>CM024761.1:118295816-118342978 GCA_014218235.1 Colocasia esculenta
CTTGTCTCCTTCACCGTTTCTATGCCTTCATAATAATTTTGAGCTTTTCCCACATCTCCATTGCAGATTTGCAGGCTGAAACTCTGTTGAATTCTTTCTTGCTCAGAGTACAGCATAAGATACTTTTAGCTTTACAATTCAAGGAAATCTTTTTCCTGTCATCATCTGTCCACTGAGCCTTCTCATTAGTGACTAGTAGATCTGTCACCCCCGACGCGGAATATCGGAGCGCGAAGGCAGTTGCAAGAAAATGGTATAGAGCGAATACTAGACATCAAACCATTGCACATTGAATAATACTAAAGCAAATCTTTCTCATTAATAATTTTCCAAATGTCTAGTTAAAACCACTAATATTAGAGCCATTCTATAGGGCCCAATTACATTGCAATAGAAGGAAATAACTGACTACAACTCTAAGATAACATAATGACTCGAGGGTACTCTTGGCTTCACTCTTGGTCATTCCCTTCCTCCTGAGTGTATGTGTCATCCTCAGTCTCACCTGAGAACACAACATCAAATAACGTAGGGTGAGCGATAATGCCAAGTAGGACTTAAATCTCAGGCTCAAGCAGGCTTAAAATAATTAACGCATTTAATGGCAGAGTATCTAAAGATAGCAGGTACAAGAGAGTCAAAATATAGCAAGGGATAGCACAACAGGTACGAGTATAGCACGAATAGCAGGATGGCCATAGCACAACTGGCACAAGTAAAATAATAGCACGACGAGTATAGCACTTGTTTGTCATTCTAGACATCGAGAGAGTATAGCACGTTTTGTATTTTGATTGTCATATAGATAGTCGAGATAGATAGCACTTGAGTGTAATGCCAAAACACTTTGATCATTTAACTCCCATGGGCACTAGCACTTTCGGGCGCACATCCCAGGACCAGATCGGGCCCTTTATATATTGCCAGTCATTGGTTATATTGTTTATCTTTAGACAATCAGTCAATGGCCAATATAGAGTACCAAGAAGTAGATGAGAGCACTAGATGAGTAGACGAGAAAGTAGAGTGAACGTGAATAGACGAGCGAGTAGAGTACAGATGAGAGCTAGTGGACATTGCACGTAATGCGACGAGTAAACATGCGATAGTAACAGTTGCACAACACGCACACTTGGTGTTGGCAGTCAGGTGGAACTTACGATCTTCCCGCTGGCCATGTTATGCACAAGTCCAGAGGTCCGACGTGATTCAAGGTAAGAGCGAACTTCTAATAGCCGTTTGGATCATATCGATCCCTAAAGGTGTAATGGGTGTTAGGGTACAACCGGCTCGTCGACCATGTGGGAATCCATGATCAGAGGAGACTTACGGAGGCCTTGTGCAAGGGTTCACTAGTCCGGCGAAAGGAATATCCGACGGAGGGTTCACCACAAGCCAAGTAAAGTGTGTTATAAAACATGTGCTTGACGTTCTAGAGGAATTCTAGAACAGTGGAGCGTCGATATCGGTATATATACCACGCAAGAAACGAATACAAGTCCTTTAAAATAGGGTCATTAATATACTTTATTGCATTAAATTCCCAGATACAATATGAGATATTTTATGCCAGATTTCAGTCATATATGGATGGTTCATGTGTGTGCATGTGTAAGAGAAATCATAGATAGAAATAAGTCGTGAATATGTATTTTAAATCATTCAATGTAGCTCCATTTTTAAAACAAGTTTTTTTACTGGGGGTATAACTGTAAAAAGACGTAAGAATTATTTAGAAAGCGACAGAAATAATTTTTTATGGGTTTTCATCAAAAACCTGTGAAGGCGACATAGGGTTGTAAGGATGGCGACAGGGGTAGGGCAGGTAGCGACAGGGCCTGCAAAGGGTCGCGACAGGGCTGTCTGCTCAGGCGGCCAGAACGCGACGGGGTCTCCTGTCGTGTTCAGAACGCGACAAGAAAGGCGTCGCGATGGGCTTGAGAATGCGACCTGTCGGGCCGTCGCGTTCTCAGGTCCGTGGACTGAGTCTGACAGAGCTCTGATCTGTCTTGGATTGCGGTCTAGAAACTTGCCTTTTTAACATAGGGCAGTTCAGAAAATCATAACTAATCGTATACACTATGAAAAATCATGAAAACAGTTTTAAATTGATCTAGACATGCAAGGGTACTTCTAGTAATTAGGAATTTGAAAACAATCATGGTATCGACATAGTTCTAACAAGTTGAACAAGAAGCAACCTGATTCCAGGTGTAGCAGAGATGAATGATTTAATTTGAGCAACATGCTTCATAAAAATTAGGGCTTTTAGGGGCAAAAGATCCCTAACAACAAGTAGTATCTACAGTAAAATTTTCGTAGCATGGGAACAAGTGTACTTGGAGATCTGATTTAAACATGATGACTCGGGGTTATCATGGATGCAGAATTTCAAAAATCAAGAACAAAAGATTGGCTCCATGAAAAATTATGAAACGAGAGGGCTTTTGTTCCTGGTGATTGAAACTACCTATAGATGGATTTGATTTGGTTTTGCTTGTGAGAATGCATACCTTTGACTCGATTTATCTTCTAGGGCTTAGAACTCCAAGAACGAAGGAAGAAGCTTGATGGATCTTCCTCTCCTCGATTTCTCCTCCTCCTTGGCCTCTTCTCCACGTCCAAGAACCCCTTTTCATGAGCTAGGGTCGGCCATGAGGATTTAAGAGGTGTATTTATATAAACACAAGTTCCTATTCCTACTACTACTCAATTTCCTCTTAATTCCGAGATTTCCTAACTCCGCCTTTCCTCTCTTGCTTTCCAATCTCTAATTGGGTTAGGATAGTATCTAAATTCGTGCTAGACTATATGGGGTAGGTTTAGGAATCCAATTCCAACTCTAATTGCCACTTTTATTGCTTTAATAACCCCTTTCCAATTATGAGATAATTAAACTCCGAATTTAGGGTATTTTCTTATTATTCTCCCTTTGTAAATTCATATTTTGACCCAATAAATTCTAGATGGTCCATTAAGCAAAGCCATTACTCCTTTCCATTTAATGGGTTTTATTTAATGCTCTTTTCATTTAAATATCCATTTAGCTAGGTTTTAATTCTTTATTTAAATTTTTATTTTTTCTTAAAAATTCAGGTTTCTACAAGATCACCTTCTTCTATTATGGACCATATCTGATAATCGTGACCTTGTAGAAAGTATTCCATTCTGGTTTTCTAGTAATGTATCTTCTCCATCGAACAATGGTGGTCGGTTAACTGACTGACCTTCGAAATGACCTTGAGCTGCCATGGATCTTTACTCTTAAGATCGTTGGATCTTCTTTTTGTCGAAGAGACTCGCTCTGATACCACTTGTTGCCCAGTTAGATAGCCCAGAGGGGGGGGGGGGGTGAATGGGTCTTTTAAAATTTATCAATTAATACTTGTTCACTAAAAACGTTCACAAAGAAATACACTTTGAAGATTGTTAGTGTTAGTAAAGAAAAACAACAACATAAGAGGATAATCACACAACACCAGATGTATCCTAGTTCGGACCTCCTTTCCACATGAGTCCTACGTCCAGTCCCTGAGCAACAACTCAGGATTTTACTAACTAAGGTACAGTCCCCCTACGGACACTATAACACCCAGCTCAGCTGGTCTTCTCCTCACACCCAGAGAGGAACAACACCCTGGATACCCACCAGGTCTTCCTTCACCCCAGAAGGGCACACACACACCCTGGATACCACCAGGTCTTCCTTCACACACGAAGGGTACAACCACAGAAGCAAGCATGAGATTAAGCCCCTGGATCAAGCTTTAACAAGCTAAGATCTGATGCTAGGGACTGAGAGAAATGAGATCTATTAACACAAGCTCACTCTCAGAACCAAACAAGCTCTTACAAAAAATCTACAAACAATGTAGAGAGCAATGGGCTAATCTAATGGAATGAAGCTAGGCTCTTTCTTGAGAACTCGCAGAAGACTTGATGATTAGAGCGATTTCTATGACTGTCGTTCTCTATGTATATCTTCTTCTGAAGCTTCTTTCTTCAATATATAGCTTCAATTTGAAATCTGAACGTTGAAGTATCCGTTGCCTCTAGCTTTTGGTGGACGTTAGACTTGGTGGCACTTGGAAGCTTCTAGTCAACAATCTTTTATCCATTTGTGCACGCAAAGAGATAAGATCTTCTGAATTGTCCTTCAGCTACTACAGGGTCCAACGTTGTATGACAAATGGTTGTCAGAGACCTGCATATATTAAATGCTAAAACAGTAGATAGCCAAGCTGTCTCTTGTTGTCAGACATCGTTGGTGTGTATTCACCAAAGTGGTAATGCTATTTTGCTGTTCTAAAAAAGCATAAAGAGTAAGCACGATAATGGACTATATTGTCTGCATGCATGCAGAGATATGTTCAGTCTTCATTAAATGCACAGATGTCAGAAAGATATGTATGAAGACTTTGACTATTCAACGCTGTTAAATATCAAGTCGTTATAAACATAAAATCTATGCATCCATGGATTATGAAATTGTTATGCACTAACCGCCAAATCGTTGTAACATAGCATCAAATCGTTATGTTTCTACAAAAGAATCGTTGTGATCAAGACGATATAATCAAATCGTTATGAGTTACAAGAAAATCGTTGTGATCAATAAGGAAATCGTTGTAGAAGGCAAATCGTTGTGTTCATTAAGGAAATCATTATGAACACTTAAGAAATCGTTGCGCAAAGCAAATCGTTATGATTACTAACGGAGTCGATGTGAAGCAAATCGTTATGACGTCTTAAGGAATTGTTGCGATGACCAAATCGTTATGACGTCTTAAGGAATCGTTGCGATGACCAAATCGTTATGACGACTTAAGAAATCGTTGCAATGAGCAAATCGTTATGATGACTAAAGGAATCGTTGCGATGAGCAAATCATTATGACGTCTTAAGGAATTATTGCGATGACCAAATCGTTATGACAACTTAAGAAATCGTTGCAATGAGCAAATCGTTATGATGGCTAAAGGAATCGTTGCGATGAGCAAATCGTTATGATGACTTAAGAAATCATTGCAATGAGCAAATTGTTACGATGACTAAAGGAATCGTTGCGATGAGCAAATTGTTATGACGACTTAAGAAATCGTTGCGATGAGCAAATCGTTACGATGACTAAAGGAATCGTTGCGATGAGCAAATCGTTATGATGACTTAAGAAATCATTGCGACATCAAATCGTTACAGCTTTAAGGAAATCGTTGTGATTTTCAATAGAAGTCGATGTGGACTTAGAGAAATATCATACTAAACTTGACATGCTATAAATGTACTAATACTTACCAAATGGGTTTGATTTTCCTTGAGATTTTTCCTGTGCTCACAAGCTTATAAAATATATGTTAGAAAACTCGAGAAGGTTTTGTTAATCACGTTTTTTTATTCACCAAAATCAATATGTAATTAAATTAACAGTTTAATCACCAAAATATATGTAGATTATTTAAATTACATGGGTACAGTTAGATCATCAGCCTTTCCGGTCGCGACATCATCGCGACCTCTATACTGGTTGCGTTCTTAGGCGGGGGGGGGGGGGGGTCCCGGTGCAGTCCTCCCGGAGACCACTCTAAAAATGGGTAAAAACATACCACAAGGGGAGGGGAGCATGCTCAACATGTAAGAAAGCCTTTAAAACATACACACCACCCTCAAACCCTACAAAACATGGATTTACAACGAATCTACGCTCGATGGAATCCTCACTCACATGAGCATGATTCTCACACTCCCACACCCCAAACCACGGGGAAACCACAACCTCAAGGGGTAAGGGAGCATGCTAGGACGAGAGGAGTCAAGGGTCCCTACCTCCACAAGTAGACCCGACCCATTGGGGCCTTCATGTTGGAATGCCACCTCCTCCTCGCTCCAAGCACCACGAGCACGTCCCCTACACGATGGAGACGACACCACCTCAACACGAGCACCACAAATGTCGAGAACCATCGGAGAACACGAGAGAGCTCGAGAGAGGGAGAAGAAGGAAGAAGAAGAAGGGAAAGGGTGAGAGGTGGAAATGGGGCGCAACCTCGGTTTTAAACCGACGGCCCCCAAGACACGACCGGTCGGCCCGGCGTGACACTTGGGGCGTCCTGACACTGTCACGATCGCCTGCCCCGACGCGACCTCAAAAGCAGCCAAACCTCGAAGACCGGGAAACCCGAACGTGATGGCTGACCAGGTTGCGTCAACGCTGTACGCACTTGACACCCGACACGATCGTTTTGACAGACAGAACAACGGTCAAGTCTGTCAGAAAAGCAGTCGTGACGCCACCAGACGCTGCGACAAGAACGTGACGCCCGCCCCCGTCGCGACCATGTCGCGATGGCCAGATACGTCGCGTCCCGAAGCCTATCGCGACAAGCTCCCCTGGCGCGACCATGTTGCGATCAAGGTGCCTGCCGCGACCGTGAGGACAAGGACAAGGGCCCAAGAGGGCCGGGTCTTACAACTCAAGAGTCCATGACTCGAGTATGCTCGTCGCCCCAAATGCTCCCTCTAAGGCGCATGAGGATGGGGGTCCCAGGTAGACGGTAAGAACCTCTCTCATGGGACAGGCCCTCAGGTGCCGAGCACCGGGCGAACAACTAGTGTTGGGTAGTACTAGGAAACTAGCACTGGTGCCACAGGTACAGAAAGGACCAAAAACGGCGAAGACTCCACGAGAAACGGAACTCCGCAAGACTTACCTGCCTCTGATGCTATCACGATGCCCTTAGTCATCGTGATGATGTCACGGCGCCTATGCCCGCCATGACAACCGAAGCTGTCACGGTCGGCGCATGTGTCGCGACATCATCGTGACCCATAGGCCAATCGCGATCTCAACTGAGGGGCATCCCGGTACAGTGCTCCCAAGGACCACCCCAAAACCGGTACAAACACACCATAAGGGGGAGTGGAGCATGGGAAGCATGTAGGAAAGCTTGTAAAATGGCCAAACCACCCTCAAACCCCACGAATCATGCATTACATAGAAATCTACACTCGAAGGAAAACTAACTCACCACGAGCATGAACCTCACACCCCACAATCCCCAAAACCTTAGAGAAAAGGGGAAGGGAGCATGCTAGAACAAGAGGGAAAGAGGGGTCCCTACTTCAATGAGTAGAGCCGACCCGTTGGGGCCTTCACATCGGAATGGCCACCTCCTCCTCGCTCCTAGCACCACACAGACGTCGCCTACACCAAGAAGACGTCACCTCCTCGCCACGAGCACCACAAACACACCGGAGAAGCAAGGGAGGCTTGGGGAGGAAGAAAGAAGAAGAAGGGAAGAAAAGGAAGGAGAGAGGGGGAAATGGGTCGCTTACCTCATTTTGAATCGACGGGCCCAGAGACGTGATCGCGACCATGTTGCGATCGCCTACCCCGGCGCGACACCAAAAGCGGTCAAACCTTGAAGACTGGGAAAACCTTAACGCGACGGACTGCTAGGTCGCGTCAATACTGTACGCACCTGACACCCGACAAGGTCATTCCGACAGAAAGGACAGCGGTCAAAACAATCAGAACTAGAGTCGCGTCGCTTCAGACGCTGCGACAAGAACGTGACGCCCACCCCCATCGCGACCAGAACGCGACGGCTAGGTGTGCTGCGACCAAAAGCATGTCACGACCGGCTCTTCTGGCGCGACAATGTCGCGACCAAGGGGTCCGTCTCGACCATGAGGACGAGGCCAAGGGCCCGAAAGGGCTGGGTCTTATAGAACCTATACCAATTTGTGAAACTTTACCGACTCTGACTTAACACGTAATGATTACTAAACACACTCTTCCGATTACTGATGTTTTTCACTCCTATCAATTTGTGTGAAGTCTCTACTTCGATTATTCAAGGACTAACGATTACAGAACAAAGACCTTTCCGATTATCATAAATATCTTATTGATTGGTCTACATCTATAACGATTAGTGCTTTAGTGTGACTCTGATTAGGGAATGTTTTATTACATCAATTACTTCAGATATTCTTTGGGATTACTGACTAGATATATATGTTTTGATTACTGAAGTCATTTTCGCAATGATTACTCTTATGAGCTTGCGATTAATGAATAACATCATGTTTATTGATTTTAATATTAATATCATTTCAATTAGTGTTATTCAGACTTCCATTAGTGATCAACATGCCTTATCCTTGGTTCCTATAGTAATTAAAGAAGTATTCACACATATATCATATTGATTAGGTATTACTTGAATAAAAGTAAATGTTGCTTATGTTAAATCTCGTTACTTGCATTATGATTTAAACATAGCATGGAATGCATTTCAAATCTCTCTATGCTAAGCTTTAATATAATTATTATTCAAATTTTTCTGGCTCACTTGAAAAGTGTTTTGGGCACGTAAAAGAGTAACATTTTGTAGTACATAAAAACTAAGATTGTCTATACTTTCTATGAATGACATTACCTTGAAGTTCATCTCTGTGCATGACACATTCTACTAATGTTTTTATTGAAGACAGAATGAGCTTACCTATTTTAGCAAGTACCCCCAGTAGAAAATCGAATACTTGGTAGTTGAGAAAAAAAAATTGACTGACAATATCATCTTGTTTTCTCTCTCTGTATCCTAGTATTTATCACATATAGGTTTACGATACTCATGCAAGCAACAATGTTAGACATGCTATAGAGACACTGGAAACACACACCAATGTGAGAAGACACAATGAATACTTCAATGGTTATTTTCCAAGGGTCAAGATAAAAAGGGAAGATTGCGAAAGAGAGAAGCATGAGATTAGGCAGAAGATTTCTCTCCAATCTTTGAGCAATGAGTTGAGTGTTCTAGCAAATCTTCAAGCATCCAGTCTTCCACATCTCTCTCTGGGTTCCTGCTGAATCATCTTCTTGAGAGAGATAATAGTGTGTCTAAGTGTTCTTCATTGTAATCCTTGTCCTTCTTAGACATTAGTCTCCGATCAAGCAAGCCATTGTCATCTGTGTGCTTGGTCTAGAGACTACTTGTGGTAATCCTTATTTTTTAGGGTTATGCCTCTTCTTGCACAAAGAGAAGACTTGTAGGGTTTACATGTGTTATTCCCCTTGGTAGAAGGGAATACCAGTGTAGACTGAGTGTTGTAGTTCTTCTTCGAGTTGTGAAGAGAAGATTAGTTGTGAGTGTGTAATTGTCCTTGAGGGGGACTATATGCTTAGGTTAGTGAAGTCCTAAGTAGTTTCTTGGGGACTAGACGTAAGACTGAGAAGGGATTCAGTGTCGAACTAGGATAAATCCTTGTCCACTTTGTATGATTGTTCTTGTCTTTATTTCTGCTATTGAATAACATTAATAAGCACATTTAAGTATCTATTTTGAGCTACATAAGTTTATTTTAGCAACTAGTTCACCTCCCTTTGGGCTTTCTAGCTGAGCAACATCGTCCACTCCTATCAGTGTGCTTGTCCTCATCAGAGTATCTCGAAAAACACATGTATCTCTAAATAAGTGAGATACTCAATAAGATTTATATCTCTTCACCAGACAAGTTTTAAGTGATTAACATGTTATTAAGTAAAATAATCTAATGTCATGAGAGCAAAATTAAACAAGAGTTGATAACCAATATCAAGATAATAAGAGAATAACAACAAGTTGTGATCTATCAAGTAAGAGAGAGAGTATAAAGAGTTCAGGTACAGGAAGTAAATGATATACATACAAGTAAACAATAACAGGTAACCAAAGTAATGTTGTAGAATTGGCCATAATGAGGTATAATATTCACGAGACAACAAAGTGCAAGTCAAGTAATATGTTTGAAGTAATTATTCACGAATTGATTGTCATTGACTAATATAAAATGTAAGTACTTTAGTGCAATGCCACACCGTGTCATTCAACTCCCTCAGGCATAAGTACTTTCGAATACTTCTCCCAAGATCAAATTGGTCCCTACTAACACTAGGCATTAGGTCGTGATTCCAAGATCTATGTGTTATCTAGACATTCTTATTTAATGGCTAAGTGAGTTCCAAGGAATAATGCATATGCAATTAAGGAATAATGGACAAGATTATCATGGATTCCATTGATTTGTTCACGGTTTACAGTAAGAAATTCAAGGGATAGTATAGTGCAAAAATTGCATAAAACAACTCTAAGTGAGCTTAGAAAAGAAAGGATTTGTTAAGATTATTTAGTGAGAGTAAAAGCTTTAATAACTTGATTCAATTTGTAAAGTCAGAGTCAATTCTTTGGTCTAAGATACGATTTACAACATGTAAGAGAATAGAGTCAATTCTTGGTCTAAGATACGATTTACAACATGTAAGAGAATAGAGTCAATTCTTTGGTCTGAGATATGATTTACAACATGTAAGAGTTGATTCTTCATATTTGAGAGTCGATTTATACAAGGTAAGAGTCGATTCTTCAAGTCTGAAGTTGATTTATAAAAGGTAAGAGTCAATTAGTAACTTTGGGACTTGATTTTTAAATAACATAAGGAGTCAATTTTTAAATAACACAGGGAGTCTATTCTTAACTCAATGAGTTGATTTTTAATTAATTAAAGGAGTTGATTATTAAATAACAGAGTCGATTCTTAAATAATTGAGGAAGTTGATTTTTAAATGACTAATCAGAGAGATGATTTCTAAATAACTTAGGAAGTCGATTTTTAAATAACACTAAGACTCGGTTTTATTAACTCTGAGACTCAATTCTAATGAGACACGATTCTTATGACTCTAGAACTTGATTCTTATGAGATTCGATTCTTATGACTAAGATTTGATTTTGTTTGAGACGATATTCCTATGAGATTCGATTCTGATTGAGACTCGATTATGAATGAAACTCTATTCCAAGGATCTATGAGATTTGATTCTAGTCTTATTAATGAGACTCAAATTTTGTCTTCTAATGCGATTCGATTCTCGTCAACTGATCATCTTTTATAGGTCGACCAAAAGGACCCCAAGACCAACTTTCACTCAGTCAAGACACAGGAGCTAGATTAGTCGATCGATGATATGTTGTAGCTTGACCGTTTATAGTTTTTAACTAATGTGCGTTGTTTTGTAGATTACACATTAGTCGATCAAGGCAAGTGCACAAGCCAACCGAAAATGGGTATACATGTAATCTTCCAGATGTTTCAGTGCGTATTCTGCACATAAGGTTGTTAATAACAAGGGAAAATTAATTGGGGGTCCTTGTTAGAGGGTGTTACTTTTTTTCTACTCCCTGTCAGAATACTGGAAGATGTAGAGTCCTTACTTTTTCGCCTGGTTTAATTTGGAGTCCCTACTTTTGAGACATCACCATTTATGACCCTCGATTCATGAGTTCCGTCTCTTTTGCATCCGTCTCTTTTTCCCATTCCCGTCTTACCCTTATGTCCTTTCGAAGGCCATGAAGTGACATGTCCGCCTGTCTATTCGCCTCCTCCATCCATGGAAGTTGGAATTACATAACGTGTGTATCACACTTACATAACGTGTGTAGCATACTTACAACAACCATTGACATCACTTACACATTGTAGGTAAAGAATAAAAATGAGAGCTTCAGATATAGAAGATTTTAATTCATTCAGGATTGTGGGGTGGGTTGCTACAACTTTTTCTGTTGTGACCTATTTGTTTGCATCTTGAACAAATATACGCATGCTCTACTTCTCCTTTGAATGTATTATTCTCTTTCTCGGTCTTCCTGGCAACCTTTTTGTTGTCGGTGGCTTGATCAGAACATCAGATGGTTGAGGTGAATTTGGCATGTCAAATGTTGGGATCGGTTGAATGTTAGTTTCGTATGCAGCCCTGTACACTTTTGTGTTGTAATGCTGAAACATATTGAGAGACGGCCTCCTTGTTACTACCAATTACTGCACAGGTATGCTTGCAAGGAATCTTGAGAAGTTGCCAGTGTCCACAGGAGCATGTTTGTTGACGGAGGTTTATGGCGTACGCCTACATATTTTCAATAACCTCAAATTTGATTCTGTCTGAATGACAGATTGCTAAGCTTCTACATACGATACACCTATCTGTTATAGTGCACGAAGTACTCTTTTACAAATGATACACCTATCTGTTACAGTACACAAAGTAGTCTTTTACATACGATACACCTATTTGTTATAGTATACGAAGTAGTCATTTACATACGATACACCTATCTGTTATAGTACACGAAGTACTCTTTTATAAAGATACACCTATCTGTTACAGTACACAAAGTAGTCTTTTACAAACGATACACATGTCTGTTATAGTACACGAAGTAGTCTTTTACATACGATACACCTGTCTGTTACAGTACACAAAGTAGTCTTTTACATACGATACACCTGTCTATTACAGTACCCAAAGTAGTCTTTTACATACGATACACATGTCTGTTACAGTATAAGTTTAATAGTTTTCTGACTTGTGTTAATGATATAGGCATGGTTTTTGATGCACCAGTTAAATTTGAGACCAGATTATCCCCAAAGAGATCCCCCATTTTCCCGTTGGGATTGCCTGGGTAAGGGACAGTCCTTATCCGACCTACTACGAGGATTGCGATGCTCTGATGTAAGTGTGACTTTCCCCAAGGCAGTCGTTATCTTCCTATATCATATCTTCCTATGAATTTACTTTAGGTATATTTGGAGGTTAATGTGAGGGATGACCGACCTAGGGTCTCGCAACGATTGATGACATCCACGTCCACTACTTCCGGAGCCCCTCCATCAAATAAACATGTTGTTGACATTCTTCAGGAGCTTTTAAGAGTGTCCAAACAATAGATGGAGGTCATGGAGTTGCAGAGCGACCTCTTGCAGTGGCAGAATAATATCCTCCAATCAATGGACCAGAGGCTACAAAGACTGGAGGAACAATTTGAGCGTCAGCCTCAGTGGCAACAACATCCACCCGCGGAGCCACACTTTGCACTCTTAGTCCTACCGCCAGCGGAGCTCCCTACAACTTCAGTACCATCACCTCGCGTAGCAAAGATGAGTACCTGACGCCAAGGTAATGTTTTACAGTATATGTTTTATACATTTACAGTATGATTTATTGTTATTAATAGTATATCATATATTCAGTTACAGGAAGGAGAACCCCCTTGACAAAGTCGCGAGGATCGATGTCAGAGTGGCAGACATCAGAGCTGAAGGAAGAGAGGAAGAGGGGTGAAGAGAAGAATAGGAGGCGGAAAGAGGAGGCCGACGAGAAGAAGAGGAAGGAGGAGGAGGAGGAGAAGAAGAAGAAAGAGGAGGAGGCGAAGAAGAGGGAGGAGGAGGAGGAGAAGAAAAAGAAAGAGGAGCAGAAGAGGAAGGAGGCGGAGGAGGTTGAGAAGAAGAAGAGGGAGGAGGAAGAGAAGAAGAGGAAGGAGGAGAAGGAGGAGCACAAGAAGAGGAAGGAGGAGGAGCAGAAGAGGAAGGAGGCAGAGGAGGCTGAGAAGAAGAGGAAGAAGGAGGAAGAGGAGTAGAAGAAGGAGGAGGAGTAGAAGAGGAAGGAGGTGGAGGAGGCTGAGAAGAAGAAGAGGGAGGAGGAAGAGAAGAGGAGGAAGGAGGCGGAGGAGGTGGAGAAGAAGAGGAAGGAGGAGGAGGAGGAGAAGAAGAGGAAGGAGGTAGAAGAGGCGGGAAGAAGGAAGAGGGAGGAGGAAGAGAAGAAGAGGAAGGAGAGGGAGGAGGATGAGCAGAAGAGGAAGACGAAGGAGGAGGAGAAAAGGAGGAAGGAGGAGGTGGAGAAGAAAAAGGAGGAGGACGAGCAGAAGAGGAAGACGGAGGAGGAGGAGGAGAAGAAGAGGAAGGAGACGAAGAAGAGGAAGAGGCGTCATATTTTCTCGTCCTCCATGTCTAGACGAGTTTCAACTGGGACGAGAAAAATGTGGCAACCAGAGATATATACGGTAGAGTAATATTAATAGAAGCAGATACATAACTTTAACGTTCTGTTATAGTAACCTTAATGTTACATTACAGTAACATTAAGACCCCGTCACAGTAACATTAAAGTCCCCTTACAGAACATTCTTTTATTTGTTATTCCATCGCAGTCAGATGATTATCAGAACTACAAAGCTCGGAAAGTCAATGTGTCCACTTACGAACTGATCTTTGTTGGCTCTCAAGAGAGTACAGACACACTTCCAACGGGCAAGAAAGAGGGGAGACGAGATTACGTCGCCCGGGAAGTATTAGGAGCAGACGAAAAGTCTTGGATTGAAAGATTTCTAAATGAGTGCATCATTACTCAGTAGGTGTTATAGTACATGTATTTCCTTTTACAGTTCAGAGTTTTTTTTCTGTTACATTATATTAGTTCATCTATTACTGTATGTCATCTCCATTCTTACAGAAGATGTACACCTTTCTTACATGTAGTGATTTGATGTTCGGTGGCACTCTCCAAGGATACGATAATTTCGTCACATTTAAGGACATCCGGGAACTATTGTTCGGGGGGCAGAGCGAATCGGTCATAATTGACTGCTACGTCAACACTTACTTGCTTCTCCCCCGTCAAGAGAACCCAAGCATTTTTAATACTTTTGGATATGTGGGAGCCACTTTAAAAGGTTATGTTCAATCGTGCAAAGATGATAAGAGCGAACAACAACATCTCGATTACGCTTTCCAAAGACTGGACCACGCCCCAACTGAATTAGACTTCCTCGTCACGCCCGTGCATGTTGGGATGAACCATTGGGCTCTTTTGGTCATCAATATTAAAGAAAAAGAGTTCCACGTGTACGATTCATTAAGAAACAAAGATCATCCTAACATTCCAGAATACATAAGTGTCAAGTGTTACATACAAGGCTTACATTTGTTACAGAGCATGCACACTTATGTTACATATGTTACAATAAATGTACATCAACTAATTGGAACTCGTTGTTACTTTTTTCATGCAGGTGGACATACTGAGAAGATACATGAAAGGCAGGGACCTCGATATAGAAAATTGGTCGCTATGCTACCCTGACCCATGCCCACAACAAGGATCGGGAGATGACTATGCCATATTTACTTGAAAATACATGGAGTGTCTGGCACATAGGGACACTCAAGGTTTCCCTATACTCAGGTACTCCATGCCATCAATCAACCTCACACACAACAATCAACCATCTTCTCTAAACGACAAACCCTTCTTTCAGGATGACATGCCAAGCGTGCGAGCTAAGTTCGCCGTCCACCTCATCAAAGCGTACTTCAATGCGCAAGAACGTTCAGAGCGTATATAATTCAAGGCGAAGAACCATAGTTGCCACACGTACAATTTCCTAAACACTTGTTTATTTATAACAGTGAGGACACTATCCTACTAACATTTCTATTACAGTACACAGTATACATAATAACCGGTTACATTAGAACTTGCAGTTCGAGCATTAAACTCTTATAGTTCTACATGCAGTATGATCAGTACACTCTTACAGTTCTACTAGTAGTACAAGCACTACACTATTACAGTATACGTAATAATCTGTTACAGTATTTACTTATTTTGATTATAGTATAGATAATAGTATGTTACAGTTTGAGCATTACACTCTTACAGTTCACATGCAGTACGATCACTACACTTACATTTCTACTGGCAGTATAAGCACTACACTATTACAGTATACGTAATAACCTGTTACAATATTTACTTATTTTAATTATAGTATAGATAATAGCATGTTACATTATGTACTTATTGGTAACATGTTGAGTTTGAATGATAGAGAGCACATATAATAGATTATATAGCGGCCACAGAAGAATGCATAAAATGAAAATATATTATAAAAACAAGCCTCACAACAATAACATCCCTATACTCCCTAACGAGACTCGGGGGAGGAGGGGGAGGGAGAGGAGAGAAGGAGGAATGGAGAGGGGAGGAGGAACAGATGGTTCTGCCTCAGGGCCGATGTCAGGGCGGATGTTGGTGAGACCCTGTTGCCTACAGCCGATAGGCTTTCTCTAAAGTCATCCTCCAACCATTGTTGTAAAAACCCCTCCAGAAGTGGGGGTGGTTAAAGGCTTTTCAGCAGGTGACGCTGGTGGCGCGGTGATGCCGGTTGCTTCCCATCTGTCACGTCACGACATTTAATATGCCCATAAATGCCGGAACGTGAAGAACAAGAATCAAGAGTACAATTGAACTACTGAATAGGAAATTTGCTCAGAGGCTTCACTAAATAAAAATTATTATTCATTTCAATAGATGTTACAAGGTTCCTGATTTACAATCTTAACAATCAAATGTCGCCATGGTTGTCTCTCCACACACAAATCCCGGAGTTCCCGCCTTCAAGAATTGTAGATTACTGAATAGTAGGATTTGATGAGCTAACTAGCCCAGTAGAACTCAATTCCTCTATCAAAAGGATTCAGATGCATATATTCAAGGTATGTCAAGTATAGATTTCTGACATGGAGTGTTCAAGAAAATGAATAAGCAAGATAATTGATAACACATATTGGACAAGAACAATTTTAGAAGCAAGATCAATAACTCAGGATGAAATTTGAATTCAGAATCAGACACATTTTCACACACAACCTGATATGATGACTAATCACGCACGAACTGATGCATGCCAACATCCATGAGTCCTCATCGCCCCCGCGCGGCCACTGACGAATTCGGGTGCTCTCCCCAGGACTGAACCGCCCTTATTTGCCAGGCATTTTTCTCGAATGAGTCCCAAGACTCACAAAGTGTCATCATCACAACTTATCTTGTAATGAATCAAGGTATACAAGGATTCACTCATGAATCACACACAAGAATTAAGGAACTCTGTTCCTTCACTAATTTCAGAATTTGAGAATCTCACAAGAACAATTTTGTTCGGAACTTTGAAGAAATTATTCATGATAGAATGAAAGGTTCATGACTGATTTTAGTAGGTGATTAGGTAGTAAAAACCACAATATATAGGTGGACTAATGGTTGGCACAATTGGACAGGATTTGTATCAAGAAATGGAGTAAAACAGATGCTGGAAACATGTACTGTTGTCACCTGTCGACAGGCACAAGACTGTTGTCGACAGGACTGGCTTTCTAGTGAACAGAACTTCAGTTCTGTGGTGCACCTGTCGACAGCAAGCAATGGGGCTCTCGACAGCCACACACAGGTGGTGATTTTAGGCTTCTGGATATGGTTCCTGTCGATAGCCACAAGTTCGTCTGTCGACAGGTCTTGTGCAAACTTTCAGAAATGGTTATAAACCAACTATAAATGATATAACAAACTCTCCTATCATTCCTAACATGATTAGGACATAATCCAAACATGATCTTAACCTCCAATCTGAAGTTAACATGACAAGAGAGTGAAAGGTAAATCATGGGATATGGTTATATTGTTGATCCATCAAGATGACAAACTGAAGGGGAAAGTTACCGGAAGAGTAATATTTCTAAAACTCTTCTTTTCCTCCACTCCTTATCAAGCACTTATCAAAACACACACTCACTTAAGATTTTATCAAGGAATCATTTCTCCATTGTAGAAAGAACCGTCATAGTTCAGTCTACTTGACATAGTGAAATTGACATGATTTTAGATTCGAATAGACTGAAACAAAAGGAGTAGTATGTAGCTATCCATGACATGAAACACTAAAAAGTATTATGGGAGATTTACTTATAACGAGACACATTCACTAAACGGAAAATAGTTGGAATTTGAGGACAAATCACTTCAAAATATCAGTTGAAGTAGAAGGAATGAGAGGATTAGGAATTGAATCCTACAGTTGGTTAGCTTAAAACTTAACACATGTGGATACTAGAGGAACACTCCTATAACAACAATTAGGTATTCAACAAGAGATCATACAAGATAACACACACTTCTAAAAGTGTTTATGGAGTCAAGCAATAGTTTGAGGAGGGAACCACCTACACAGGAGGTTTCTTAACAAGTCAATGAACGAGATTGAGAGAGAAAGGAAAAGAATTCTACCTTGCTTGAAGGATGAAGCCTTCCCTTTTAAGGGGATTACAACTAGCAGAAGAAGAAGAGCTAAGGTTGCCACGACCGTCCACCAGCAACAACAATTTGCCACTCTGTAGAACAAGCAGTAGCCCAACGAGCAGTAGCTCAAACAGAACTTGAACAAGAACAAGGGTGCAAGAAGGAAGCTCAGTAGCTCTAGCTACACACAACTGTAGAGCTCTGTATGCACAGTAGCTCCAGTAGCTCGCCTCCCACACAAAGGTGCAAGCTCCACTCAGCAGAAGTAGTTTCTTCTAAGCAAAGCAACGATAGCTGCAGAAGCAGCAGCTCCTCTTGGAGGATGATAGCAGCACCCCAACGGCAACAACAACACACCCCAAAGTAAAGAAACAGCCAAGATAGTACAAGTGGAAGAGAGAAAGATTGGAGCATCGGTTGGTGAAGGGCTTTTATAGGCTCCCAAACTTCACGCATGCTTGGCACGTTGGTCATGCATGTGTCATGGTTTAAACCCCTTAAACCTTCCCAAAGACACCTGGTTCATGCAACCTTTCTCATGGTTACACCTAATGGTGTGATGTGTAAGGTTTTTAGGCCATGGGTTATGGCTTACGTAGCCCTCATACGTAAGCAAGAAAAACAAAAAAAAATGCTTACCGTAAATAGCCCATAAATCAGCTGGCTCAATAATCTTCATGTAAACATGGTTAAATGATATCCATTTGTCCTAAAATTTCAACCATAGCCTAATATAATGGTTTTACAAATTATGGTGATTTTTATTTAATTTTTATATTTTATTTTACACTAGGTGAAAAATCACCCAAAAAATGGTCGCGTCGACTTAATCTCAAAGTCCGAACGCCAAAAAATTCGGATATTTACATTTCTGAGATCTCCACATTTTTCTAGAAATTATGGTGTTCTCGAATTTTTATTTCATTGTCGTTTTCCGGTATCACCCTGTGGGAGCGCGCACCTCTATGTACGACACTGGGGAAACGTTAACTAATACTAAACATTCCCTAATATCAATTAATTCAATTTAAGAATAATGGTTAAGTCTAATAACCTTATTTTTCAAGTTTTTCAAACAATAAAAATTTCCAGGGTGTTACAACTCTCCCCCACTAAAAGGAGTTTGGTCCTCCAAACTTCTCGACTAGTTTGGATGTATCACAAAGAGGTAAGTTTTCAGTTTTGTTGGAGTTTTATCTATTCAGATTAGTTCCAATCTTATTATGATTACCATGTAATAATGTATACACTTTTTATATAACTTTTAACACGACACCATTAGTTGATGGGAATCTGAATATTATTTAGCATTTTTAAATTCTATGAAGCCATGTGGTGAACGGGGGTTCCATTAGTACATGCTATTACGTTTCTTATTTTTGGTATAGTAGTATATTACTCCTAAGATTTCTTTTATCAAGAAATAACTATAACCCTCATAGAGTTATCTGAGTACATATTCCTTTAAAAAAGTAATAAGGTATGACGAGATTGATGAGTGTGAAGAATATGAAGATTGACAACAATGATCTTATTTATCACATAACATTTCTATTACAAAACTCCATAATTCAGCCTTACAGATTACATTGATTGACAAAACTTACCAAGTTCTGTCATAGTAAACAACTAAATTCAAGCACTTCTACTATACTCTAATCCGATTAACTTATACATAAAATTTCTTCTAATAGCTTCAGTAACTTTTCTTTGTGGATTCAAGTTTTCCTGAACTCTTGTCTTTGCTCTGAGAGTGCAGGACATTCTGAGATCCGATGCTCTAGACTTGCACACTTTAAACATGCTCCTAGTCTCCGCCAACAATTCTTTTTGACATGGCCTGATTTATGACAACATGCACAAGCTTCGTTCGCTTGCTTTTTGGCCTTCTTACTCTTTTTGTTCTCTTTACTCCACTTCATCTTCTGTTTGCTAGCTATTTCTCTATATTGGGAGAAATTGTCTTCTTCCGTATGGACACTGTAATACTCACTATTTCTTGAGAGTTTATACTCTTAATGTCCTTATGCAGTTCCATTTTTCCTTGGTCATCGACGGGAACTATTCGCTCTAAGGACTGAGCAAGGTTGTCAATTGCATGTGAACCTCTTTCCATTGTGTTTCTTCTCCCATTACACTGGCTGAGCAAACAAAGTTAAGTTTAGTTAGTCTATCATGTGATTTAAAACTCAGCTTTTCTGATTCATACTATTAATACAATTGTTACAGTATGTATCTAGTTATTTGATACATTAACCTCCATGATTAAATGGTACCTTTTTCTTGTAGGATTTTGAGATATGACAGATGATATATGTTGTGTTCCTGGTTTTGATATATTCAGCTAAATGTAATAATATTTAACACAAGTCTTTTATAACATATGAAAATTCATAAAGTCAAGATCTATTAAGTGGTTGACCCTGATACTTCTTAGGTTGACACTACTCATATGTGAGGTTGATACTGGGATATTACAAGATCAACTCTACGTGATGGATAATTAATCAAAACTACAATCACCTGTTGAGGTTGACTCTAAGAAGACATGAAGTTAACTCTACAGATACTCTTCCTACTGATTCCAAGTCCAATTGTTTGTGTGCATTGACATGCCATGTTGTTTATTAATTAAAGCAAAACTTTAGGATTTAACTCATCTATGAGACATTTGATTCTTATGTTACAGTTAGAAGAAACTTTTTGATGAGTTCAAGCCTATAGAGGATGTAATTGGAAGTTCAATGAGTCATTTCACTAAGTCCAAATTCTTGTGCAATGTATTTGCATATCCTTGCATTTCTCCAAAATTTCCCTAATTGGGTATTTTGCTACTTCTTTTCTTCACTATTTTTTTGGTTGTCTACTTCAATAGACACATACAAATTCAATCCTACATTGCGTGTATATGGTTTGTGAGATTTAAAACGATCTCAAAACTTTGAGTCATCAATTGTGTGAGTGTTCCACACATTGAGTTATTAAAGAGTTTCACTTGATTAGTGAGGGATGGAGGTAGGTAATGAGGATTAACTGATTCATTGTAGTGGTATAATAATTTAGAATCCAAGAACGTGGGAAAGTCAACGAAAGAATATATCACGAGGATGGTCATGAAATCTATATGATCGGTTAAACCATTCATTTACTAATTCTTTTAGAATTGGAGATAATAACATTCAATGTACAAGTCATATTAAGGTAAATTAAGAGATGAACATGTTTGACTTTTCCTTCAATAGGAGAGGGCTCCCTTGGAGAAGTCATATGGTGTTTATCATTTTTCACCGGACCTTAGATTTTTAGCATTCTACTAGGTTTATTTGAATTATGAAATTTTTAGGTAAGCCAAATTGTGAGAAATTAGAAAGATGCTATTTTGATGGAATCGCAAAAATCGCATTTTTCTTCTTAGTGGGAGAGTTGACTTTTTATGGTAAGAGATATGATTTTTCTGACATTTTTATTGGATTCAAATGGGGGTACTTCCTTATTTACATTCCATATTTTCATTACTTAAATGAATACATGTAAAAAGGTATGAGTTCAGTCTTACAAGGGTCCTGCTGACTCTTACAAGAGTCCTGCTGACACTTCTGACTGAACCTGTTGACAGGTAGGTGCTGGCTGTCGACAGACAAGAATCGTCTGTCGACAGGTGAAGGACATCTGTCGACAGATCAAGGCTATTTGTCGACAGTTACTAACAATTTTGTATTTCTGGGTTTGGAAGCATGGTCCCTGTCGACAAGTGACTGCTAGCTGTCGACAGTTACTAACAGTTTTGTATTTCTGGGTTCTAGAAGCATGGTCCCTGTCGACCAAGTGACTTCTAGCTGTCGATAGGTGAGATCTAAATTTTCATAAATGTGATAAAACTATCACATAAAATTCTACCAAGTGTTTATGAAATCCTTACATGATTGGTAACATTAAAATGGTCTTATTCCAGTTCTAACACCATATTTCATGAGGGAGACAAGTAGGACAATAGGATATATTCTGGCATGGGAATCTAAAAGCAAGATGATAACTGGAAGTGCAACACTTCCTAACAACCTTTTCTTGCTTCTAATGGAATGAGTTTCATAGTATGCTTGAGTCATAACACCACTCTAACTAAAACATGATCACAATGGACAGGAAAACAAACCTAATGATGCTTTCAGAATTTAAGGACAAATATAAACATGGGTTATACGGATGAAGAACTACAGCATGAAGTTATGAAAGTGGAGAAGAATCATAGGGGAAAACCAGCCTCCAAATTTTCATTTCATACTCAATAGAATCTATATCCAACTATATTTATCCAACTTAACCTTAGGCTTTCTACCCATCCTCATAGGTTATCCCTAGATTTATCGAACTAATGCTCTGATACCATTCTGTCACGTCACGACATTAATATGCCCATAAATGCCGGAAAGTGAACGAACAAGAAATCAGAGTACAATTGAACTACTGAATAGGAAATTTGCTCAGAGACTTCACTAAATAAAAATTATTATTCATCATTCAATAGATGTTACAAGGTTCCTGATTTACAATCTTAAAAATCAAATGTCGCCATGGTTGGTCCCTCCACACACAAATCCCGGAGTTTCCGCCTTCAAGAATTGTAGATACCTGAAATAGTAGGATTTGATGAGCTAGCTAACCCAGTAGAACTCAATTCCTCTATCTCAAAAGGATTCAGATGCATATATTCAAGGTATGTCAAGTATAGATTTCTGACATGGAGTGTTCAAGAAAATGAATAAGCAAGATAATTTGATAACACATATTAGACAAGAACAATTTTAGAAGCAAGATCAATAACTCAGGATGAAATTTGAATTCAGAATCAGACACATTTTCACACACAAGCATGATATGATGACTAATCACGCACGAACTGATGCATGCCAACATCCACGAGTCCTCATCGCCCCCGCGCGGTCACTGACGAATTCGGGTGCTCTCCCCAGGACTGAACCAGCCCTTATTTGCCAGGCATTTTTCTCGAATGAGTCCCAAGACTCACAAAGTGTCATCATCACACACTTATCCTTGTAATGAATCAAGGTATACAAGGATTCACTCATGAATCACACACAAGAATTAAGGAACTCTGTTCCTTCACTAATTTCATAATTTGAGAATCTCACAAGAACAATTTTGTTCGGAACATTGAAGAAATTATTCATGATAGGATGAAAGGTTCACGACTGATTTTAGTAGGTGATAGGTAGTAAAAACCACAATATATAGGTGGACTAATGGTTGGCACAGTTGGACAGGATTTGTATCAAGAAATGGAGTAAAACAGATGCTGGAAACATGTACTGTTGTCACCTGTCGATAGGCACAAGATTGCTATCGACAGGACTGGCTTTCCAGTGAACGAAACTTCAGTTCTGTGTGCACCTATCGACAGCAAGCAATGGGGCTTTTGACAGCCACACACAGGTGGTGATTTTAGGCTTCTGGATATGGGTTCCTGGTCGACAGCCACAAGTTCGTCTGTCGACAGGTCTTGTGCAAACTTTTAGAAATGGTTCTAAACCAACTATAAATGATACTAACAAACTCTCCTATCATTCCTAACATGATTAGGACTTAATCCAAACTTGATCTTAACCTCCAATCTGAAGTTAACATGACAGAGAGTGAAAGGTAAATCATGGGATATGGTTCATATTGTTGATCCATCAAGAGGACAAAACTGAAAGGGAAAGTTACGAAAGAGTAATATTTCTAAAACTCTTCTTTTCCTCCACTCCTTATCAAGCACTTATCAAAACACACACTCACTTAAGATTTTATCAAGGAATCATTTCTCCATTGTAGAAAGAACCGTCATAGTTCAGTCTACTTGACATAGTGAAATTGACATGATTTCAGATTCGAATAGACTGAAACAAAAGGAGTAGTATGTAGCTATCCATGACTTGAAACTAACTAAAGTATATGGAAGATTTACTTTCTAACAGGGACACATTCACTAAACTGGAAACTAGTTGGAATTTGAGGACAAATCACTTCAAAATATCAGTCGGAAGTAGAAGGAATGAGAGGATTAGGAATTGAATCCTACAGTTGGTTAGCTTAAATCTTAACACAATGTGATACTAGAGGACCACTCCTATAACAACAATTAGGTATTCAACAAGAAATCATACAAGATAACACACACTTCTAAAAGTGTTTATGGAGTCAAGCAATAGTTTGAGGAGGGAACCACCTACACAGGAGGTTTCCTAACAAGTCAATTGAACGAGATTGAGAGAGAAAGGAAAGAAATTCTACTTGCTTGAAGGATGAAGCCTTCCCTTTTAAGGGGATTACAACTAGGAGGAAGAAGAAGAGACTAAGGTTGCCACCGACTATCCCCAGCAACAACAATTTGCCACTCTGTAGAACAAGCAGTAGCCCAACGAGCATCAGCTCACAAGAACTTGAACAAGAACAAGGGTGCAAGAAGGAAGCTCAGTAGCTCTAGCTACACATCAACTGTAGAGCTCTGTACGCACAGTAGCTCCAGTAGTTCGCCTCCCACACAAAGGTGCAAGCTCCACTTCAGCAGAAGTAGTTTCTTCTAAGCAAAGCAACGATAGCTGCAGAAGCAGTAGCTCCTCTTGGAGGATGATAGCAGCACCCCAACGGCAACAGCAACCACACCCCAAAGTAAAGAACAACCAAGAGAAGTACAAGTGGAAGAGAGAAAGATTGGAGCATCGGTTGGTGAGGGCTTTTATAGGCTCCCAAACTTCACGCATGCTTGGCACGTTGGTCATGCATGTGTCATGGTTTAAACCCCTTAAACCTTCCCAAAGACACCTGGTTCATGCAAACTTTCTCATGGTTACACTAATGGTGTGATGTGTAAGGTTTTTAGGCCATGGGTTATGGCTTATGTAGCCTAATTACGTAAGCAAGAAAAACCCAAAACATGTGCCAGTGTCGCCCTGGGAGTGCGCACTCTATGTACGACACTGGGGAAACTTAACTAATACTAAACATTCTCTAATATTAAAATTCAATTAAGAATAATGGTTAAGTCTAATAACCTTATTTTTCAAGTTTTTCAACTAATAAAAATTTCCAGGATGTTACACCATCCTTGTGGGGAGTATCGTCAGATGAAGACATCTGCAATAAAAGAGGAAAGACGAGCAAAAAAGATAGGAAGAAGAAGACTTAGAGAAGCTTGGGAAGGATATGTATGAGGACCTGAGTCCTCTTATAGTTATGAAGAACGGTTCACGGGGAGAAGATAAGGGTTAAATGAATGCACATCATGTCACAATGTGTAAGTGATGTTAATGGTTGCTGTAAGTGTGCTATACACGTTATGTAAGTGCAACTTCCATCGATGTCAGTTCACGGGCATTCGAAAGGATAGAAGGGTAAGACGGGAATGAGAAAAAGGCCTTCGAAAGGATGGAAGGGTAAGATGCGAATGAGAAAAAGAGACGGATGCAAAAGAGACAGAACTCGTGAATCGAGGGTTGTAAATAGTGACGTCTCAAAAGTAGAGACTCCAAATTAACCAGGCGGAAAAGTAAGAACTCTACGTCTTCCAATATTCTGACAGGGACTAGAAAAAAAGTAACACCCTCTGACAAGGACTTCCAATTAATTTTCCCTAATAACAATATGACGACATTTTCGCCTAGAAGATCAACTTCTCATAGGAGGTTTTCTTTAAAAAAGGCGAGTAAATCTCAGAGCAGCAGTAGGGGGCGGTCTTTGGAACAAAGGTAGAGGGGAAGGAGATTGGATCAAAGTAGGTCTAACCTTAAAGATTGTATCCAACAACAAACTCAGAGGATTGGTGATGATCTTGCTGTTAGAAGGTTTAATTCTCTCAAGAATCGCAGGCAAAATGCAGAACTACCTTGTCTCTTGTTGAAGGAATCGACTAGCAACCTCCATAAAGAGGGCAGTTTTTGAGGTTTCAGTAGGTTAGTAAGGTAAATTTTGCATCTATGTAGCTTTTGTTTCACTGTGCTTTTGTGTTTCTATAGTGACTATTACTATGTAGCTTTGTTATCTTTGTTTTTGGGTGTCATTTGACACCTTCTCCAACCAAAAAAACAATATGATGACATGGAGTTTCCCTCTACACATGAGAGAGGAACCTTGGAGAAGGCTTTAGAAGGCTAAGGAGTCGACGCGAGAGACAGAGAGAGTGTGTGTTTGTAGCCAACTAAGCCAAGTAGAGAGTGTACCACTCTGTTCTAGAGACTAAAAAGAAGACTAGGGTGACTGGGAGAGAAGTGTGAGAGTTCGATCTTGAATTGCCGGTTGTGAGAGGATGATGCAGAGTTCCTGATCATTGAGGGATGATCCAATTGAAAGCTTCTGTAGAAACAAGATGTTGATGTGGTGTTGGACGTGCTAAGAACTACGTGCTAAGAACTAGAGTGGTGAACCCTTGCGACAGTGGGAGACAAACACTGAGAATTTCATTTCCTTATCTTGTTCTTCTGAGCTTAATTCGTGTGACTTTGAATCTGAGCATTGGTGTGTGCCTGTGGACACTCAGTATGTGTTTTGGTGCTGCGGCATGAAGCTGGAGTGTGGACCTCCAATTGTGTGTGTGTTTGTTTATTCTTGATCTTGTAAAGGGGTGTTTGCAAGGTTATAGTGTGTGCATATCGTGGGGCTAAATGTAGTTGCATTTGGATGTAAATAAATCAATTTAAAAATTTTGGTGTTTTGTGATTTGATCTATCTCTTCTACCTCCGTTCACTTTCTTGAGTATACTTCTTGTGATTAAATCTGCTTAAGTTTGAAATCGTGCTGTTTTATGTTTGTACTACATTGTTTGGCTGATATCTCTGGGCCCTTCCCCCGTTTGCCATTGTATTGGGACTTCACTGACAACTACTAGTTATTAGGCCTATTAATTCAGTGAGTGATTTGGTAACACGGATAACATATTAAGATTTTATCACCGATAAATATTGATAAGTCCTCATAATGCTATCTCACCCTCTCAGCTATGATAAAGATAACTTTATCTGTTAAACCAAAAATCTTATAAATTAGGATATCTTGTCTATATTATCAAAGGGGTAAATCGTTTCAATAGTCTATATATGAGTCATGGATATAATAATAGGAACTAGTCTTTAGAGAATAAAATTTCATTATTTTCCTCTCCTCGTTCTCCACCTTCTTTCTCTCGTCACCTTCTTCTTCCTTCTATGTGTGTCCTCTTCTCCAAGTCTCAGAGCCACAAAGATATCGATTGTATTCAATTAAACATAGAGGTTAATTATGGCTATTAAAAACATGATTCAACCTCAGTTATCGAGGTGTTCACGGGGGAGAACTTTGAGTTTTGGAGCACCCAAATTTGGTACTTGTTTGCATCCTAGGAGCTGTTGGATGTTGTGGAACATGACTATAGAGATGTGGCCACACGGTAGGAATACAACACACTTCGGCAAGCAACGAAGAGTGTACTACGAGAAAATCGAAAGGACAAGAAAGAACTTTATATCATCTTCCATGTAGTAGATGAAGTTTTATTTTAGAGGATCTTAAGGGTATAGGCGGGTTGGACGCTGGGGAGAGGTGGGGCCGCAACGTCTCAAGTTCGAATTCGGGATGGGGTTGGGGTTTTTCAATGGTGTGAATATTATTATTAACAAAAAAAAAAAACTACGAGGGAGGCATGGACCTTACTGGAAATTGACGATTTGTTTGTAGAACGCTTGATGGGTTCATTGCAAGCCCATGAGCACTGAATACGAACCATATTGCAACCAGTTGTTCAAGTGCTTCAAATCCAGCAGGCCATGAATGATAAAGATCAATAAAAAAGAAGAGGTGGCAGATCAAGACGCGGTTAAGGCCATGGTTGGGAAGAACCATCATCTAGTGACACAAAGAAGAGAAATCTAACAACGATAGAGGAAGAGGCATATCCAATCAACAAAGGTATTGTAAAATGTCAGATCCAATATTCTTATTGCAATAAACATGGTCACTATTAATATGAGTGTAGAAAGAAGGCTGCTGAGGAAGTAGAAGAATAAAATAACGATAATTTTGCTGAAAGCAATGACGATGTTCCTATGCTTTTAATTTGCGATTCATCTGAGTCTAGTAAGGTAACAAGAACATATGGTATATATCACGTATGGGAAAAAGGAGATGTTTGTGGATTTAGATGAGACGGTCAACAGCATGGTTAGCTTTGGGGATGATAGAAAGATTCCAAACAAAGGAAAGGGCATATTCTAATTCATGCGCGTAATAGAGATCATCTCATCATATCTAATCTGTATTATGTGCTCAGATTAGAGTGCAATTTGTTAAGTGCTAGCTAGTTGCAAGAAAAGGGCTATAGTTTGCATATATAGAGAAAGGTTGTTGTGAGTTAAAAGATAACCAGAATAGATTAATTGCAGATAGTTCATGACTTTTATTGATGATTTTAATAGAACGGCATGAATTTATTTTTTCAAGGAAATCTGATACTTTTAATGCCTTCTATCGATTTAAGTCACCAGTCCACACAAAGTGGTTATTATGTGAAGACATTGAGATAAGATGGTGGGGAAGAATATTTTTCTATCTAATTCAATGAATTTTGCAAGAAGCATGGAATTGAACATCAAAGTACAATAGCCTACATCTCTCAATAAAAATGGTGTAATAAAAAGGAAAAATTAGACAATTATGGAGATGGTAAGGAGCATGTTAATTGAAAAAGGTTTTCCTAATTTTTTTGGTGCAAGACAATGGCTTGTGTTGTAGCGACTCTGGATACTTACGTTCAATAAGGCTCAGTATCCAGATCCTCCTCCCATGCATGTGTAATACCCCGAAAAATCTATTAATTAAAAATTATAGATAAATAGAAATTTTATCTATTAATAAATTCAATTAATTAAAATGGTACGCATCATTATTGCATGCGTATAAACCCCTATAAAAATTTCGTAAAAATAATAGTCATACTTTAAATAATGTTCTCTAATGACCCATCATGAAATTTGGGCGTAGAAAAATCATTTGGACTTAGTTTAAGAATTTATGCGACTTATTAGCATAATTAAGGAATAAGTCGAAGAATCCATTATTTTATGATCCAAAGTGGATTATAAATTAAAATAAATATATGAGTAGACTTTAAGTAGTATGGGATGATAGCCCATTGTGATATTTAGACCAATAGATAATCTTGGTCCATGAATATATTCTCTAATAAAAGGATAATTAAAAATCTATTAAGTAAAGTAAGTACATGGGTTGTACAACTAGACTCATTTGAGTTATTGGGTCAAGAGTAAGAGCCCAAATGATGAAGATTAGAAATATTGGCATGAACAATATTTATTGAAATAAAAATATGAAATTACTTGAATAAGTGTGATAAATAGATTTACATAAGGATAAAGGGTGAATAATTGGAATTAAATCAATACCCATTAAGTCAAATTAGTAATGGGTTTTACTAATGGTCCTAGCATAAATTTTGGGCCCAATTATGAAGAGTCCATCATGAGATGGGAGATAATTAAGCTAAATTCGTACCAAAAATATTAATAAATAGAAAAGGATTAAGATAATGAATATTTTAACTCTTAATCATCTTAAAAAGAGTCCTAACCCTAGTCTAACCCAATAGGACTCTATCCTAATCTAAAATTGGGATTTAGATGAGAGACAATTGGGTTAAATATAAGAGACCCAAATTAAATAGAGAAATTCGTAACTATATTATCTCTTAATTAAAAAGGGGTCATTAAAGCACTAATATGACTCATATATATCTAAATAAGAGTCTCTAACCCATCCTAACTCCATTGGCCACGAAATTAGGCCTCTCCCTTACCCAATTAGATAGATATAGCAAGAAAAATATGAGATAATTATGGAAATTCGTAATTAAATGAGGAGGAAAGAGTTTTAGGTGATTTAGAACTCTACAAGCCATCAAAACACCCCCCATTTGACCCTAGCACCCCACAATTTCGTGCTAAGACTTTTGGAGAGGAAGATGAGAAGATCTGGACCAAGGAGCAAGGAAGGAGAAGGCTTGGAGCAAGAAGGGTTTTCATATTTTCGTCATTCAACTAGGGTTTTCTTACTCCATGAAAAAGGTAGGCAATCTCTCAAGCTAAAATCGTGAAATAATTACCCTAGGTAGCCTTCATGTACCTCTTCAAAAACCCTATGGTTTCGTGGTATTTTGTTCACCCATTTGGGCGAATTTAATTCATGAATTCTTGCTGTTATCATGAACTGAGATTTTGTGTTTTCTATAATCCCCAACGTGTACTTGCTCTCATGCCTTGATAAAATTCTCAGATATACTACATCTTATTATCTTTCAAACGCCCCTAGTCTTGCTTGATTTTGATCTTCCATGAGGGAGAATTAAATCTTTGAATATCTATCAGACCTGTGCACTTGACCCTCCTTGTTTCCTTTTTAAACTCATGTAAACTTGACATCATTTCACGATAAAATTATCATAAATACTACTACATGTTAGCTTTCAAACGCCGCTGGTTTCGTAATTTTTCATCATGTATACACCCTAATTAATTCGTTGAACCCTGACTGCGCCTGTTTAGGTCACTGAAAAGTAACCTGATCAATGCATATCTAAACCTTGTCTATTTTCAAATTAATCGTGCATGTGTGATAGATATACATGTCTACTTCGTTTAAAACTAGTTTCGTGCTTTTGGATCACCGTGCGATTTTATACTGATTTTATAATGACCCTGTGTCAAGAAGGGTCCACCCAGAGAAAAATAGAAAAAAGGCCAGACATCCCTGTTATCGCGGCGGCGCGACCCGTCGCGATACGGGGAGGTCGCGGCCGGATAAGGCGACGCGTTAATAATGCGGCTTCCTGTACCGCCGCGTTCTCAACCCTGAACCGGGCCAGACCAGGCCGGTTCGCCCGTCGCGCCAGGCCGCCCCGTCGCGACCTGGACTGCGACGGGAACTCCCGCCGCGTTAGCAGATTGACGCGCCCATGTGCCCCGTCGCGACGTGATCGCGACGGGCACCCCCGTCGCGTTCTTGAAATTTCGGGCAGAACCTTTAATTGCTCTTATATCCCTGCTTTAAATGCCATCTAATCCTTGTACAAGTTAAACCATGTACTTTTAAGCTTAATAAATGATCTGAATTTTTTTATTGGATAATATTTAAATGACTCTTATTAATTTAAAAGCCGTGAGCACGACTTATTCTATTCTCATGATTTCTTTACACTTGCACACTAAACATTGTTTATTGCCATTTGACCCTATTAAATTACTCAATAATGTATCTGGTAATTAAGTGAAATTAATTACCTAATTTCCCTATTATTTAAATGACACATGTCTTCGTTTTACTCACGTGATTTGTACACCGTTATCGCGTCCCTCTGCCTTCGAGCACTCGAGGCAAGACAGACAATGTTTCGTTACACACTTTCTCTTGACATGGACCACATCTCCACCGGAATACTCTCGACTGGACCAGGGACTCCTTGTTAAGGCCTCCGTAAGTCTTCTTGGCTTTGGCGCACGTCCTTAGCCGACGAGCTGGTTGTACCTTTAAATCCTGTTACACTTTTAGGGATCAGTACGATCCAACGGCCTTAGTGAGATCTCTCTTATCTTGTGATCACGCCGGACCATCTAGCCAGTGTTCATAGCACGGCTAATGGGCGGATGTGACTTCTACCAGACTGCCGGTACCCGACCTGGTGCTGTCAACTGTTACTATCGTGGTTTATCGTTGTTTTACAATTATACCCCTATCTATCTACTATCCTTGTACTCTCATCTATTCACGTTCACTCTACTATCTCGTCTATTCATCTAGTACTCTCTTGAGACTCTTGAGCTGTTGTGGCTCCCATTGCTTGTACGATACATGACTGTCTAGCGCCATAATATGGGTCTAGTGACCTACTAACTTTAATGCTAAGTGTGCAGGCACGGAGAGTGTCCGAGGGGCTCCAATCTAGTCCTGGGGGCAGAGAGCCACCCGAAAATACCTGCAGGGCTATTGACGGTGTTATGCATTGCATCGGTTCTGACTATCTCGACATTGGCTAGACATCTAATTGTTTTACTATTAGTCTGAGGAGTTCAGACATATTGTGCCAGTTCTGTGCTATTAGTGTGCTAGCACTGACTGATTAACATTAGTCTGAGGAGTTCAGACGAAATGTACTATCGTTAAACGACTACTGTCCCAAAGTGACTATTGTCGTACTCGACTAGTGCACCGTTGTGCAACCATACACGTTATCTCATTACATGCTATCTCTTTACAAGCTATCTCGTTACACACCACCTTGATACAAGCTATCCTATTTCATGCCATTTTGATACACGCTATCTTGTTACGCGCTATCTCGTTATGTTGCCATCCTAATTTTGCAATATTTTTGAGAAATGTATGATCATTCACTTGTTATCTTGTACTATTACTCTCTTGACCATACATGATCGTTCTCTCTAGTTAACCTGCGATACAAGACATTAATCACTTAAAGCATGCTTGTTTACACGAGATATTAAGTCCTACTGAGCATTATCGCTCACCCTTCGTTATTTGTTATTGTGTTTTCAGGTAAGTCAAGGAATGACCTTACACCCAACAACGGGATTGGACTGGAGTGATGAGCGTCCTGAAGTCATAGCGATAGAATGTCCTTCGTACCTTAAAGTCTAGTTAGATATTTACTTTAGATTTCTTTGAGCCCTATGTTTTGGCTCTGAATTAGTGGTTGTAATAGTTTAGATGAATTATCAATAAAATGATGAGTTTTATTGCAATTATTATTCATTAGTTGCTCTGATATTTGCGAATGTATGCGCGCATTTACATTACCATACTCGTTGTTCATGCCTCCCCGATTTATTCCGCTGCTAAATTGGCGGGGCATGACAGTTGGTATCAGAGCCTAGGATGTCCTTAATTAGATAATTTAAGTCTAGGATGTTCTAGGTGAACTGCCCTGACACGTGTCTAAGTCAACCACCATACCTATGTGAGAATTGGGTAGAACCATGGTTAAGATTTGAATACATTTATCTATATATATATGTATCAACTTGGTAATACTTTAGCACCCAAAATCTAAAAAGAAATAAATAAAATGTTAGTGCTCGCAGGAGATTAGTGGAGATGGTTGGTGAGCATAGACAATTGCGGGACTTGCAAAGCACCGTACAAGGGTTAACTCAAGCCCTTAACAACGTGATTCAAGCAGGAGCAAGGAATGGGGCAGGAGAGTTACACGGGAATTTCCAACGAATGAATCCTCCTAGGTTTATGAAACTCCGGATCCCGATGATGCCGAAAATTGGGTGAAGACGATGGAACGGATCTTTAGAGTTATGCAATGTTCAGAACAGGAGAAAGTCCTTCTGGCAACCTTCCAATTGGACCGCGATGCTAGAGCTTGGTGGGAAGCTGCCAGTCGACAACTAACAAACATCAACATAGAGTGGGATGAATTTTTAGAACTCTTCAACACCAAATATTTTTCCGAAAGGATTCGTGAGAAGAAGGTAAATGAATTCGCCAATTTAAAACAACGAATGATGTCTGTAGCAGAATATGAAGCACAATTTGAAAGACTAGCACAATATGCACCACATTTGGTGAGTACGAAAAAGATGAAGGCAAAGAGATTCTTAGAAGGATTGAGACCTGTGTTCTGGGAAAAGTTGGCTCCGCTAGACCTTGTAGTATATTCGGACATGGTATCGAGAGCTCAAATAGTGGAGGACACCATGGGACTTCTTGAAAAGATCCATAAGAAGAAAGCGTTGAAAAGGGAACGTGATATCCATTCTAATGATAATAAAGGAAGAAATATAGTAGAGCAAGAGAATGAAGGGGAAGCAAAGCGGAAAGAATTCTGTAAATTTTGTAAAAAGCCAGGGCATCAGATTGAAAACTGTTGGAAGAAACTGGGTAGATGTTTGCATTGTGGAAGTCAACAACATCGAGTCATCGATTGCCCGACAAAGGAGAACCAAACTCCACAAAGATAAAGGTAGACAAGGTACCATCACTAAACCCATAGTTTGAAGTTCATATTATTTTCTCGACAGCAAAACCCTAATTAGGGGAGATGATGGAAGAGATATTCAGAATAGAATTGGTAGTCGATATATATATATGAATTTGGGGACAAATTCTATTAAGTGGGGGAGGATGTAGTACTCCGGAAAAATCTATTAATTAAAAATTATAGATAAATAGAAATTTTATCTATTAATAAATTCAATTAATTAAAATGGTACGCATCATTATTGCATGCGTATAAACCCCTATAAAAATTTCGTAAAAATAATAGTCATACTTTAAATAATGTTCTCTAATGACCCATCATGAAATTTGGGCGTAGAAATCATTTGGACTTAGTTTAAGAATTTATGCGACTTATTAGCATAATTAAGGAATAAGTCGAAGAATCCATTATTTTATGATCCAAAGTGGATTATAAATTAAAATAAATATATGAGTAGACTTTAATAATATGGGATGATAGCCCATTATGATATTTGACCAATAGACAATCTTGGCCCATAAATAATTCTCTAATAAAAGGATAATTAAAATCCATTAAGTAAAGTAAGTACATGGGTTGTACAATTAGACTCACATGAGTTATTGGGCAAGAGTAAGAGCCCAAATGATGAAGATTAGAAATATTGGCATGAATATATTTAATTGAAATAAAATATGAAATTACTTGAATAAGTGTGATAAATAGATTTACATAAGGATAAGGGTGAATAATTGGAATTAAATCAATCCCATTAAGTCAAATTAGTAATGGTTTTACTAATGGTCCTAGCATAAAATTTTGGGCCCAATTATGAAGAGTCCACATGAGGGAGATAATTAAGTAAATTCGTACCAAAAATATTAATAAATAGAAAATGGTTAAGATAATGAGTATTTTAACTCTTAATCATCTTAAAAAGAGTCCTAACCCTAGTCTAACCCAATAGGACTCTATCCTAATCTAAAATTGGGATTTAGATGAGAGACAATTGGGTTAAATATAAGAGACCCAAATTAAATAGGAAAATTCGTAACTATATTATCTCTTAATTAAAAAGGGGTCATTAAAGCACTAATATGACTCATATATATCTAATAAGAGTCCTAATCCTATCCTAAACCATTACCCACGAAATTAGACCTCTCCCTTACCCAATAGATAGATATAGCAAGAAAAATATGAGATAATTATGGAAATTCGTAATTAAATGAGGAGGAAAGAGTTTTAGGTGATTTAGAACTCTACAAGCCATCAAAACCCCCCCATTTGACCCTAGCACCCCACAATTTCGTGCTAAGACTTTTGGAGAGGAAGAGAGAAGATTTGGACCAAGGAGCAAGGAAGGAGAAGGCTTGGAGCAAGAGGGTTTTCATATTTTCGTCATTCAACTAGGGTTTTCTTACTCCACGAAAAAGGTAGGCAATCTCTCAAGCTAAAATCGTGAAATAATTACCCTAGGTAGCCTTCATGTACCTCTTCAAAAGCCCTATGGTTTCGTGGTATTTCGTTCACCCATTTGGGCGAATTTAATTCATGAATTCTTGCTGTTACCATGAACTGAGATCTTGTGTTTTCTATAATCCCCAACGTGTACTTGCTCTCATGCCTTGATAAAATTCTCAGATATACTACATCTTATTATCTTTCAAACGCCCTATCTTGCTTGATTTTGATCTTCCATGAGGGAGAATTAAATCTTTGAATATCTATCAGACCTGTGCACTTGACCCTCCTTGTTTCCTTTTTAACCTCGTGCAAACTTGACATCATTCCATGATAAAATTATCATAAATACTACTACATGTTAGCTTTCAAACGCCGCTGGTTTCATAATTTTTCATCATGTATACACCTCTAATTAATTCATTGAACCCTGACTGCGCCTGTTTAGGTCACTGAAAGTAACCTGATCAATGCATATCTAAACCTTGTCTATTTTCAAATTAATCGTGCATGTTGATAGATATACATGTCTACTTTCGTTTAAAACTAGTTTCGTGCTTTTTGGATCACCGTGCGATTTTATACTGATTTTAGAATGACCTTGTGTCAAGAGGGGTCCACCCAGAGAAAAATAGAAAAAAGGCCGGACATCCCTGTTATCGCGGCGGCGCCCCGTCGCGATACGGGGAGGTCGCGCGACCGGCTAAGGCGACGCGTTATAATGCGGCTGCCTGTACCGCCGCGTTCTCAACCCCGAACCGGGCCAGACCAGGCCGGTTCGCCCGTCGCGCCAGGCCGCCCCGTCGCGACCTGGACCGCGACGGGAACTCCCGCCGCGTTAGCAGATTGACGCGCCCATGTGCCCCGTCGCGACGTGATCGCGACGGGCACCCCCGTCGCGTTCTTGAAATTTCGGCCAGAACCTTTAATTGCTCTTATATCCCTGCTTTAAATGCCATCTAATCCTTGTACAAGTTAAACCATGTACTGTTAAGCTTAATAAATGATCTGAATATTTTTATTGGATAATATTTAAATGACTCTTATTAATTTAAAAGCCGTGAGCACGACTTATTCTATTCTCATGATTTCTTTACACTTGCACACTAAACATTGTTTATTGCCATTTGACCCTATTAAATTACTCAATAATGTATCTGGTAATTAAGTGAAATTAATTACCTAATTTCCCTATTATTTAAATGACACATGTCTTCGTTTTACTCGCGGTGATTTGTACACGTTATCGCGTCCCTCTGCCTTCGAGCACTCGAGGCAAGACGGACAACATTTCGTTACACACTTTCTCTTGACATGGACCACCTCTCCACGGGAATACTCTCGACTGGACCAGGGACTCCTTGTCAAGGCCTCCGTAAGTCTTCTTGGCTTTGGCGCACGTCCTTAGCCGACGAGCTGGTTGTACCTTTAAATCCTGTTACACTTTTAGGGATCAGTACGATCCAATCGCCTTAGTGAGATCTCTCTTATCTTGTGATCACGCCGGACCATCTGGCCAGTGTCATAGCGCGGCTAATGGGCGATGTGACTTCTACCTGACTGCCGATACCCGACCTGGCTGTGCAACCGTTACTATCGTGGTTTATCGTTGTTTTACGATTATACCCCTATCTCGTCTACTATCCTTGTACTCTCATCATTCACGTTCACTCTACTATCTCGTCTATTCATCTAGTACTCTCTTGAGACTCTTGAGCTGTTGTGGCTCCCATTGCTTGTACGATACATGACTGTCTAGCGCCATAATATGGGTCTAGTGACCTACTAACTTTAATGCTAAGTGTGCAGGGCACGGAGAGTGTCCGAGGGGCTCCAATCTAGTCCTGGGGGCAGAGAGCCACCCGAAAATACCTGCAGGGGCTATTGACGGTGTTATGCATTGCACCGGTTCTGACTATCTCGACATTGGCTAGACATCTAATTGTTTTACTATTAGTCTGAGGAGTTCAGACATATTGTGCCAGTTCTGTGCTATTAGTGTGCTAGCACTGACTGATTAACATTAGTCTGAGGAGTTCAGACGAAATGTACTATCGTTAAACGGCTACTGTCCCAAAGTGACTATTGTCGTACTCGACTAGTGCACCGTTGTGCAACCATACACTTATCTCATTACATGCTATCTCTTTACAAGCTATCTCGTTACACCACCACCTTGATACAAGCTATCCTATTTCATGTCCATTTTGATACACGCTATCTTGTTACGCGCTATCTCGTTATGTTGCCATCCTAATTTGCAATACTTTTGAGAAATGTATGATCATTCACTTGTTATCTTGTACTATACTCTCTCTTGACTATACATGATCGTTCTCTCTAGTTACCTGCGTACAAGACATTAATCACTTAAAGCATGCTTGTTTACACGAGATTTAAGTCCTACTGAGCGTTATCGCTCACCCTTCGTTATTTGTTATTGTGTTTTCAGGTAAGTCAAGGAATGACCTTACACCCAACAACGGGATTGGACTGGAGTGATGAGCGTCCTGAAGTCATAGCGATAGAATGTCCTTAGTACTTAAAGTCTAGTTAGATATTTACTTAGATTTCTTTTCCAATGCAATATGTCATGAGCCCTATGTTTTGGCTCTGAATTAGTGGTTGTTAATAGTTTAGATGAATTATCAATAAAATGATGAGTTTTATTGCAATTATTTTCATTAGTGCTCTGATATTTGCGAATGTATGCGCAATTTACATTACCATACTCGTTGTTCATGCCTCCCCGATTTATTCCGCTGCTAAATTGGCGGGGCATGACAGCATGACTCTAAGACTCATAAGGGAATTTATGGGCCTAGAGATCTAGGTAACCTTACTAAAGTAATAAATAGAACAATATTACAATAGTTAATATGTGCTCCTAATTTATAATTCAAGTATGCACCTATAGGGTCAGCGCCCTAGAGAGAACAATGAAAGTCAACTGTTGATTTGCGAGAGGCACCACATAGGCTGCTATCTAATCCGAAGATCATAGAAATTCTATTCCATCAAATAGCTTGAAAGGGACAAGGAGTGAGCCTTCAATAGACATAGGATCAGTAGGGAGCTGCAAAAAACAACGATGACAACACCATTCGAGAGATGTCAAATCCAGCAAAATCTATCCAATTAGGAGCCATCTTATAATTGACAAAACTCGGTCATAAAGCATGTTACTCAACTATAATTGTACAACATTCTCCACTAACCAGTTTAGTTAATAAATTCTAACATTTAAAGTTAAGAACTAAATGATAAATTCACACAATGTTTGAATATATCTAGATGCCTTATGCCATGGGTAGGGCTGTCAATGGGCCGGGCTCGGGCTAGGTTTATATGGGCCTGGCCTAGGTCCGACTCATCAATATGCAAGTCCAAGCCCGAACAATGTCGGGCCGGGCTAGGATGGGCCCAATATTTTTACAAAATTGTAAAGTCTGAGTAAGACCCGGCTCGGCCCGAATATTTAAATAAAAATTAAATTAATAATAAAAATAATATATTCAATAATATAAAATTTATAATCTCACTCAATTAAGTAGAGTTTTGATGTTACTTATTTAATTTGTTTGAAAAGAGAGTTTTTAACTCTTAAATAAGTAAAATAACATAATTTTAAGTAAGCAAAATATAAGATTTGAAAAGAAAAAAAGAAAAGAGAACGGGTCGGGCCGACCCATCGAGCCGAACTCAAAGCCCGAGTCCGGCCCATGGCCTAGTCGGGCTGGGCTTTTAGGCCCTACTAAAAACCTATGGGCCAAAAAGAGTCTTGCGGCCTGGCCCAAAATTGGGCCAAGCCCGCGGGCCTGTCGGCCAGCCCGGCCCATTGATAGCCCTAGCCATGGGGAACAGATCGGGTAAGTTCAGCACATGGCCCAGCTCCCTCACCCGAACACAGTAACCATTCGATTAAAACTCTGGGAAATGAAGAACTAGTCACTGGCTGCACCGATAAACCCTAAAGTTACACAATCCAAATAAACATTATGAACTAAAGCATTAATGTTAGAGATATTTAGGGACGAAAAGTAACCAGTGGTCGCCAAGACATGAGATGCAATTCGCACAAATAATTAAATCAATTTCCAATCTACACATCAACTATCAAAAGTCTGATTCAAAAAGCACGAGACTATGACTCATGTCACGAAGACTGGTTCAGGACACCGGACTTTGACCCGAACAAACCATAGAAGAAAAGCCTCTCAGTCTTGTAGCCAAGGACGAAAGGTTCAATTGTAGCTCCGCTTCAACACTTCATAAAGTTAAAGAACAATGGAGACCATCGAACACCACCACCATTTGTAGCTTGACAAGCCTGCAGCTACACGCTTGACATTCCTTTATAGGTTTTGGAGCTCGTAGAGTCAGGCAAGTGAGAACAAGGGACTATCTGGGGCTTAGCATGTTTGTTGGTCTATTCCCTCAACCACAATTGCACTCCAAGTGACTGAAAGTAAAACCAACCACAACACACAAGTCACTACCTCAACGTCATCTTTCCCTTAGTCAAACATACAACTCACCACAATGGAGTGAGGGAGTCTAAGTGGATGACAACACCCTAATGATACCACTGTACAAGGAATAACCCCGAGCAAAATAGTGCTTGGCACTCAGAGAATCTGGGGTTCCTGACTAGAGAGATTTCCAAGAACAAGCGTCGGAGCTACTGAACTTGAAAATCCATATTACAATATCCATAATACTACTAATATCCATGGTCGTATAATTCTCATCCTATTATAACTACATGTGATCACTTCCCACATCTACTTATTCCAAACTCATTACCGAGTCATTACCTCACATTAAAGAAAATTGGATCGGAATCAATGAAACTTTCATTACCAACTAGTTCGTCTTATTACAGGATCACTAATCACTTATTATTCCTAATTAATAAGCCACAACAGAACCTTTCACTAATTGAACTTAAAGCTCAGTTAACTAATGGGGTGTTTGGTTACAGTTTTTTTTAAAAAGCTATTTCTAACTAAAAAATTATTGTGTGTCAATTTTTAACTAAAATTTTAAAATTGAAAAAAATTGTTACTTTTTGTTTGGTAAAATTGATATAATTTTTAAAATTTGTGAAGATATGTTTGGCGGACAATTTTTACTATGTTTTTTTATAATGAAAGTGAGAGGGGGGGGGTGCTGGCGTGGGGTGGGCAGAGCGCCGCGGGTGGGGTGGGGGGGGGGGGGCAAACTGTTGCCGATGCGGTGGGGTGGGGGGGGGGGAGGGGGGTGGCGCAGTGGGGGGGGGGGGGGGGGGGGGAGGAAGGAGAGGGGGGTTGGCGCGGTGTGGTGGGGTGGGGGGGGGGGGCAAACTGTTGCCGACGCGGTGGGGTGGGGGGGCAGACGTGGTGTGGGGGGGGGGGAGGAGGGGGTGGGGGTGAGGTGGCGCAGTGGCGTTGTGGGGTGGGGGGGCTAGCAGTGGGGTGGGTGGGGGGGAGACCGCCGCCGGCGCGGTGGGGTGGGGGGATTGGCGTGATGGGGGGGGGGGACAGGAGGAGGGGGGCTGGCGTCGGCGCGATGGGGTGGCTGGGGGTGGGGGGGGGGGGGGGAGTGGCGCAGGGATTGGGGCTTCCGGCGAGAGGAGGGGGGGGGGGGGGGGGGAGGAGGAGGGTGCCGACGCGAGGGGGGGGGGGGACGAGGGTGGGGGGGACGAGGGTGGCTTTGTGCGCTATTTAAAAAAAATGGTGATGACTTGTTTTTTTTCTAGAGAGAGTTTTAGTCAGGTAAGATTTCTTCCCTAAAAAAAAGAGATGTCTTACCAAACTGTGTTAGTCAGTATCTTTTTTTTTTTTTTTAATTTTAGAGAAAAAAAGAGGTAAAAATTATAACCAAACATACTATAAAGCATCAAAACTCAAAACTCAAACACTGTTAAACATTTCACGTAGAAAACCACAATGCGCCTTATAAGGTACCAATCGCGTTGCCATCTCGATGGACCGCGTGTCCAAGGAGAATGTGCCAAGGCCCGAGCCGCATTGATAAGATGGGAACCCAACTGATCGCATTCCCAAATGAGTGAGTCGGGGGTCAAGACCGCATTATGTACATGGTCACCACCCAGACTGCATTCTCGCACAGAACATAGGGACCACAGGGTTTCACCCAGAAACCCCCAAATTCATCCATCTCAACTCAATGGACCAATCTCACGATACACCCTTAACCCATCACAAACCCACCCATCGAAACACACTTAACAACCAATCAAAATACTCAATTAAACTTTCACTATATCAATTTGAACCCTAGCACGTTTCTAATTCGATCGCCAATGAGAGTCAAATATGATACATACGATTCTTTCACGAAAGTAAAGGGATTAAACTTGTTCCAACAAATCTTCCATATCCAAACTAATTAAGAGACACCGATTAATCACATAAAAATAAGGGAAAACTCCCTACCTAAATGAAGAACGATGAAGAACAACATTTAGTTGATGCTCCCTCGCAATCCAATCATCTCTACCACCCCAAAACCACGTCGAACGATCATGAAATGCTCAAAATTTCCAAAAGTCACCGGAGCTGTCTCCTACGGGTTTGAGACAGGGTGAATATACCTACTCAGTCAGAAAACACTCATGCACACCATGGGCACTCGAATACACATTCCATTAACGACCTATTGACCCAACAACAGAATAAAACTTGATAATTTAGGATCTGAAATGCCACGAAGCTACATGTGTAGTGTATGTTATGAACATATATCTTACAAAGAGTTTACACAAAAAGACACCTCATAATCAAGCATGGAATAGAAGAAAGCCATTAGTTAATTTGGCACCTAAGAGTATTTGTTACTTATGCACATTTGCTAAAGCAAAATAGAAAGAAGTTGGATGATCACTGTGTTTTTTTTGACAGAAGGCATCTGTCGGTAAAAGCTTTACCAACGGATTTTCAACAGGTTTTTGATGGAAAGCATCTGTTGGGAATTGCCAGCAAATGGAATATCCATCAGAATTCTCGATGGAAATATTCCATCAGAAATTCTGTCAAAATTTTTGATGGATACCTCTGTCTGAAAATTTCTGGCGGATATCTCCAGTCGAAAATTCCATCGGGGTATCCTAATGGTTCGAAGCATTGTAATTTGAATGCATCGAAAATCCCGTCGGATACTACCGACTGATAATCTTTGACCGATATAAAACATTGTAAAAAAATCCCCTATATTTATTAAAATTATATTAAAAAGATTATTAAAACACCTATTTTAAAAAACATAACAGTACATAAATAAAAAAACCATCCACAATAGCAAATATCCACAAAAAGTATATTTTAACAACAATATAAATATATCATTTTTTTACAATACAATATAAAAAAATCATGAGTGGGCTTCCACATCTTCCATGTCCTCCTCATCCTCTTCGTCCAACTCATCTCTTGTATCACCACGTACTCAAGGATCTTATATTATAATAAAACAATAACATTAGACATATGAATGAATATCTTTTTTAAAAATTAATTAAAATAATTTATTTTATTTTTTTAAAATTTGAAAGAAGAAGATATGAACATGAAATCACTTAGTCATTTCAAAGAATGGATATTTGAGTGCCAAGCTCAAACTGGGTATCCGATCTGGATATTGTTAGCTATCCCATGTCATTCTCACCACCCCGATTGTGTTGGACCGATCGACATGCCATTTGGATCCATGTTTCACATTTTGAACCCTTGATTTGATACTTTAGTCTCTTTACACTTAGTCAATTTGGAGATTGGTTATTTGAGCACCGCGCTCAAACTAGATATATGATCTAGATTCTGTTAGTTCTCCCATGTCATTCTCACCACCCCAGTCATGTTGGACCGATTAGCACCCACTCAGACCGGTATTTCACATTTTGGATCTCAAACTTGATAATTTGGTTTCTTTACACGAAGTTAATTCGGATAGTGGTTATTTAAGCATCGAGCTCAAACCAAGTATCCGATGTCGATTATGTTAGTTCTTCTATGTCAATCTCATCACTCTTGTCATGTTGAGCTAATCGACATATTGATCGGACTGGTATTTCGCAATTTTGACCCCTTGACTTGTTATTTTGGTTTCTTTACACTAAGTCAATTCGGAGATTGGTTAATTAAGTGTCAAGCTCAAATTGGGAATCCGATTTGGATTCCATCAATTCCCCTATGTCATTCTCATCACCTCGGTCAATTGAGACACTGTTCGGATCAATATTTCACATTTTGGACCCCTCGATTTGATATTTTGGTTTCTCTATACTAAATTAATTCAAAAATTGGTTAATTGAGCGTCGAGCTCAAACTGAAAATCAGATTTGAATTCCGTTAGTTCCATATCACTCTCACCAACCCATTCATGTTGGACTGAACGACAAGCCAATCAAACTTGTATTTTACATTTTAGACCCACATACTTGATATTTTGATTTTTTCACACTAAGTTATTTACCCAAGTTGTGTTGGACCAATTATGTGAAATTTCAAATTCTAACTCTAAGTTATGGATTACATAGCAGTATTATAACTCTAAATTATGTGAAATTAAAAATTATAACAAATACTCTATGAGCCAAAATCCCAACCTGGGAGAGGAGGGTGGTGACCGCCTGTGTAATGCATGTCTTGACAGAATCAGTAAAGAACATCATCTCCTCGCGTACCATAGCTTCGATGTCGCTCAACATAGCGGGGTTGGAGGGGGGCATCGTGAATGCACACGTACTAGTTAAGGGAGTGCCTGACCTCGCATACGATAACATCATTGTAGTAGTATGTAGGCTACCTCCAAACCTGTACAATAGGCACATCCTTGGTAGGCCAGCTATCGCCATCTACACCTTAGTGTGAACATGCTTAATACGCCACAAAGAAATAACTAAAAAAAAGAAAAGATTTTTTTCTACCCAAGTAGTGTTGGACCAATTATGTGAAATTTCAAATTCTAACTCTAAGTTATAGATTACATAGCAGTATTATAACTCTAAATTATGTGAAATTAAAAATTATAACAAATACTCTATGAGCCAAAATCCCAACCTGGGAGAGGAGGGTGGTGACCGCCTGTGTAATGCACGTCTTGACAGAATCAGTAAAGAACATCATCTCCTCACGTACCATAGCTTCGATGTCGGGTTGGAGGGGGGCATCGTGAATGCATGCGTACTAGTTAGGGGAATGCCTAACCTCGCATACGATAACATCATTGTAGTAGTAGTAGGCTACCTCCAAACCTATACAATAGGCACTTCCTTGGTAGGCCAGCTATTGCCATCTACACCTTAGTGTGAACGTGCTTAATACGCCACAAAGAAATAATTAAAAAAAAGAAAAGATTTTTTTTTTGAGAAAATATGAGGAGAAAGAGGGTGTGTTGTGCACTATAGATGGAGGTGTGATCGCCAGGTACGCATGGGTACCGAAGGAGAGAGCGAAAGGCGGTTACTTACCTTCACTAGATGATCGCGGGAGAGATATGTGGGTCGACTCTTACTTCTCCAACCGGACGGCCGGTGAAGAAGACTTTAGCTTATTGGTTACCTTGCAAGAAAGACAATAAAACAAGTGAAAGAAAAGATTAGACCAAATTGTGCAGAATCAAGTCCAAAAGTGTAAGAAAGAAACTTGCATACATGGGCTTGAACACTCCTTGTGGTGGTGGTGTAAAAACCCCTAGAGAGTGTAGGTGTGAGGTGAATGAAGTGAAGTGTGTGATGAACCTATGGTGATGGTGTGATGATGAATGCCCTAAAGATGAATAAAATAAAGAGAATTAAATGAGAGAAAGAAAAATCTGAGGGAGAAAACACGCAACAATTGGATGATGTGAGGAAGAAGACTCCTCCTTGTTCCAAAGCACTTGAGAGATGAAGCAAGACTCCTCAATTGAAGAACACAATTGAAGCTTGCTGGGGGAGTTCTTCTCTTCAAGTTCGGGGTTGATGGCTTCAGAACGCAACAGGGCTTCGCCTCAATACTTGGACTCTCTTATAAAAATAATGGCCACGAGGGTTCTTTTATAGGGATAAAATTTAAATCGCGATGGACACAGTGGTCGCCTATTAAGATGAATCGAGATCGACAAAAGCGTCGTAGTTAAAAGCCTTCCTTACTTCTACTGGCTCTTTCCTAACTTCGAATATAGCACTTATCAAAATCACGACCACATGAGCCGTCGTGCTTCTAACACTTCCAATATTCATCGGATTATTGCCAAATTAATAAAAGGAAATATTGAATCACAACGATCTGAGTTGTCGCGCTTTAAACAAAATCGATCTTTTGATATAATCGATCTTTTGAATAATGGAAGGTCAAAAACGCAACGACCTGAGTAGACGCGTATATAATTAGCAACAAAATCTTTCTAAAAATTATTTTGGAAATTGCCAAAAATTGAGTATGAAATTCTTAAACGCGACGACTTTAACAGATGCGATTATAAAACATATCGGAAGTTGGAATAGGAAACTTATATGCGACGGAGTTACCCGTCGTGGATCAACTTCCTAAACTGTGACCACTGTGTCAGTCACGAATTAACTTGTGTGCAGAGGACCCCCGAAAGCCCTAGAAAAATTTCTCAAAATCCTATAAAAATCCAAAAAAATAGAAAATTCACTCGAATGGTTAATTGAGGAGAACCACTTTGAGGCATTGTAGTATAACATGAAATTTACTCAATATGCTGTTAATTTTGGCGTGTCTACACTTAGGATCTAACTTTGGTTATGGCATGCCCTCCTCGTATTTTTCAGTCATATGTCTATCATATGACTCCTACAAAATAAATTAAAATGATTATAACTCTCATATTAATTATTCATATTAAAAATTTAAACTAAAAATTATAAATGTAAAGTTACTACTATGGAGCTTGCACCCTCGTTGACAATACATTAGTCCCCTTCTTCTTATTAGTTCTTTCAAACACTTCGTAGAATAAAGAAGAATGTTAGAGTTGTTGCCAAAGCTACAAAGACCTAGAGGGGGAGTGAATAGGTTCTAATCATTATACTTATTTATATTTGATGGTTCAACAAAGTATAAACACTATCTAACCAAATAGTAGGAAACACAAATAAACTTCTCATTAGTTGGCAAGTGATTAAATGATGAGTTAAGGATGCGATCGATCATGCAAGAGAGAAAATAGTCACATAATCAAGCAAGCATGACACCAAGATTTATCCTCGTTCGGTGTTGATCCACTCAACACCTACGTCCAGTCCTCAAGGGCAAACACCTTGAGATTTCCACTACCCAACTGAAACTACAGCCCAAGGATACAACACTAGATATCAACCTCCAGTAGGTATTGCAACCACTTGATCACCTTAGGTCTTTACCTCCTTCCATAGGTGGAATCTACCCGCCCGAACCATAGGCCTTCACCTACGAGGTGGAACAAGCGCACATGACCGAATCAGGTATTCTCCTTTTAACCAAGGAGGACTGGATACAGACCTCTGACCGGTCACCACACCTATTGCCGCATAGACAGGTGTTCACCCCAAGGGTGGAAAATACACCTGAATAACAGGTCTTCTCCTTTCAAGGAGGAACATCACCAGATGCAGAGCTCTGGCCGGTCACCTCTATTTCTAGAGAGAAGCTGTGCTAGAGAAAGAATGTCTATGAAGCTAGACAGATATTAAGGCACATAGTAAGCACAATAAATTTGTTCCAGCA
>CM024761.1:118343078-118393094 GCA_014218235.1 Colocasia esculenta
CCGAAAGTTTTCGGTCATAGATTTGTGACAAAAAATTCTTCACCGACAATTTCGGTCTCTATTCGGTGACTATTCGGTCTCTGAACCATTTAGTGACCAAAATTGTCGGTCTCTAAATGCGATTTTTCTTGTAGTGATAGCATGATTTGCTAAACTTTAAATCATTTAATTAATACAGAATGAGGCGAAGTCTCCGTACCAACTTGAAGAACATGTAGAACGCGAAGAACACCACACTGCCAGTGTGTGCACGCTTTGGACACCCTCCTCACGTGGAAACCATGCCAAGCAACCCTCCAGTAGCCAAAAATCTCATAAATCGCCGCACAATAGCTTCCCTCAGCCTAACGGAGCTTCCTCTGTTCTGTCTGGCCCGAAATTGCCATATTAAACTGAAGTCAAAATCACGACGTAGACTATCGTTGCCTTTAAAACATGTTAAACACGACAGACCCCACCGTTGCCAATCGAAACCACACGTCAGAATGGCAGTTCGAAGAACGCGACGTTGGTAGCCGTCACGTTCCAAACGCGACGCTCTACTCTGTCACCTTCTCACCCAGAACATCTGTGGGTTATTTGGGTCTGAATTTCTGGCCCACGACACCCACACAAAAGTGTCAAAACCACAACCAAGGCTCAATGACCACACATTGGCCAAGAGCACCATACCAGAACCACTAAACTCGGATCCGAACGACCACGATGTTACACAAGTTGATTGATGACAATTAGTGTTCTTGTTAACACTCCAAAGATCTGAGAAAGGCAACATTGAGTATACATATAGCAGCTCAAAGGTCTGAGTAGTTATCAAGGACATTCCACGTGAGCTTCATGAGGGTTGCTGCATTGACAGCTTTAACGCTGTAATGTCCATTCCCCCATGCATCACCATGTGCTATTTGATGTTATGCCAATTAACAAAGTGGATAATTTTCCTTACCAAGTTTCCCCTTCCACCAAAAAAGACCTCTAAATAGCCTGTTAAACGGTGGTTCTGGGAAGAAGGGATGTGGACATGATGTGAGAAGCAATCACATTAATCACAACTTTGATAAGATCTTTCCCCCCAACTGTAGTAGTGTATAGACTTTCAAATACTTAATTTGCTATTCACTTTGTGTTCTAGAAATCTCAATTGTGCCATCTTCCCTCTACTAGACCAAAAGGGGTGCAAGGTAAAAGATAGGGAATTACTAATTAGTTTTTACTTTTGGGGGATTTATTTTTAGGTCCCTGACTTACATACTTATAGTCATAGAGATAAGTATGCAACTACATAATTTTCTAAAAGAGCTAGAGACCTAGAAATAAGTCTCTAAAAGTAGAGACTAATCGATAATTCTCCCTAAAAGATATTCTGATTGGGAAGTTGAGTGCCAGTCTTCCTCACAATGTGATCCCTAAAAATTTTGTGATATTCAGGCTGAAAACAAAACCAAATTTTGCCTTCTTTTCTATTTTTTCTCTTCAGTCACACCAAAAAAGGAAAATATCATTAGCAAACAATAAAAGAGTGACAAATAGGGCAGTAAGTTTGATTTTCACACATTTTATTTAGGTCTCAGGCTGCATATGGCCTTCTACAAAGATTCATCTAGGCTATCCCATCTCTATATTTTGTATCCTCAAGTTGTCCCAACAATTCTTGAGGCATCTTTCCTTTAGTACGTTATCAAAGTGAGTCTGAGGGATAAAGATAAGATAATATATATTTATAGAGGACATAAGCTTTCTGTAAAGCAGAGGATGGATTTGTTGCCACAGGTGACGCTGAAAGTGTGTCATCATCTATTCTAACCATATGATTCAATATTTAGAGAGGAAAAATCTTGGCCCTCTGGCCCAAACCATAAGATCCAAATGCCGAACTTGGCCTAACAAGTGACAACCTAGTAATTAAACCACGACTTACCTAATGAGAGTCTAGATGATAAGCAATGCCCAAGAAATGCAACAGAGCCCCATATTGCCGCCCATGACGAAGGCCCTCCTAACAAGCTTGGCCTGAAGTCTGAGGGGATAGTTGAGGCAAGTAGACAGCTCCCGAAGTCTCAGCTTTGGAATGCACTAGGATATGAAGTTATTTTAGCTCATGGCTACTCTTCTATAATAGTGAGGCCTTGGACTGGAGATCACACCTCCCCTTTATAACCTCAGGGGCTCAAAGCCAAAGGGAACTCTAACTTGATAGGAGAGGCTGAGATGGCAAGTAATTAGCTCGGCTATCAAAGGTGATCAAAGCATCCAAGACTCCTATTTGATTCTAAAGTTAGCAAGACCCCATTAAGCCAATGGAAGTAGAGCCATAAAGATGAAATGGATGATTGGCTCATGATTATCCATAATCAGGAGCCCTAAATCCCGTAATAAATGTCAGAATATTGGATAGTTACCTCTCTGTAAAATCTGCCTCCATCTTGACGTTATCGGTGCCGCATCTTACGGATCCATTCGGGGAAAGCTAATGCCCTTATAATATCAAGAAGACCTTTGGAAAATGTGTGAGACTCTAAGCACTCAAACTAGTGGAGAATGATTTTGAATCGACTCCTCCCTCCCTTTGTGCTCCTTGCTCACCTTACTGACTTAGGTATTAAAGAGTTTTTCCTTGAGATTTACCTCCCACGACCCCGATCCTGTGTTCTTCCTTGCAAATCCCTTGGAGAGTTTGAGTGTCATTAATCATCTCAAATTCCAAGGCCATCATACAGTCTACACGAAGATTCAAGATCTACCCTCTTCAATATCAAAATTGAAATTCACTCTACTAATTATTTTCTATTATCAAAATTTTAAAGTAAATGGGAATACACTTTAGTATAATCGATCAAAATGAATCTCTTCTCTTACACACATACACACATGTTGGACCATGAAGTATGGATAATGAAGTGCGGATGACTAAGACTGCATGCTACATGCGACTACAAGCATAAAAGTCCACTCAAAACTCTAACTATATGTACATTCATAGGTATAACAAGTCCAATAGGTGTTTTGGTTGCTCTCTTTTTCCCCCTATTTTCTTTCAAACTAAATAATAGGAACATGTAACCCACTTTATCCCATTTGGTGGTTGCTTCTCTAATTTTTGGGGAAGAATCTCACCCCATTGAAAACTCCTTCTAAATAAAAATAGCTCTCCACCTTTTTAAATTTGAGAACCCTAGACGATGGACTCCACAACCCCTCCTTCATCATTAGTCCCTAGCCTACGTTTTGTCCATATACTCCCTCCTTCCTTCCTGCTATCAGTGATAAACATGTGCTAATTCCTCTTCTTGCTCGCAACAGCGATGAAGACGAGAGAGGAAGGCTTGATGTCGAGGGAGGATGCCACCGAGGAGAAGCCCCATCGAGCAGGTGGCCCTGATAGTGCCAGCCACCAATGACCCTGTTGTCTGCGTGCTCACCTTCTGGGTGTGGGTCCTGGATGCCCTTTCCTGCATGCTGCTCTCCTTCATGAAACAGTTCTTCTGGTACTGCAAGGATCCCCTCTCCATCTCCTTCATCTCAGCATATGTGGCAGTGGTGCTGTTGGGCTGCCTCATGGCGTGGGCCCTCATTGGCCGCACCTTCCTCAAGGGGAGCCCTTGGTAGTTCACACTAACATGGAGCCCTTCAACGCAGTGGCGGAGCCACCATGAGGCAGTGGGGTCCTGTGACCCCACTAGATCGAAAAGTTTCTATTAGTGAGATAAAATTTCACCATTAGTGACCCCACTCGATAAAAAAAATACGTTTAAGATTGCACCCACTAAATAAAAATTTTAGATCCGCCAAGAACATGCACGTCCTCATCACCATCTGTGCCAACTCTGGCGCCGACAGCATCTACGCCATCCATATCATATGTCCACCATCAAGGTGTTCTACCAAAAGCACCTTCTCTTCCTCGTCTCCCTCGCCGTGGTCATCACAACATAGGTGGGTGTCGTCACCCTTGGTTTTTGGTCTCCTCGGAGAGATGTGGCTTAGCAGGTAGCATGGATTAATTTGTGTATGGTATTGAATGCATGTTCAGAGTGTTAAAAGAAATGTTTCTCATTTTCTGTCAACCGTTAGAATATGTTCTTGATGTGCAAACCAAGTAAAGAAAATTATCAGCCAAACATGTTTGCACAAATTTTAAAAATCATGACACTTGTGCTCAATAGGTAATATCAATTTAAAAAAAAAATAGTCAAAAACTGAAACAACATAGTTTTTTTAGGCAGAAATAGTTTTAAAAAAAAGTGTTCCCAAATACCTTATAATTTATTGACAGTACTACATAACTGCTTTAAAACAAACAGCCTGGTGTAGGTTAGGACAAATTGTGATGGATAAAAAGAGTCCAAGAATTGATCTCCATAGTACAGATATCTCATACCACACATTTATATGACATCATGCCATGTCACCCAAAATATCATGCACATCATCACACACAGGAAGTTCACAACTACAATCTTAATGAATGTTTCAGGCTTTCAGCAGGACAGAAACAATACACACTAACATACCTTATTTCTGGTCACCAGGAAAGACTATACATTGTATGAAGACGAGAAGAAGCCCAAATCAAGCTTTGATTAATCCCTTCACAGTTCACAGGCTCAGCTTCATCTGGTTCTTGACGTCCACGGCCACCACTCCCACATCCTCCGCCGCGCCCGCCGCCGCTGCCATAACAATCGCCACCGTCGTCGCAGCCTCCACAAGCACCGCCGGCGGTGCCTCTTCCATGGCACCAGCCATCGTGGTCGCCGTGCCAGCCTCCACTGCTTCCTCCGCCGTCGCCGTCGCCGCAGCATATGGTCCATAGCCAAATCTGCAGCATTTTCCACCAAAGTAGACGTTGTGGTCACCGCCACAGCCGTGGCCACCGCCACGGCCATGGCCCCCGCCACCGCCAGAGCCCCTGTCAGCCGTCGAACCCGCCGGGTGCCATCGCAGCAGCAGCAGGTTACTCCAACATGATGGTCTTCATGCCCGCTGCGCCACTTGCAGAATTTGCTTAGGATAGCCGGCGCAGGCGGAAGCCATCGTGGAGACGGCGGCGATCGTCACGTCGGTGTTGCAGAGAAAGAGCAGCCGCCGTCAGTTCACGGAAAGCTTCGACAGGCATCGATCTTGTACAAAGCGCTGATTTTTCTAGCCATGCTGTGCTCGTCCATCGGCGTACTCAGTTCATTGGGGCGATCTTTTTTTTTTTTTTTACCCAAAGAAAACCAATTTATTTTATTAATAAAACTGAAAGAAAAAGAAACATAGATAATAACCCAAAATAGGTAAAACCAGAGAAAAGATATCAAACGAAGATTTATAGGCAAGAGAACCGTCAGAAGTTAGCAGCAGAGGACTTAGATCGGTAGGTGACATGCGCGTGGAGCTTACGTGTTGAAGGAAATGTCTAGGAGGAAGCCACATTGGAACCTTTTTGCTACCTACAAAAATCGACGCAAAAAAGGTTTTAATTTCTTTCGGAAATGTTATACTCCTAATCTTTTCCCACATCATTTCCATGATTCTTTGTTATTGTCTAATTTAAGTTCAATATACTCAGAAGTTTGATTTTTGTTGATTTCATTATTAATTTATTATGGTCACTGCTTTATCGCATTGCCTAATAGTGATATCAATGTTAAGGTGCTATCTTCTTTCCCACAAGGTATCCATCTTTTATCTTTATTTGTTTAGTTTAATGTACACGGACAATATTTGGGTACTGTATCATACTTCTACTCCAAATTTTTCTTTATAAATAAAAGTGACTAAAAGCTTCAAAAGTTGTAGTTCATATGCGAATCTGATAATTAATTGGAGTCGACAACTCTCCAACTCTTCGCCCCATTAGGGGAACTAGTAAATTTGCAGACAACTTGATGAACTATCTCCATTTAAGCGAAAAAATGTGCAGCATTTGTCAGGCTGACTACATTTCAAGGATTATAGCACATCAAGTGTCAACAATTTTTTTTTCATAACTTTGTCGATTCAGCTCAATCAAGAAATCTTTTTAGGTCTTTTACTTATATACTTCGTTTAATATTGGAATTCATTGTTGTTATAAACAAAAAAAAGATATTCATTTATGCTTGTACTATTTATCCTTATTAAAGCTCACAAAGTTTTCAAAAATATTTATAATCAGAAGCTTCCCTGAACATGACTTTAGATCTCAAATGCAATCTCAACGATAGCCACTAATCAGTGCAAGAAAAAGATCTTTCGATCTCAAAGAAAGATTGGCAAACAAAGAATAGTTGGTGTGCATAAAAGTGAAAGCAGATTGATTGTTAGTGAAGTTTTGAGCTGAATCACTCTTTGACCTAAGTTTGGCTTATGAGAACCACTAGTTATTTGCTTGAGTGCGCATTTATCCTAGACACAAATAGATGAGAACCACAATTATAAGATATATACGTGCCTTGCCCCCATGCCTATGGGGCGGGTATCTTTTCTCAAAACTTATAGCCATGGTTCGAAGTTTGTGGTCCAAGCTTTTTCTTAGTATATATTTGCCTATCTCATTAGATCATAGAAAAAACATTTAGTGTTTTACTGAAGTATATTCGGCCATCCGTTCACGTTGACACAAGTACATGTGGGCCGTGTCTAGGTGAAAAGTAGAGAAAGATAGCTATGAAGAAATCTAGAAAGGGGGGAGGGGGTTGAATAGATTTCTACCAGATTAAACCAAACACTTAATAGATTTAAAATCTATGGAAATTATAGAATTCTGAATTGTGCACAGATCCAAATTAAACTAAATTGAGTGTGTGAAATGAGAATTTAAAAGTTACTAGATGATAGCAAACTGATTAACAAACGTGCCTATCAATCATCTAGCGTTAAGAGAATTCAAACCACAGTAATATAGGATTTAAGGTGGTTCAGATTACACAACTGTGTATCCTACATCCACCATCTACACACACACACAAATTTTGTTTATCTAGCAAGTCTGAAAAGCACACAAACACACACGATCTAAGATAATCGAAATCTCAGGTCAAAACACACACACGAGAAATTGAGCACAAGGATCGCTCAAATCTCACAGTACACACTGAATGATATGAAGTTTAAGCACATAACCAGTTGAAAATTGAAGAATAGTAGAGTAGATAGAGTTGGTTCGATTTCCCCTTTTTCTCCTGGTTGCGAATTCCTTGGCTTCCAACTTCATATAGTTGATGCAAATTCTTGAATTTTGGAATTGAACTTGACCTTGATCAACTCCTGCAACTGATCTTCAATTCTTTAGATCTGGAGCTTCAGCAGACTTCTGATGAATCTTTACTCTGGTCGCCGCGCAGATACTTCTTCTCCGGGAATTGTGTATTGAGGTGTGTTGTTCTAGTAGCACGAGGGTGATGAGTATTTTAGTTCCATGTGTCCACTTGGACCTTGGAGTGTATGGGCACAAAATTCCCACTCATATCAAACATCCCATAATTGGACACGTGTTCAGGACATTTCAGAATTTGATCTGTCTTTCGAAGTGTGTCGACACAATAAACTTGTGTGTCGACACAGGTACGTAGCCTGACTTACTATGACATCTTCAATGGAAATTAACCTGTGTCGACATATAATTTACTTGTGTCGACACACTTGACTCAAATATAAATATCTGCTCATGGGGAAGCTTCATGTGTCGACACCCTAATAGATGTGTGTTGACACCACTGACTCCTTTCTTCAAAATCTGCTTCCTAGAAGTAGAAGGTGTGTCGACACACTGAAGGGACTGTGTCGACACCACTGGCTTTTCTTCATGTTTTGCTTCACGAGAAGTGCATGTTGTGTCGCCACCCTGACAGGCCTGTGTCGACACCACTGACTTCATGTCACTTTTTCTCTAAATTAAACATAAGATATAATGTTAGACATTACTTGAGCAAATTATTTAGAATTATATGGATCATACTTAAATATCATCAAAACAAGAGATCTAACAATCTCTTCCTTTTTGATGATGACAACTATGATTCATTAAACATTTCAACATAATTGGACAAAGTATGTCAATCATTCATCCATTTCATTTTGCAAATGAGGAGTAAGCACAAGGCAACCTATGAACATATCATTCATTCAGAAATTGAGTACAAGAGTACAATATGGATATAAAGTGCATGATTGCATTAATGACTCTCATGCTCTCTCTCCCTTAACATAAGACTTTCCAAAAAAAATTTACAATAGCTTTCTCCCCCTTTGACATCATCAAAAAAATCACTGAGGTGGAGGTGGGGGTGGGAGTTTTCATTCAATCCTTGTCACTTGCTCTGCCAAATCTTCTAAATTCTCTCTAATCAAAATGTGAACAACTGTCAATCTGTTATTCAATGTAGCTTCCATTTTCTTAAGGTTTTCTGAAATATGAACTGTCATCTAATCAAGTTCATGTGGCATTGGAGGTACAACAGTAGAGGAGGTAGCATATCTACTTTCTCCCATACTAGCTTCATCATGGAGCTTCCAAACACTGTTGAAATCTACTTTTAGTTGTTCAATCTGTTGAGCAATCTGACCATTGTAATCCTTCATCTATTCCATATCATTGATCGACATTTGAAATTTGAGTTACTGCTTCTTGTCCATAAGGTTTGCTTGTTGTGTGTCATTACGAATTCTAGTGAGCAAATCATTAAGTCTTGACTGAAGGAAAGACATCTGAGTGGAGGCATCACCAAGTGTTCCAACCAATCAATTAAATCTCCTTGTGGCATGTCTTGCAAGTTCTTGCTGCTTCAGGAATTGATTGGTGACAGTACTTTCTAGCCTCTGTATTCTGAGCTCAAAGTTGTTTGATATTTCTCTCATAGAAGAATTCAAGTTGTCAAAATGAACTTGAAGAAAATTATACAGCTCTGGTGGTACTGCAGATCCATCTGTGGAAGTTGAAGCTGTGCCTTGATGTTGAAAGAACGATGTGTGTCCAACTAATCTTGATTTGGAACACTGATAGCTGGAGAGAAGGATTGTGGAGTTTCTTGAGGAATGGGCTGCTCAAGCAATTCTGAAGGTAAGTCCTACTCCAATGGTGGCTGGTCCACCTGTGGTTCCTCAATAGGAAGTGGCTGATCCACATGTGGTTCTGGCTCTTGTTGAAGAGGTGGAGATCATGACTCGCCTCTGGTGACTTGTACTCCTTGGATTTGAATTTCATGTACCTCACAATATTGTTCAGATAGTACACATTGTATTGAGGAATTCTCTGTACTTTCTCTTGAGAAAAGGAGACACCTGCCTTCTCAAAAATAGCATTTAAGTGTGTAGCAGGGAAGTGACCTCTTGAGTTCTTTCCTTGTTGTTTCGGACATGATCTAAAACATGATTTCTGTAAGATCAACTTCGATCTTTCTCAACATGCAAAACAACAGAAATCTTTGAATGTCTATTAGTCTGTTCCTACCTCCACCTTGAGGTGTGAGAATTGTAGTGAACATGTGATGCAATAACCTATGTAATGGTGGAAAGGTATTTGCATTAAGACTGGTGACATGAGTTTGCTTTGAATTCTCCTTGTCATGAGTAATCCAGTAAGAAAAGAATAGGCATCATGTAGATCAAATTTAAATGTGTAGAAGACTTCACTAGAGTTAGGAATGTCAAAGATTTGATGTGCTGATTCATGGTGAGATGATTTTCACACCTTTTACTTCTGATGTGAACCCGTCTGTTGTATCAACAAGATTTTTATAAAACTCTGGACTAGTCTTGGAAAAAAATTCTGTGCTCACTAATGAGCTTGAGTCATCCTTGAAATTCAAATAGAGGCAAAAGTTCTGGAAAGGCATTTGACAAATCTTCATCATGGATATTGACTGACCTTGTCTTCAGAATCTGACGGATTTCAGTCACTGTAGATCTTTGGATGCTATCTGAATGAGACACAGATTCATCAGATGAAGAGGATTCATATTGTTCTGTGTTAGGGTTGGGCTCTCGGTGCTTTCTTCTGTAGAGGAACTGGTTTTCTATGAAGAACTAGAATCCCTTAACCCAGTGCGTCTTGGATGCTGTGGTTACGCAACTGACTTGCCCTTGCTCTGAGATGTAGCCTTGGCACGTTTTGGGGATGTATGAGAAGAGATGGTATCACCTTTCCTTTTGGTAGGATCGTGCCTGAATTTTGATCGTCTTTCCACTGGTTCATCTAGGATGACCACACCTTTTGCTGTTGCCGCTGCCTTTCCTCCACGCCTAGGGACTTGCTTAGGAGCCATGGATACTGGAGAATGAAGAAAGGAAGTGAGATGGAAAAAAAACTAGAAGCCGTAGGGTTGCTTTCCTTTTGAGACGAAAGAGAAGAGGGAATTTCAAACGAAGGAAGTTTGAAGGTGTAGCGTCGACCTAGGGTTGGATTATTAGAAATGGAATCGACATACATCATCCGACCTAATCCAGAAATGAAGTCAAGGTGAGGGTCTGCCGACACATGATGAGAGTGTGTCGACCTGAGATTCAAGCTGTGCCGACATAGGATAAGGGTGTGTCGACTTGTGAGAACAAGAATTCAATAGTTTGTTGAAAGAGAAGAGTGATAATATTTAACATGATAAAGATGACTTTATTATCAAATTTCAGGGATTTTTAATATGTTAAAGATATCACTTTCAAATTCTTTTCATCTTCCCTTTTTCAAGTTTAATGGCTTGAAAAAAATTGTAAGTCAATATTTAACCATTAAGAGATCTGAAAAACCTGAGGCAAATTTAATAGAATTAAAAGACTCTCTTCTGTATCAAACCATTCTTTTAGTCCTTACTTAGCAATTGCAAAATAATTCCTCTATGATAAATTCTAACCAGTATCAAAGTTAAACATTCTAAAGGATCTGAGTTAGGCAAGGTGTTAACCAATTTTTGTTTATTGTATTTTTTCTTATAGCAAGGGTAATAATGAGCAGTCAGATATAGTACCTCTTTTTCACACAAGTACACATGCTTTCTACCACTAGAGTCCTGGTTACTTAAGAGTACTAATCAATCTGCCTCAAGGGATTGATGTAATTTTTGACATGGGAATATACGTTTATTATATGCCAATATTCCTAGTTTTCAGTTAACATATAATTTGAACATTTTTTATTTACCCCTTAGAACAGAGATAGCAAGACACTTCATGACATACATTGCACATCACTTTTTGTGAAGGTTTGTAGTTTCTTAGTATTCAAGCCATTGCTCTGTCAAGAGAATAATAATGACCATTGGATACACTCTCAACCTTTCTCAAATTATCAAAGAGCTGTTTAAGGACAATACTGATTTTGATATTTTTCAACCAAGACATTAAATTACTCTTGAATTTCAGAGAATAAAAGAATGTGAACTTGAAGAATATTTTAAGGCTATTAAATATACACTCTTGGTTGATTTCAGAAGATTTAATGGTCAAGTTTTGAACAAAAAAAAAAAATCCAAACCACTAAATTGTTTTTGGTCTGATGTAAGAAAAATCAGCGAATTCTTTAACTCCCCATGAATTACTGACTTAGTCAAAATCCCTCAAATTAAAGATAGTTTCTTCTTGACATGAAAGGATATCAATTGAATATGGCTGCCAAGATTTGAAAGATCATATGTCAATCAAAGAAGGGGTGTGTCGACACATGATCTTATGTGTGTCAACACAAGGTGTTAAAAAAGGAGTCTCAGTCTCAAAGCATGAACTGGTGTCGACACAACACCAAATGTGTGTCGACCTGATTCTGAGCAAAATCAACTAATCATACCTTTTTTCAAAACACAACCACATTTCTTATCAAATTTGACCAATTGTGCTCTGTGTTCCATGACAACTTCTGAATTGACACTTTTGCCTCCATTTCAAACCCAATCACTCCCCCTCAATATGTGCATTAATGAAATGAATACTATGCAGATGATATACACAAGATTATGCACACATAAGGTCATGAAGATGTACAAGCAATCACAGTTCAACAATTTATTCAAAATAGAAGTTCAAGTTTTATTATTACATTTTGCAAATGCCAATTTCTCTTCTTAGTGTAGTGAATCTGTCTTCAGCCAGAGGTTTTGTGAAAATATCAACCAATTATTTTTATGTTGGTACGAATTTAATTCAATATTTTTGTTGGCAACTTCATCTCTTAGAAAATGATATCTTATTTCAATATGTTTAGTTTTTGAATGTTGAATTGGGTTATTAGAGAGATTGATGACACTTGTGTTGTCACATAGGATAGGTGTGCATCCAATATCAAGATTGTAATCAAACAACTAACTTTTGATCCATAACACTTGAGCTGCGCAGCTCCCTGCAGCAACATATTCTGCCTCTGTAGTGGAGAGAGCAACTGAGTGTTGCTTCTTGGATGCCCATGATACCATGCACCCTCCTAGGAGTGGAGAGAGCAACTGAGTGTTGCTTCTTAGATGCCCATGATACCATGCACCCTCCGAGGAATTGACAAAATCCACTTGTGCTCTTCCTATCAATTTTACACCCAATTAATTAGCGTCAGAGTAGGAAATTAAATCAATGTTGCAACTAGTTGGATACCATAAACCCAAATCAAATGAGCCAGAAAGATATCTAAAGATTCTCTTGACTGCAAGTAAGTGACTTTCTCTAGGACTAGATTGAAATCTAGCACAAAGACAAACACTGAATTGTAGGTCTGATCTACTTGCAGTAAGATATAGGAGAGAGACAATCATACCTCTATATTGTTTTACATCTACCATTTTACCTTTCTCATTATTTTCCATTTTAATATTTGTGCTCATTGGTGTAGATGCTGGCTTGGCTTGTTCAAACTGAAATCTCTTTAGTAATTCCTTGACATATTTATCCTGATTGATGAAAAATCTATCTTCAAACTGTTTAATCTACAAGCCAAGGAAAACTTGCAACTCTCCCATAAGACTCATTTCAAATTCACGGTGCATATGTTTAGAAAATTCTTCACATAGTGAATGATTAGTGGAACCAAAAATTATGTCATTCACATATACTTAAACTACAATGATATGATTGTGGAGACATTTTGTGAAAAGTTTGATTCACTTTACCTCTGGAGTAGTTTTTACTAACCAAGAAGTTGCTCAGTCTGTCATACCACGCTCTTGGTGCCTGCCTCAAACCATAAAGAGCTTTGTGCAATTTATATACATGGTTAGGCTTATCAGGAATTTCAAAGCCTGGTGGCTGCTCAACAAAAACTTCCACTACAAGAAAAAATGGGTTTGGAGACCGATATAGCGACAGATAATTTCAGTCACTGTTCGGTCACTAAATAGTGACCGAAACTATTCGGTCGCTAAAAAAATATTATAGTGACCGATTTCAGTTCGGTCACTAATCAGTCACTATTTAGTGACCGAACAGTGACCGTTGAGCGTTCAGTGATTGTATTTCTCCATTTTCAGAAAATGGAGGAAACTTTTGCGACCAAATATTTTCGGTCACTAATCGGTCACTAATTAGTGACCGATTTTATTTTAGTCATAGATTTTCACCTTTTCCCGGGTATGGAAGAAAATTTTGTGACCGATTTGTTGCCCATTGACAAGCCCAGAGGGGGGGTTAATGGTCTTAAAAAAATACTTAGTCATACCTGTACTTAAAACATACACACAAAGGTGTTCTTCGATGAAGGTTAGTATAAACAATAGTCACACAAGAAATCAATCACACAACACAAGGAATTATCCTGATTCAGACCTCCTCTCCTTAGGAGTCCTACGTCCAGTCCCTGAGCAACAACTCAGGATTCTACTAACAAGGGTATAGTCCCCCTATGGACACTACAACACCCAGCTCAGCAGGTCTTCCTTCACACGAAGGGACTACAACACCCTGGATACCCCACCAAGGTCTTCCTTCACCACAGAGGGAATAACACAGTAAAGATGAACAATGAAATCAAGCCCCTAGATCAAGCTTTAACAAGCAACGATCTGAAGCAAAATAGCCCTGAGAGAAGGAGATCTACACAATGGTCTCTCTCAGAACTACACAGGCTCTCTCTCAAGATTTCTATTGCAGCACAGAGAGCTAAAGAGCTTGAGACCTATCAGGAATGAGACTCTTGCTCTTGGATTCTCACAGAAGATTTGAATTGCTAAGACTTTGCTTGTATATGCGTTCGTTGGTCCTCATGCTGCCTGCTGTCTTGTATTTATATCTTCAATTGAAAAGTATTTGTAAAGTATCCGTTTTGTCTCTAGCTTTGGTAGACATTATACTGCTTGATACTTGGAAGCTTCCAGTCAACAGTCTTTTATCCATTTGTGCACGCAAAGAGATAGGATCTTCTGGCGTCTATATGGTCCAACGTTGTATGACAATGTCTTTAGGGCCCTGCATACATAAAGGCTAGAACAGTAGACCCTAGGCTGTCTCTTGTTGTCAGTAAACGTTGATGTGAATATTCACCAAAATAGTAATGCCAAATAGCTTGTTCTAAAAGATGTTAACAGAGAATGCACAATAAAGGAAGATATCATCTGCATGCATGCAGAGATACGTTCTATCTTCATTAAATGCACAGCAGTCATGGAGGTTCGTGCGAAGACTTTGACTATTCACGCTATCAGAGATAAGTCATATATTAAGTCGAAATCGATGCAAATGTGACTTATGAAATCGTTGTGTATAGACAAGCAAATCGTTATAACTCATATCAAATTGTTATGCAAAACAATCATTATGATCACTTACCAATCATTACGCGAAGCAATCGTTGTGATAAACTTAACAAATCGTTACGCGAAGCAAATCGTTACGATGACCGAAGAAATCGTTGCGATGAGCGAATCATTACGAAGTCTAAAGAAATCGTTGCGATGAGCAAATAGTTACGATGAGCAAATCGTTACGAAGTCCAAAGAAATCGTTGCGATGAGCGAATCGTTACGAAGTCTAAAGAAATTGTTGCGATGAGAAAATCGTTACGAAGTTTGAAGAAATCGTTGTGATGAGCAATCGTTACGAAGTCCGAGAAATTGTTGCGATGAGCAAATCGTTATGATTACTAAAGGAATCGTTGCGATGAGCAAATCGTTACGATGACTAAGAAATCGTTGTGAAGGCAAATCGTTATGATTACTAAAGGAACGTTGTGGAACGATTTGTTTGAAAACAAACGATGTTTATTTCTTATACAAGAATAGTTAAGATACTTATGAAATTGTTATGATATCAAATCGTTATAGCCCTATGAAATCGATATACACTAAGGAAATCGTGTGATTTTCACAGAAGTCGATGTGGACTTAGAGAAATATCGTACTGAACTTGACATGCTATAGATGTACTAATACTTACCAGATGGGCTTGATTTTCCTTGAGATTTTTCCTGTGCTCACAAGCTTATAAATGAATGTTAGAAAACTTGAAGAAGGTTTTGTTAATCATGTTTTGTTATTCACCAAAATTAATATGTAATTAATTAGAATTACATGAGACAGACTGATCATCAAACATACTGATCATCAATCTCCCCCTTTTGGTGATGACAAAACAAGGCAATTAATGCAACTATTCTGAAGTAATTTCAAAGAGTTATCTGAATGAATGCAAGAATAGTATGTATTTTAGATATAAATAGTTCTCCCCCTTTTTGCATATAAGCAAAAAACAAGATAGCTGAGACAAGAGACAAAAGGAGAGAAAATTTTCATTGATCTTGAGGCCGGAGGAGGGATCAAGATAGAAGGCAGGAGACAATAAAGAGGCAAACTGTCGATGACAGGAAATGCCATCTTTCCTACTCTTCAAAATAAGCTTGAAAAGCTCCACTTCAATTTGATAGGAGGGTCCCATAGTGGAGCCATCCTCTTGAGATGAATTAGCCTTTGCTCTGAAATAAAACCCCATATTGATCATGGCCGAGGGCCATCTTGAAGTTGAGAATGACCCAAAGCTGGCAAACAGAAGAATTTGTCCATCTTGAGGGATAGTAGATCTGATGAGACAGGAGCGCTTCTTTAAGTCATAGAAACCTTGAATCTCTTAACCCAAGTCATATAGGAGTCCCGGATGAGGTGAAGAGAATTTGCATCCAGAAATTCACCTGAGTGAGAGGAGGTTGATTGGAGCTGACCTGAGAAGCGTTCAGATCTGACAGTTGCTGAGCAAGAGAGGGTAGAGCTTGGTCCAATCAGCAGGGGACACCTCTCACATTCAGAAAGAATGGGGGCAAGGATATCTGCTTGATATGCCCCACAAGATAGTGCTTGAACACAAATCTGTGAAAAGAGAGATCACGGCCCTCATACACTGACACCTGGCCATGACTCTGGCAGCTCTCTCAGACAATGGTGCCAACGGAGGAGTCCATAATCAAAGAGTGGAGAGGGGAAGGAACAAACCATCTGGAATACGTAGGGTTGCAAAGTCAACCTGAAGGGATTCAGTATGAGCTGACCTGGAGCTGAGAGCCTTGGTAGCTCTCGAAATTGCCCAACTGAGGTTCAGCAATGCGATTGACATAGCAGTAGTTTTGTACATCTGATACTGCCTGATAAACTTGATCTCTTTCTGAATGAAGGGTCCAAAGAGATTTTTGTGATGGATCTGGAACCATTCAGAAAGAGGAAGTGGAGCTTCCCTTGGAGGATATCTGGCAGCTTGAACTCTGCGGAATTGGGAGAACAGATTTTGTTGCTCCGAGCCCACTGCACTTTTTTGGCTTCAGTCATGGAGAAGATTTTTGACTGTTGAGCCTTGAAAGAGAGGTGTAAGGGAGAATGGTGGTAGATGATTTGAAAGATTTTAAGGGAAGGCCAAGATGTGGGCAAAACTACTTTTTGAAGATATTCTTCATAGATAAGTTTCTGCTTATTTGAGATAGAAAGGAAAACCATAGAGGAGATAACAAGTTTCAGAAGAGACAGGATGGGTGGAAGTGAGTCGCCTTCTTTTGGAGACAGGGCTGGAAGAGCCAGTCCTGTGAGAATGAGTTCCAGTGGCTAGGACAGATTGAAGTATTGCTACTTCAAATTCATCCTTGATGTCATGGATCTCACCTGAGTGAGTTAAGCACCCTCAGGAATGATGGTAATGAGGAGGGAGGTGTAGGTGGATTGAAATGGACTCAGGAGTGATAGTGGGAAGTTCACTTGGTCCTGAGGAGGAAGGACCAGAAGAAGAAATTCCAACTGAAGAGGATACTGGAAGAACTTCAACAGAGGAGGAAGAAAAGGAGTGGGGGAGGAAGGAAGGGTGTAGGAGAAGAGATTGTTCTTGAACGGGTCTTTTGGGAACAGTTGGTGCTGGAGGGGCTGTGGATGAGGTAGGTGGAGAAGGAGGGGCTGGAGTAGGAAGATTAGAGGGCTCGGAGCTACAGCCTGTGCCTCTCCAACAGCTACAGAACCACCAAAGAAGATACATCCTCAACCTGCTCTGCTGGCCCAAGACCCTCAGGAAGAACTGCACCTTGTTGCCTTTGTTCCCCTTCTTCAAGATTATCCCTGATGGCCTCTCTTCCTCAACATGTTGTCTCAGACACTTCTGCTCTTTGAGTGAGGTCAGGGGGCTGAACTGTAACAGATTCAAATGGCCCTGATGGCCCTACATTCACATCAGATGGCCCTGGTGGCCTAGCATCTAGAACAGATGGCCCTGATGGCCCCACTGGAGAGTGAACAGAAGGGCCAGATGAAGACTCTGTTCGGGAAGATATAGCATCTTGAGAGCATCAAACTCTCCTTTCATCCAATCAAACCTTTGCTTGAACTATCAACTTCATTTCTCAACGACTGCACACCACTGTTCAAGACTTCAAAATCTTTGCTGCTGAAGTTTGATGACTGACAATTGACTGAATGTCCAACTGGATAGAGGACAAAAGTGAATTCTGCTTGGTCAGTCGCTTAATAATGGGCTTCAGCTGCTGCTTCTGAGACCACTTGTGAGCCATTCTCTTTCTTTTGGTGCCAGATTTCTCACCTGGCTCTCCAAGATTGGATTCACATTATCATCAACATTGATGGGGTGCTTTCAATGTGCTCCCCCTGAGGAGCTGCCTCCTCCTCAGTTCGTAGATCTAATGAGGTGCCATGACCTCATTTCTTAGACAGAAGCATCTGCTACTGAATTTTCCTCTTGGCTAGCTACTTGCTCCCCCTGACTAGGAGCATCTATCAACACATCTTCTTGAGTGTGGCTGATGCCAAGCTTCCTCTCCATGAGATTCTGAAGTGACATGAGTGCTTTGAATGAAATCTAAGGCACTTCTAAGCACAGAGGCAACTTGAGAGGAGGGGAGAGGATCCTCTGACACGGATCCAACAGGGATAAGGACCTCAGGAGGAATGTCCTCAATCCACTAAATGACACATCAACCACTGATTCAGTTTGAGCTGTTGCTGATCTGACTACTGATGGCTCTACTGCTGCTGTTGATGGTCCCTCTATTGCTGTTGCAACAGGTTGAGCAACTTCTGCTACTCCCCTCATGCTGACTTCTTGGCTTCGCCAATGATGGCTTCACCCTCAGCCACAGAGTTTTTGGTCCAAATTCCATTAACAACTGAGAAGCCACTCTTCCTCAAATTCCTGGACCTAATTGCTTGGCCCATCTTCTCTACAACTGCCCCGGATAGATTTACCCCAAAATGATTAAAGATTTTGTAAGCAAATGGGCATAAGGAAGGGATACATTGAGTTTGCTTTTAGTATCCCAGATTTGATCGTGGGCAAACTTCATCCTTTCTAGAATAACCTTGGCCATATTCACTTCTTGGTTCTGAACGGCCCAATACATCATATCTGAGTCGGCTTTCGTGCAAGTTGAGAAGGTTGCACTTCGAGGAACTAAGATTTGACAGATTATGAAGTGCAGAAGACGATTGAAAGCATTCAGCTGTTTATGTCCAACTTCCCATCCTTCAACTTATAACGGACCAATAATCCCAAGACCCTTACTGGGGTATCCTCTGTGTGGATCCCACTGTGCCCAGATGTGGACACACCAAACAAGGACTTCAACATTCATAATCTATTCTGATTTGGGTACCTTGACAGAGGATGTCAAAGACCCATCTGCCTCTGACTTCAAACAGACAAAAAACGCCTTGACAAGGTCCGGGTAGCTTACCTCTGAAAGGGTTGCGACTCCAGTCCATTTCATTCTGTCCAAAGCTTCCACTATACTGTGCATCCCATTCTTCTCCAAATCTGCAACATCCACAAAGCTTCGTCTTCACAAGGGTGAATCGCTGCTGCTGCTCGACTGAGAGAAACTCAGCGCCGTAGCCCCCAAGACTACCGGAAACAACAGATGAGGCCATGGATTCGGTAGATGAGGGTTTCTGGAGGGTTGGATGGAAATAGTAGTGAAACGCCTCAAGGATTTCTTCGCAGGAAGAAGAGGGAGGCTTCGAATTTTGCAGAGAGTTGATGTCGGAATCGTTAGGGCATCGGCTCAGGCAACCAAACGAAAGAGGGAAAAAGGTTAAAAAAAAAAAGGTAGGAGATGAATCGTTCTCACATCGTTTCAGAGTAAATAAATGAATACTTTATCAAAAAGTGAGATGCCAAAGCGAGAGAGGAAACGACAAACAAGTTTGACTTTTCAAAGAGCTTTTCCAAGAGAGATCGTCAAAATAGGATAATTGAGTATATCTTTTGCTTAATGTCAAGGAGAGAGTTTATTTAAATTCTAAAATTCATATTTCAGTTTTAAACAGAAATCTTTTCACAACTTACACATGCCCAATTCCCTTCTAAGAGATGTGAATCTCTCTTCAGGTAAGGCTTTTGTGAAATATCTGCTAACTGACCATTTGTATCAATAAATGAGATTTCAATATTACCATTTGCTACATGATCACGAATAAAATGATATCTAACCTCAATATGTTTGGTCCTTGAATGCTGGACTAGATTTTTGGTGAGATTGATGGCACTGGTGTTGTCACACAATAGTGGAATTGATTTGATATTTAATCCAAAGTCCTCAAGTTGTTGCTTTATCCATAGGAGTTGTGTACAGCAACTTCAGCAGCCACGTACTCAGCTTCAGCTGTAGACAGTGCCACTGAATTTTGTTTCTTGGAGGACCAGGATATCAAACACCCTGCAAGAAATTGACAACAACCACTGGTGCTTTTTCTGTCTACTTTGCATCCAGCGTAGTCAGCATCAGAGTATCCTATTAAGTTAATTTCACAAGATTTTGGATACCACAGACCTAAATCATGAGTTCTAGCTAAATATCTGAAAATTCTTTTGACACTGATTAAATGAGATTCTCTAGGATCTACTTGATACCTAGCACACATGCATCCACTAAATAAAATATCAGGTCTGCTAGCTGTTAAATAAGCAAAGAACCTATCATACCTCTGTAGATCTTTTGATCTACTTTCTTACCATTCTTGTCACTGTCCATCCTTATTGATGTACTCATAGGTGTTGACAGTGGCTTAGTGTTTTCGAATCCAAATTTCTTTAGAAGCTCCTTAGTGTATTTGGCTTGACAGATGTGGGTGCCATCTTTTCCTTGCTTGATTTGTAGTCCAAGGAAATAATGAGCTCCCCTATCATGCTCATCTCAAACTCTCCCTGCATCAACTTTTCAAAATACTTGCAAAAGGATTCATCAGTAGATCCAAAATAATGTCATCTACATAAATCTGTACAAGTAATATGCTTTTAACTTTCGATTTGACAAATAGAGTGCTATCTACCTGTCCTCTAGTGAAACCATGATTAATAGAAAAGAACTAAGGCTTTTATACCATGCTCTAGGCTTGCTTTAAACCATAGAGAGCTTTATGAGTTTAAAACATGATTTGGAATTCTGTATCATCAAAACCTGGAGGCTGTTCTACATAAACTTTCTCTTTTATAAAACCATTTAAAAATGCAGATTTAACATCCATTTGAAATAGTTTTAAATCTAGAGCAGATGCATATGCAAGTAGTTTCTAATAGCCTCAAGTCTAGCTACAGTGCATAGGTTTCATTGAAGTCTATGCCTTCCTCTTGGGAATAGCCTTGAGCCACCAATCTGGCATTGTTTCTTAAGATCACACCAGCCTCATCCAATTTGTTTTCTGAACACCCATTTGGTGCCATAACTGGATGGTCTGATGGTCTGGGAACAAGTGACCATACTTGGTTTCTCTTGACTGATTTAGTTCATCTTGCATGGCTATGATCCAAGATTCATCATTAAGAGCTTCATTGACTGTCCTAGGCTCTATTTGAGAAACAATGCTAGGTATCACAAGAGATTACACTACCTCTTGTTCTTACCCCTACAGATGGATCACCAATGATTTTTTCGAGTGGGTGATCTTTCTTGTATCTCCCTCCTTTGGAAGATTTTCATGCTCAATGACCTTTTGTTGCATGTCTTCCAGGGGTGGATCATCCTTGTCTTCATTGATGTTCCTTAGTTTTTCAGACAATTTATCTGCATCATCATATCACTATCTTCTTCCTTTCTCAAGGAAGGGTTAGTTTCATCAAAAATGATATGAACATATTGTTCAATTAATAAAGTTCGCTTGTAAATACTCTATAGCATTTAGGTTTTAGAAGTGTACCCCATGAAGATACCTTCATCTGATTTGGCATCTAACTTACCAATGTCCATTTTTTCATTGTTGTGGATGAAGCAAGGACATCCAAATGCCCCTGAAGTGACTGATCTTTGGCTTCTTTCCCCTTGTACAGCTCGTAGGCAGTCTTCTTTAGGATTGGCCTGATCTAACTCTGTTGATGATATAGCTTGCTGTTTATTGCTTCAGCCCAGAAATATCTTGACAGATCATATTATGACAACATTGTTCTTGCCATATCTAATAAGGTTCTGTTCTTCCTCTCAACAACTCCATTTTGCTGTGGTGTCCTTGGTGCTGAGAAGTTGTGCTCAATTCCTTCATTCACAGAACTTTGTAAATTTTTCATTCTGAAATTCACCTCCATGATCTGATCGATACTAACAATGCTGATTTCTTGTCTTTCTGAACCTTCACAAAAATTGGGGCTATACCTACAGAATTTACCTACAGTAGGGTAATACGTAGGTATATACCCCACTTATACATGTTAAATCTGTTCATTCTAAGGTTATACACACGCTTTTTTTAGCCATATGTAGATACGAAGATATAGTTACGGTTTTTATAAAGTGCGAGAGAATAGTTTCTTTTAGCCCGGTTTATTAGTAAATGTAACAAAAAAATGTATATACCTATAGATAGCTATTAAATATAGGATTGATGTACTTGTGACATCCCAGCAAGTTGGAACCGTGGGTATAATGTTAGCGCCAATACATGTCCATTGGGCGGGAAATAAAAAGGGTGGGGTTCTCCCTTGGGCGGTGTTCTGCACCTTCTGGTTACTCCCTCGCTCTCGATCAACGCCGGCAACTCCACCGGCGACGTCTGGCCTCCACAACCGGCGCTCGCTTCTCCCCTCTGGTATGTACAGTCTATCTCTCGCTCTCGCTCTCCCTCTCTCTCTCTCTCTCTCTCTCTCTCTCTCTCTCTCTCTCTCTCTCTCTCTCTCTCTCTCCTCTCTCTCTCTCTCTTTCTCTCGCTTGCTGGGGGGGGGTCGAGGGGGCGGCATACTCAGATCTCACAGGGGGACGAGGGAGAAGCGGAGGGAGAGGAGGTGCTGGACGGGGAGCGGGGGGTGGGGGGGGGGGGGGGGGCAGCGGAGTGCAGATCTCACCGGGGGGGGCACGATCTGGCCTCTCTCTCTCTCTCTCTCTCGCTTGGCTCAAATCTCACAGGGGGGGGGGGGGGGGGGACGAGGGAGAAGCGAAGGGAGAGGAGGTGTGGACGGGGAGCGGGGGGTGGGGGGGGGGGGGGGGCGGCGGACTGCACACATCTGGCGTCGGACGGCCGTCTTGACGCCGCCGGCCATGGAGCTACCGCCGGTGAAGCCGTCCATGCAGGTGCCCTCCTCCGTCAGCGCGGCGCTTCCTGGGGAGATGGAGAGGAAGGTCTGTTGGTGTGCACGGTGGTGGGCTTCCTGGGGATCCTCTCAGCTGTTCTGGGCTTTGCGGCAGAGGCCATGAAGGCCAAGGTCAGTGTTGGCCCTGTTGGGGTTGGGGTGGGGGAGGGGGACGGTCTAGACTCGGCCTCCCTTCTCTGAGCATCTCTGAAATGGAGCGGCAGTGGATTCCGCTGTTCCACTTGAAGTTTTGAACTCATTTCGTTTACCTTCTTTCTTAGATTGCTCCTTAGTGTTTGTTTCCACCGGAGGACTCTTGAGTTCTGCGGCAGTTCGGTTTGCTGTCTAGGTCTGATTCTTGACGTGGGTTGGTGGATTTCAGTTCTTTAAATGGTATTCTTTGCTTTGATATGTAAGCTATTGTTCTCACTAATGGTATATTGGCTTTTCTGTTCCTGCAGCCTTTGGTGTGTGCAGTGACCAGATTTTGAACCTGAACCAGCCTGATTCGGATGAGGGTGTGGCATATGAGAATCACGAGGGAGACGCATTGTCTATATTGTGTTTTTTTAAAATTGGATTTATCTTCTTATATCACATAAACTTCTAATGTATAATGGACCATTTAAAATGCATGTTGAGTGAGAGTTATTTTCTGATAGTTCACATATGTTGGGGATGAAACTCTCAGATGAGTTTGTACCATAAGGGACTCTTCTATAGTGGTAGGTGTGCCAGAGGAGAAAAGGGGACTAGTCGTTTTGTAGTGTATGCTTTGATACTCATAAACAGGTTAGTGATGGGGCCCATCAAAGACATGTTCAGATGCAACACATAAATACATTTAACCTTTTAAGGGGTTAGTTTATACTTCCTTATGACCTCTTTTTCCATTTAACTTTATTGACAACATTGTTTTGCAAGATGACATGTAAATCTCACTGGGTGCTAATGGAAGATAACTTAAATGAGTTGTTTCTTAATTAAATCTGGGATGAATGTTTCTTAATTTTTTTGGTCATAGGCAGTGATCAGACTTGCAATGTCTTATATAATACTGTGGACTTGTTTTTTTTTTCCTTCTATTTTTTCCTGGGTTTACTGGGGTTACATGGATTTATTTATTATAGGTGATGATGCTCCACAAAGTAATGAACCGGCGTGGAGCATGGACTGTTCAACTGTTCTAAGAGTCAAATCTATATTCATTAGTTCAGCTATCCTGGCAGCAAAAAGCCCATTCTTCTACAAGGTAATTGGAAGGCTATCTTGGGGGCTAGGTCATGTCCAAGGCATTTATTTTCCACTTCATATGAGCTATGGCTGGGGGCGAGTTCAGCATTTATTTTCTACTTCAAATAAACCCTTTCATTTTCGTTATACAGCTGTTCTCAAATGGAATGCGAGAATCAGACCAGAGGCATGCAACTTTGCAAATCAATGCCTCAGGTAAGTCAAGAGGAGCTTCTGATTTTTCAATTCCTTAGTTTGATGAGAATGTTCAAAAAGTGATTTGGTTAAATAAAATGATTTGAATGATCAAAATGTTTTTAGCATTCTTCTGCTGCAGAATTGGGCTTTTGTCTTGTGCACATTTAGTTGGACAAGTATTGGAAATTCTCTTTTTGGGTATCTATGGCCATTTATGCTATAATTTTCTTTGTAACATTTTTTACCTTCATTGAAAATTGGATCAGCACGGGAGCTGGAGAAGGATCTACATGGTTCAGTTGCGGACACACTGACACCGGATAGAAGGCTAAGAACATTTATGCAGAAAATATCTGGAGAATGGATTCTTCTATAATTTTTTTTTTTTTAGAAGTGGTTTCTTCTAGAATGTTGACTGACCTCTTTTATTAGGTGCTTCTCACAGTTTGTTCCATTTGCCTCTGAACTTGAATTATACTTGTTATAAGAACACGTTTCTGTTATTTACAGAATTTTCTGAACATGAAGTTGAGACCAGAATAGAATGCATAGAGCTAGAGTAATTTTTTAGTAAGTAAGAAACAAATGTTAGAATACAGTTTAAAATATGGGCCCTTAAAGAGTAAATAAAACGTTTTCCAGGATCTCTTTCAGATGGAATGGCAGATCCTGTTAGCTATGGAAATGCTGAGCGTGATACCGAGCAGGTCTGTTCTATTCTCTTCTATCTTGTTTGTTTAATTGGAAAGTAGCAAATTCCTTTCTCTCTCTCTCTCTCTCTCTCTTTTATATGTGGTTCACATTTTACTATCAATCTTACCTTGTACTATCTTCGTCATCCACTTTGAGTCATAATGGTGTATCTCTTTTAATTGGTTTATTGTGTCATTTAATACAAGAGAGGTAACACTTCCAGTCATAGAGATGAACATTTTTTAAAGTTCTTTTTTCTTATTAATTTGAGAGATATAGCTTTCTTTAAAAAAATGAGTGATATAATTTTCTCATCTTGACTTCAAAGCTACGTGCTCTATTGACAAGCATTCTAGATTGGGATAGAAGTTAACTGCTTGTGGGGTTTTCCTTTTGTTTTCTTCCAATAAATAAGAATTCCGGGATGGCGGGATTGGACTGTCATTACAATTCACAAATGGCTGATCTATGGGGGATCAGGATACTGAACATTCTTTAGCAGTCATTTTAATGGTTCACTTTTCCACACTTGTCGCTTTCTTTTTTGCTTAGGGGATATAGAACATTTTTTGTGGAGCCTTCATCATAAACTTGTCCAAGACCTTTTCTTCATTCTGTCACAAAATCATTTACCTTTTCATTTCAGACTATTTTTCAGTGGACTGTCTTGCATTTAAACCTAGCTAAGTTGTAGATATTTGCCAACATTTTAGCTAGGGTTCTCTAGTGCGCTAGCAATGTTCCCTAAAAGGAAAGTTTTCTTCCTCCTTTAGCAATGTGGCTCACTTTATGTATTTTCCCATGTTTTCAGCTATACATGATAAGTTGTAGATAAGTTGGCCAAACCTTTGCAATCCAAGTGGCCTATGCCAGGTGATTGGTTGGAGCTGATGCGAAATTGGTAGGAAAGCTGTTGTAGGTGGAATGGATTAGAAATCAGCTGAAACCATATTGGGTTCAGCCAGAATTGATCATAGGCCAATACAATATTAATTCTTTTGTTGTCATCTCGGCAGATTCTTTTAGATCCTTATGGTTAGTAGCATTAAATTTTATTGTAACACATTGTTTCTTGAACATGAAATTTTTTATTTATTTCTATTCAATGTAATGCTTCTTTGTCATCAAGGCAGTTTGGTTTACATGTTCATTACTTTCATGATATCCAGGTCAAACTTGCAATTCAGCACATGCGCAGAGTCATAAAAAGAAAAGCAAACTTCGACATTATGGATCTAGACACAATTCAGGTGATATCTCCATTTCTTTTGCATGATAATGACATATCTAGTGTTGTCTTGTAACCCAATCATGTAATCTGTGTTCTGATCTGCAGTAATCAGGAATTATGAAATTGATGTTCACCATATGTTTTTAATCCCTATTTAAACCTATTCTTCAAGGATCATGCTGTGTATGTGCACATCAACTTTTGCTGACACCAAACTACATTTTCAACTGTTTCAGGACACTCCTATGCTTAAAACATAGTGACCTACTGCAATTCAAATCTCTGCTTTCTTGGTTATTAATAGATACATAAACAAGTATGAGTTGGCCATTTATGAGCACCTTAATCAAAAGGACAAGCAAAGGCATTCCAGTAATAGTAGCCTTTCATTTCACTGCACTGGTTTTCTACCTTCAGGGTTTCCAAAAGACAAGAAAATGGACTGGACTTGGGATCCATTGGGGACAAAAAGAATAGTCTGGATCCCAAGCATGAAAGAAGTTTTTTGCCTATGGTCCCTCTCTACAATGAAAATTGCAGATTTATGAATCCTGCATTTGAATTGACAAATATATTTTTAGGAATGCCAATGATGTGCAGAAAACAATAAAATAGCCTTCCTGCACATGTCTAACTGGTATTCTGAATATAGGATAATTTTTTTGGTGCTCCATTACTATTCTTAATGATATATGTGGCAACTTAAATGCATGAGCCACAAATCTGTAAATCAGTTCTAAATTTCTAATGATGGTTATATGTAAACAACCAACATAAGAAAGGCAAAAGTTTAAAAGCTCTTTGGTAACTTTTCTTGGTTGGGCATACATATCAAGGAAGATGTGCCTTTGGGCTCTGATACATGTACCCTTTCACTCCAATCCATTAGTTGAGTCCATGAAGATGTGCCTTTTTTTCCCTAGTCAATCCATCTCATTTTCTATGTTGTCCCTGAGTCTTTTTGTCTTCCTTGAATTTGATTGCACTTTCTAAGTAGTGCTGGATATGGGGCAATGTTGCATACATATATGTTCCTTCCAAATTTCATCCTTTCTAATCTATTTGCACATCATCCCAATATGTTCTTCCTTACCGCACATGTTTTTTGTATATGTTCTTTTAACAACACAATATTCACTCCGTATGACATGGTAGGTTTTGTAGCAGTTCTGTGAACATTTCCTTTAAGCTTTGAGAGTATTTGTTGATCAAAGAAGACTCAATGCCCCTCCACTGCGTTGACACCATGTGCAATGTCCTCTTGGACCAACCATTTTTTAAATATTACATTTTAAAAAAGGAAAGTTTCAAGTTCAATTTTTAGGAATAATTCCATGCAACACTTTGGGCATATGGACTGAACGGAACAGCAGGGTGTTCAGGAGGGAAGCTAGGTCTGAGGATAGTTTATTTTCCTTTTGAAAGATAAAGTGCTTCTCTGGGCCAAACATTTATGTAATGGAGATGGCTATAACTCCTCTCTCTTTTTGCTTTTGGGAGTTAATGGGGGGCATTCTGGCCTGCTGCGGAGCTTCTTTTATTTATTTGACTCAGCCTGCCCTCATGTTACCAGATTACACTTTTTTAACTTAGTTCAACTAATCCTGAAATCATCAGTTCTAAGTACCTGTCATCATCCTATTCTAGGTTCTAAGGCACCTCTCAACTACAAGAAGTCCAATATCTCCTAACAAATCATTTTATGCCTCTTGACGCAGTCATTTATATCTTCTCACTTATTGGAGAGGGTTAGAAAAGAGCAACAACTTAGAAGAGGGTTTGGTAGAAACAACTGGAGAAAACTTTGACGCTTATAAGCAATGCCATGTATCTGTTGTGATGGGGAGCGAGAAGCTGAAGCAATGGATTGACCATTGGAGCCCATTTGAAGATTTTTATTTTTCTGTAATTTTTGTGCAATTTTTGCACTATTTTTAGTCCAAGGATAGAGTAGTCCAAAAGAGTCAAATTAGAGTCCATTGATTTTATTGCGTTATTTACTTCTTTATTTGAGTCAAGTCCAATTTGGGTAAGAGTCTGTATTTTCTTTCTTAGGTGTTATTATGTTAAGTCTTGTTAGGGATAGAAATCTGTCTTTAATTAGAAGTCCATTAGGATGGGACTTGCCCAACTCTTTAAATACATGTAACCCTCATTTTTGAAGAATAGAACAGAATCGGAGAAAAAGCTTGTGCTGCGTCTGTTCTCCTTCTCCGCGACGGAGAAGAACCCGCGAAGGGTTGGCGCGAAGCCTTGCCGCGAAGGCCACGCCGCGAAGGCGTCTCATCCTCCACCTTCTACCTCCTCTCCGGGTGAGCATCCGGCATATCTCTCCTTTTCCTCAACGCTGTCCCGCATCATGTGAATAGTACCGCCAGCAGTCTTCATAAGACATGTTATAGCCTTCTTTTGGGCACATGGTTGTCTGGTTCTTGACTTCTTGTGTTTGAGATGGGTTAAGTGACTATTAGCATTGAATTATAACTCCCATCATCCCATCTCTGCAGGTAGCAAAATGCTGTTTTGTACCTGCTTTATTTGGGCATGCCACTGACGATGATTTTATTCAGCCACATCATTCAGATCGGATATATGATGCCTATGAAGTAAGCCCTTCTTTGGAAAGTGCCTGAATGTTGCATGTTTTCTTCAAGTTATTAATACCTGAATGCTACATGTTTTGTTCAAGTATATGACAATCAGCTCCTTCCCTTTTGACGATGGAGGCTGCCCATGATTGGCACATTTCATCATTAAAAACTGGCAATGTGGTGTCTTTATGCTTCTTTCCCTCTTCCATTGCTTCTTTCTTGTTCTTCAATTCATTTCCTCTTCCTTCTGCCATCAGGTTTTTCCAAAATAGATGAAAATTCTTGGAATCAAGAAGGTAGTGAAATCTCCCATTGTGATAAAATTGAAAATTGTCCTTGTCTAAACAAAATAACTATCTTTTGGACTGAAAAATCTCTGTGCTTTAAGAGTAATTTCCTTCCCATATTTGGCTTCTCATTGTATTTCTAGAGGTTATCTGCTGCTGTCTACTGTGATGTGGTGCTAAGTGGATGTATACTTGCAGGGGGACAAAAATATTATCAAGTTTGATGGAGATCACAACTCTCCTCGCCCACAATTCTATTTTGATTCCATAAAATCTTCTTTCATAATGTGTTGAAGCCTCCAAAGGATCCTTTTGACAATCATTCTCATTAGACCGTGCATGACTATCTTGGCCAGGTTAAAATCTTTTCAAAAGACCATGATGCTAATCTTACCTGCGGCATTCATTCATGAGAAAGTTCTACCTGCCATTCATGATATTGTTCTACATACAGGATAATTGGGATGCAGTGGTTGGAGCAAGTTATAGTAGTCATAATCCCGTACAGTTACCTTCAGGTGAGTTTCAGGGTCCTTGTCATGAATTTTTATCTCTTCCATCTTGCACACGCTTGTGGAGGTTATGCCATTTTTTTTTTCTTTTCGGTTCTTGGATATTTACTTCATAGGACTTTCAGCTGGCACTACAGATGATGCTATCAATCAAATACGTCTCAGAAGACCCATGAGTCGAACTAAGGTATGTAACCTTGCTAAATGCTGCTTGAGATTGTGGATTACATGATTCATCTATTTTAAAAGAGCATGTAATAGGCCGAAGTCTTACTTTGCTCTATTGTTTTCAGCCCTGTGAGTATATGGATAAGCATTTAGATTGTCTAAGCAAGCTTATTTTGTTGCAAAAATCACCTCCGTCCTTTTAACTCTAGGATGGTGAAAATTGAACGGGCTATCAGTTAAAGGATTAGTGTTCTTTTTGTGACCGTCTAAATTCTTGTGAGAAAAGGTGATGGAAGAGTAGGATCATCCATACACGGTGGACAGAAATGTCAAGAGTTGCATTTGCATTATTTTTTTTAGGGATGCAAATCATGGGGGCAATTTAAAAAAATGCCAGCCAACTACTCATCTTATTCTAGAAGTATTGTTGGGAAGAGATGTAACTTTTCTTTCATGCCATGTTTCCACCAAGTCATCTGAACCTGAATATATTTCTAACTGGATAGTGTCATTGCTTGCTGGAAGCCCAGAAAAATTCCCATGGAGGGTGATCGTACATCAAATCAGAGATACATATATTCAGATCCCAACATATAACACCACAATTTCCATTCATGTTCTGACAAGAGAGTAATGTAAATGGCATTCATATAAGAAGCATGAGCTTGATTGCTTTCCTTCTTCTATGCATCTTCCATCCTCCTGATGTACCTGTAAGATATGAATGGATAATTAAAAATAATTGACTCACCAAAAAAAAACATCTTCCATCTACCGATCTACAGGTTCTCTTTTGACAGTACAGACTACAGAGGATGGGTTAGAAGTTGGAGATTCCAACCTTTCTCAATGGGTTCAAGGATGAGATGAAGTGTTGGGCTAACATTCTTGGCAGTGCCTTGTACTCTTCCCCACTCTCATCTGCAGTTGAAATTAGTTGTGGAGGTGGAAGAGGACCTCATATGTCTATATATGGTTTCCTCTTTGTTCTTGATCTGGATGTTCTCCAGTTGTACGTATATAGGGCTGATGCCATCTTTCTGGCTGGTTGTTAATTGTTTGCACCCATTCTGAAATCAATAGATTCTTCCTAGTTTGTGGAATATTATAAACCTTGCATATTTTTTAGGAACATGTTTGTAGCATGAACTGGAAATGGTATTACAGGATGTATGGATTGTTGTTATGAGTGGATTGTTCCCTTTCATGTGTTCAAGTCTCTAGCAGAAGAGGTACAGATCTATGCTATGCTACCTATCCTTCCACTGATTATGCATTGTATGGACAATCTATTATCACTTAATTTAGATGAGATTAACTGGTCACTATTAAATATGATGCTTATTAAACTGGAGCTTATACCTTATATCCTTGTTTCTGCAGTATGACTTAGAGCTTGTCTTTGTCAAGAATTCCATGAGTTTGTAGATGACTTCTTAAAAAGGCCTGAGTTTGTCGAACTCATGCGTAGACATGGTGCACTGGGTGATGGGAACCAGGACAGAAGTAAGTTCATAATCTGTTTTCAGCAGGTCCTCTTTCTTGCTTGATGATGAAGAAAAAATTGTTGTTTGGCTCTAACTAATGTTGATAATCTGGGTTTGAATGGTTGAACCTGTAGGCAAGGAAAGGTGAAAGGTTGGTATGGACTTCTGAAGCATAGCTTAAATATTGTGACCCACATTTCAGATTCAATAGCAGTACAACCACATTTATGGTTAAAGGACTATGTAAGTAGTTAAATATTTCTTCCAATTTAACATTTCTTTCGTCTCAATTTGTAACTTGTAGCCTGTATGATCTTTTTTTTTCAGGTTATGGTCCATCCATGATGCTGCTCAGTTTCGACTTCATGTTGACTATATGCATGAACATTGCTAGAGGAACTTTTTATTTTGAGATACACTGGCCCTTTTTGTCGATATAGACTTTCTATTTGAGATACACTTAACTTTTTTTAAAGTAGACTTTTTATTTTGGAATACACACGTGGCCTTTTTTTTTGTCATGACTTTTTATTTTGTATATGGAGGTCATGTGCTTGTATATGGTTGCCATGGGCCTTTACTGGAAATCCCCTTTATATATGGACACGCAGGGTCAGCTATACTTAGATGGATTTGTATGTCTTCTTGTGTAGAATGCCACTCAAATGGCATGTCAGGTGATGTCTTACCACAGCTTTCCATGAATTTAATTTGATAGATGCTCGTTCTTATCTTTTTTTTTTTTAATTTGTATACAAAAGGAATCAAATCTTCAAATTAAGATTGGCTATGTGACCATTTCCTATTTTTCATACATTGTTTCTGGTTTGGTAAAACTAGCTGTAAATGTTTGTATTTTTCACTTCTTCAGTTATGTTAAAGTCACATGCCATTTTTTTCACTAGCTGTAAATGTTTGTGAATTTGATATGATGTGCAGGCAGTCCTTATTTTACCTGGTGCAGATGATATTATGATTTTTATTAATGTTGGATATTTGAGTGGACATGTGAATGTTATGGATGTGAATGTGAATATTATGGATTTTAATGTTGTTTTGCCTATGTGATGCAGATGAGTGGATATGGATTTGAGTTTTATTTTAGCCATGTTAATATATATGTATTTGTATTTCATGTTTACATCAGATGTGGACAGGTATTTAGTTTATATTTGTAAAAAAAAAAAAAAAAATTAACACCTACGGTTTTTAATATTCATGATTAAATATCATTACATACCATAATTTAAAGCCGTAAGTATATATATTGTAATATTTATTCATTCATTTATTTATCATCTCAAAAAAATGGTATTACTACGGTTATGAAACAATCAGTATAGATGATATCTATACTTACATTTATTTATAATCGTCTCAAAACTATATTACTACGGTTATAAAACCATAAGTATAGATACCAATACCTATGATTTATATAACTCTTACCTACGGTTAACATTTGTATGAATAACTCGATATATACCTACGATTATTTTCTGTGGGTATAGTCTTTAGTCACGGGCGCATGCGTGTCGGATTCAAACCGTAGCGCGTTCCGTAGGTAAATGGTTTTACCTTCGGTTTTGTGGCATATACCTACGGTTATTATGCGAAGCTATAGGTCTTTTTTTTTGTAGTGCTTTTTGCTGAAACTGACAAAGTTTTCAAATGTGTCATCTTTATGTTCTAAGAATGATACCATGTAAATCTGGAGAAGTCATCAACTATGACAAGCCCAAAATTCTTTCCTCCAAGACTAGTGGTCCTCATTGGCCCAAAAAAATCCATATGAAGAAGTTCTAAGGGTTTTGAGGTGGTTACCACGGTCTTTGACTTGAAGGAGCTCTTAGTATGCTTTCCTCTTGCACATGGTCTACAAATACCTTCCATTTTGTGCTAACCTTTGGTAGACCTTCCACTAAGCTTTTTCTTTAATAATTTTCTCATACTATCTAAGCTGCAATGTCCTAATCTTCTGTGCCATAATTCAGTTGATTGATCTCTATTTGCTGCTAAACAGACATCTTGATCTTTCAGTTCTTCAAGATACAGAACATACATATTCTTTTCTCTATTTGCTTCAAAAATAACTACTCCATCCTTCATGAATACACTTGGATTCTTGAAACTTATGTGGTGACCCTTGTCACAAAGTTGGCTGATGCTTATGAGGTTATGCTTTAAACCCTTTACACAAAGAACATCTTCAATTATGGGTTTCCTTTACTGCTAACTGATCCAGTACCAATAACTGTGTCTTTCCATTGTCTCCATAAGTAACTGTTCCTTCTTCGGCTTTTAGTTGAGAGAAAATTTTCCTGTTCCCTAACATATGCCTTGAGCACCCACTGTCCAGGTACCATTTTGATGCTCTAAGGCCTCCTTGAAATGAAAACACTAAGCTTTAGGTACCAAGTTCTTTTGGGTCCTGATTGGTTAGTATCATTGATTCGCTTTTGATTATCCATTTCTTGTGTCTTGTTGGGCATGTTGTTTGATATGTCCTAACTTGTTACAGTGACTACAACAGGATAATTAGTTATTTTTCTATATATTGAAATCTGCTTTGTATGCAATGTTTTGTTCAGGTACAAATTTTGGTGTTGGATATATTTTAGGATAAACTATGGTTTCTTCATTATCTGGGGGTGTATAGCCTAATCCATTTTTCTTCTTACCTGATCTTCTAGCACCTTTTAATATGAGGGAGTTTTTACCATTTTTGAATTTTTCAATGTGCTAGATAATTTTTTATTTTCTTCTGTTAATGAGTTTATCTCTGTTTTCAGTTCATCCGAGCTTGCTTGTTTTTCCAATTAATTATTTGTTCATTCTTATCTTTTAGATCTTCATATAATAACTCATTTCTTTCTTTAAGTTCAGTAACTATTTTTCTAGCTGTTCATTTTCTGATTTTAGATCTGAGTTTGTGTTTTCTAAGCAAGCAATGTTTTTCTTACTAGCTTTCAATAATTTAGATATATCTCTATATTTATCATATAGTTCATTGAATGCTTCCTCTAAATTATCCGAATCAGAATTATTGCAGGAATCAAAAGAGGAGTCAGATGTTACCTTATCATCTGTATTTACCATGAACGCCAGGTTGGCTTCTTCTTTATCACTGCTTAAGCTTGACTCACTGTCTGAGTCGCTGCTGTTTTCCCAAGCGGCTGCCATTGCCTTTTTCTTGTACTTCTTGAATTGTCTGAAGTTGTCCTTTTTCTTGTGTCCATCTTTTTAAGCCTTGGGCATTCTGCCTTGATATGTCCAGGCTTCTTGCACTCATAGCATATTGGTTCTCCTTTCTTCAGATCCTTTCCTTCTGCCTTCCTAAATTCTTTATCTCTCTTGAAGAACCTTCTGCCAGACTGAAACTTCTTTTTCTTAGCTAGAATTCGTTACAGTCTTCTTGATAGCATTGCTTCTTCATTTTCACTATACTCAATGCCTTCACTGTCATCTGAGCTTGCTTCTGATGATTCTTCTTCGGCTTTCAAAGCATTGGGGTGCTTTTTCTTGCTTGAGGACTCTCCTAATCTCTCCATATTATTTCATGGGTCATAAGGGACCCGACGAGTTTTTCCAAGGACATCCTTTTTAGATCATTGGCTTCCTCAATGGCGTTACCTTGGGGTCCATGAGGATGGTAGGGATCTGAGAATTTTCCTTACCATGTCTCCAATCTCATGTTTTCCTAGACAGCCAACCCATTTGTAATATCAGTAAATCTACTGAACATTTGAGTTATGGACTCACCTGATTGCATCTGAAATCTCTCATATTGTGTAACAAGAATGTCAATTCTTGTCTCCTTTACTTTGTCTGTGCCTTCATAGGTAATTCTGAGCGTTTCCCACATTTCCATTGCAGATTTGCATGCTGACACTCTATGAACTCCTTTTTGATGAGAGCACAGCATAGAAGGCTTTTAGCCTTACAGTTCAAGGAAATCTTTTTCCTGTCATCATATCTGTCACTGAGCCTTCTCATTTGTGACTAGGAGATCGCCTTCTTCTACTATGGACCAGATTTGATAATCGAAACCTTGTAGGAAATACTCCACCTGGTTTTCCAATAAGCATAATCTTCACCATAGAAGAGAGGGGGTTCGATTGACAGACTGACCTTCAATGTACCTTGGGCTGCCATGGATCTTTACTCTTCTGACGTTAGATCTTCTTTTTGTCGAAGAGACTCGCTTTGATACAAACTTGTTTCCCAGTTGACAAGACCAGAGGGGGGGTGAATGTGTCTTTAAAAAATTTACTTAGTCAGTCCATGTACTTAAAACATACACACAAAGGTGTTCTTCGATGAAGGTTAGTATAAACAATAGTCACACAAGAAATCAATCACACAACACAAGGAATTATCCTGGTTCAGACCTCCTCTCCTTAGGAGTCCTACGTCCAGTCCCTGAGCAACAACTCAGGATTCTACTAACAAGGGTATAGCCCTATGGACACAACAACACCCAGCTCAGCTGGTCTTCCTTCACACGAAGGGAACTACAACACCCTGGATACCACACCAGGTCTTCCTTCACCACAGAAGGGAACTACAACACCCTGGATACCCCACCAGGTCTTCCTTCACCACAGAAGGGAATAACACAGTAAAGATGAACAATGAAATCAAGCCCCTAGATCAAGCTTAACAAGCAACGATCTGAAGCAAAATAGCCCTGAGAGAAGGAGATCTACACAATGGTCTCTCTCAGAACTACACAGGCTCTCTCTCAAGATTCTATTGCAGAACAGAGAGCTAAAGAGCTTGAGACCGATCAGGAATGAGACGCTTGGCTCTTGGATTCTCACAGAAGATTTGAATTGCTAAGACTGCTTGTAGTATGCGTTCGTTGGTCTCAGGCATGCCTGCTGTCTTGTATTTATATCTTCAATTTGAAAGTATTCGTTAAAGTATCCGTTGTCTCTAGCTTTGGTAGACGTTAGACTGCTTGATACTTGGAAGCTCCAGTCAACAGTCTTTTATCCATTTGTGCACGCAAAGAGATAGGATCTTCTGGCGTCTATATGGTCCAACGTGTATGACAGAATGTCTTTAGGGCCCTGCATACATTAATGCTAGAACAGTAGACAGCTAGGCTGTCTCTTGTTGTCAGTAAACGTTGATGTGAATATTCACCAAAATAGTAATGCCAATAGCTTGTTCTAAAAGATGTTAACAGAGAATGCATGATAAAGGAAAGATATCATCTGCATGCATGCAGAGATACGTTCTGTCTTCATTAAATGCACAGCAGTCATGGAGGTTCGTGCGAAGACTTTGACTATTCAACGCTATCAGAGATAAGTCATATATTAAGTCGAAATCGATGCAAATGTGACATGAAATCGTTTGTATAGATAAGCAAATCGTTATAACTCATATTAAATCGTTATGCAAAACAAATCGTTATGATCACTTACCAAATCGTATGCGAAGCAAATCGTTGTGATAAACTTAACAAATCGTTACGCGAAGCAAATCGTTATGATGGACCGAAGAAATCGTTGCGATGAGCGAATCGTTACGAAGTCTAAAGAAATCATGCGATGAGCGAATCGTTACGAAGTCTAAAGAAATCATTGCGATGAGCAAATCGTTACGATGAGAAAATCGTACGAAGTCCAAAGAAATCGTTGCGATGAGCAAATCGTTACGAAGTCTAAAGAAATTGTTGCGATGAGCAAATCGTTACGAAGTCTGAAGAAATCGTTGCGATGAGCAAATTGTTACGAAGTCCAGAGATATCGTTGCGATGAGCAAATCGTTATGATTACTAAAGGAATCGTTGTGATGAGCAAATCGTTACGATGACTAAAGAAATCGTTGCGAAGGCAAATCGTTATGATTACTAAAGGAATCGTTGTGGGAACGATTTGTTTGAAAACAAACGATGTTTCTTTCTTATAAAGAAATCGTTAAGATACTTATGAAATCGTTATGATATCAAATCGTTATAGCCCTTATTGAAATCGATATACAACTGAGGAAATCGTTGTGATTTTCAACAGAAGTCGATGTGGACTTAGAGAAATATCGTACTGAACTTGACATGCTATAGGATGTACTAATACTTACCAGATGGGCTTGATTTTCCTTGAAATTTTTCCTGTGCTCACAAGCTTATAGAATGAATGTTAGAAAACTTGAGAAGGTTTTTTTAATCATGTTTTTGTTATTCACCAAAATTAATATGTAATTAATTAGATTTACATGAGAACAGACTGATCATCAAACATACTGATCATCACGATTATGTTCGGTCACTAATCGGTCAGTAATTGGTGACCAATTAGTGACCGAAATATTTGGTCTCTATAGCCGACGTGTTTTAGAGACTGAATAGCGATCGATTATCTCTCTCTCTCTCTCTTCTCTCTCTCTCTCCTCTCTCTATCTCTCTCTCTCTCTCTTCCTCTCTCTCTCTCTCTCTCTCTCTCTCTCCTCTCTCTCTCTCTCTCTCTCGTTCACCACCGTGGGTCGCCGGACGCCGCAGTCACGCCATCAAAGCCTAGAGCCGTTGTCATATTTTCCTCTGGTAAGCCCTCTCTCTCTCTCTCTCTCTCTCTCTCTATGCGGCGGCCGACGGTGTGGGGCGGTGTTCCCGGTAGTGGGTGAGGGGGAGGGGGGCTGGCGGGTGGGGCACAATGTGGGGGTGGGAGGGGGGGACTGGCGGGTGTGGGGAAGGGGGGGGCTTGTGTAGGGAGGGGGGGGGGGGCTGAGTAGGGAGGGGGGGTTGGGGGGGCTGCGCAGGGAGGGGGGCTATGTAGGGAGGGGGAGGGGCTGCATAAGGGGGGAGGTTGGGGGGGCTGCACAGGCAGGGGGGTTGGGGGGCTGTGCAGGGGAGGGGGGGGGGGGGGCTGGTAGGTAGGGGGGGGGGGGGGGGGGTTGGGGGGCTGCACAGGGAGGGGGGTGTTAGTACGGGGATAGAACCTTTATGGTCATCATTATGCCTCTTCATTTGGTGAAATGATGTTAGGTTGGACATATTTTTCTCATCATCCATCACTATCCTAAGTGCCTAAAAATAGTTAAGTTAAGAAAGAGCGCACATCTTTATATTCTTATTTTGTTTTTGAGATTGGTAATGTGCATTGCATTTTGGTTACCTCACTGAATTTTTGTGGCATAAACCACCATTGTTAACGTTTTACTTCACAATAATATCAAGTAAAATACTATCAATATCATTGTCCCAGTTGACCATCCTAATTTTACTATCTTTTGGGGTGGCCATTGAGGGTAGTGCTTAAATATATAACTAGAATTAATTAAGAAGATAAGAATATATAATGGAAGTGTTAATTACATCAACAAGCATGTAGTCAAGGTAAAATCAGAAGAAATATATAGAAAGTAATAATCATATTATTGCACTAAAGTAGTTCTGAAAAATATGAAATAAAAATAAAAATAAAGTCGACCCCCCTCTTTTTAGGTTCTGGAACATAAAATTAAAAATATAGGAGAAAAATGAGGATAGGAGATGGGGATAATATTCCCAGCAAAAATATGGGATGACTTATCCTAAACTATATCTATTTTTGTGAATATTCTCAAATACTTAAACCATATTGTCCCTATTTTTTTTTGCACACTTTGGGATGGGGTTAGATTCACTCTTATCCTTTATTTACCCACATGCCAAGCAGAGCTTAAGGATTACTACTTATTTCTCCATCTAATTGAAGAGGATCATGCCATCATGACAAATATATATAAAGAAGGTGGGTCAACGCGTGTTGCCTTCAAACATTCTATTGCTTTGTCTTGTACAAATCTTCAAAACAAGTAAAGTTGAACTACAGAAATATCATCCATCTCCTTTCCCAACATTTTCACTTTTTTTTCCCCTGGTAATTAGAATATCCGAACCATCAGTTATTGTAGCATTGTTATCCTCTGCCAATGTTATGCATAAAAGGGATAGTTTAGATTGGAAAGCGTCTATAGTTCTATTTCAGATTTTATTTATAGCAATTGGAAGATTGTTTAAAGGCCAACTTGGCCCGTGGGCTAGCTGGACATGGGCGCCAAATTTCTTTTGGCCCATCTAATAAATGTACATATACAACTACAAATATATAGAAAATAGATATATTCTTTTTCATGTGAAAATACCGTAATATATGAATATACTAAATACATAATATTTTTACTTTGAAAATTTCACTGGATCAATAAGGACCTTTACATTTGGATTTTAAGAAAATATAAAAGTCTATTTATTTCTACTTTATTGTGATATCTCCAATGTCATATTACACGTACGTAGCTAGGGAATTAGTTAGAACAATCATAATTAAGGTGAAAATAATTATCGGTACTTTTAGTACGTGTCATATTAAAAAGTTGCAAGTATTAATAATGTTATTTTCATATCTCCTTTAGCTCGAAGGGCCCGTGTTTAATTGGAAAAATTTTTGCCTTCTGACACAAAAAGAAAAGAAAGGAAGAAATTAGAAAACAGACAAGTCTAGTTGCCCCACCGTTTGTAGAATTATCAAAGTTCAAGATAGATCACTCGGAGTTTCTAGTTTAAAGGAGTATTTGGTTTGGGGATTTGGTTTTTGGCATTTCAGATTTAAAGAATCTGGGGTATTTGAAAATTTTGGGTACTTCAGATTTAAAGGACTTAGGGTATTGAATGGGCTGAACAGGGGTTCAAGGAGAATGGGGTCGGACAAGCTTTGCCTTCGGGGTTTTTATGGGGATGTTAAAGGATTTAATAGGGGGTTTAACATGGGTTTAATGTGATTTTTGTTTACTTTCAGTTTAGTGATTAGTATTGCACTTCTTACTTTAATGCAATCATTTACATGTATGTGTGAATTTGGTTAATATTGCTCTTATTTATATGTATGATTTTTTTTCTTTTCATATTTATGTGGTATTAAATTGATCTATGCATGCATAGCAATTTAACACTACCACATCTCACGAGAGCATGTTAAGCCCGTGTCAATGAACCTTCCCATTCAAGACTTTGGGATTGATGTGCACGAGTCTTATTTTCAGTGATGAGAACGTTGTAGATTCTAATCAAAGTCTTGAATTGTCTCGTTTTGGACAGTCTGTGAATGTTTGACGCAGTTAGGTGGTCATTTACTATGGTTTGTATTATTTGTTGAAACTTTCGGGTGCGTTACTCACTCCTCTCTGATATACCTTTATTGATTTAGAATATTTCTTAACCACTTATTAGTAAGTGTTTAAGAAAATATATCTATCAATAAATATTTTGGTATATGGAGAGGTGTGGGGAGATGCTGCCGAAATTTTCAGCAAATTATACAAACACATAGTAAATGGCCATCTCAGTGCAATCGATATTCACAGATGGATAAAAAGTGATAATCTAAATAATATATTCTTCTATTCATTTCGTTGGTCGAATGATGTGTGAAAATGGTGAGGTTTAGTTTTTCTGAGTTTGAATTTTAAAGTTATTGTCTGTTAATATTGGTTAGGCGTAGGAAAAAAAAGGCTTCAGACCGTTCATGGATGTATCGTAGAAAAGTTGATCATGTGGTGTATGTGGAGTTTAGGTCGGAGTTGAGACTTTCATTCAGTTTGCATTGAGGAATCCAAATGCAGCATTAGACAGCCAAGGTTGCATCTAATGTTGTTGTATGATTGTAAAATTTAAAGTGGAATTCACATGGGAGGTTCAACGCCTGTAAGGGCCTTGATTTTATCTTTGGGTGATTGCTTATGTATATATGTATATGATGTATATTTATATTGTGCACATTATTATTTAATTACATGCATGAATAAGTATTATTTAAGGTATGCATTGTAAATTACATGTATAGTTGTATGTTATATGTATATGTATAAGGTTTTCGGTACTTTAAGTTCTGTCTTGACGACCTGTTGGCGTCAACATGACTTGACGTCGATAATGAGTCAGCGGCCACATCGATGGACGCCAACTCAGAATTGGTGGCCTGTGATGTTGACGTTAACCTCCCAGATCTGTTGCATCTTCAGATCCGGAAACGCCCCCGAAATCTTCGCCCCTTGTTTTGGTAACCGTCCCCAACGGTAACCTAGACCCTAAACACGTCCCTAAACGCCCCAACTCTATAAAAGAGACGGATTAGGGCTCGCTTAGGTCCTTTTGACTCTTTTGTCAAAAACCTATTTTCTGTGCGAAACCTGATTTTGGAACCCTTTGATCCGACGACTGGAGGCTTCATCTGCCATTCTACAACGACTGGAGAGGGCTCTGAACATCGGGAACGACTTCACCACACTGGTGTGCAGAGAAGATCAACACAGAACTAGGATCGAGGGAGTTTTGAGGACTCTTTGGCTCAGACCGAGGAGGGCTTCTCTGGCTTAAATCGTTGCTTGTGGATTTCCAAGAGGCAAGTAACCCTTTCACATCAACTGCCCTCAGCATAATACATCTAGTAAGTCTTGGATTTTCTGGATTTTTATTCGTGTCTTGGAACCCCAATTTCACCAAGTTCTTGCGAGCAGTCTGTGTTTGCACAGACAGGAACTTAACGGCAGGATCCCTTGCCGTTAAGATCTTCAGTTGGCGGCACACTTTGTTGCCGTTAACCTGATAAACGACCACCTGCATGCGTTAAGTTCGCCAAACTGCAACAGTGTGCATGTTTGACTTATATGATCTAATTTCTGGGATTTTTCGCATGAGGATATATGATAATTTTAGATGATGTGTAAATATCTATGTGGAGTATGTTGTTAGATTTTATGAATTTGGTGGAATGCTTCAATTACTAGAATTTCTGAAATGTGGGCTGACAGGTTTTAATCTTGTAAAATTTTGTTTGCACAATCCATGTGGAATCCAAGTGTCATAAAATTTCTGAGCATTTTTATGGGTTTCAGTTCATGCTGTAGAAATTGGGAAAATTTCGATATCTGTGTAAATTATTACATTTTCTGAATGGTAAAATAGTAAGCATGTTTTATTAGTGTAGAAATTAAGATAAATAGTGTAAAAATAGTAAATTTCCTAGAAATTGGCATATGTTTAGGACTGTCAGAATACATGTGTAGAATGAACTATGGGTCTGAATAATGAAAACCATGCTAATTTGACTATTTTACCTTGTACAATACCACTGTTAGAATTTCATAATTAGTGGGTAATTCAAAAGAATGTGAATTTGATATGCATGATGGTTAACATGTGATAGGTTTTTGGTTAAATTTTTGACTGAAATGATGATAGTAGCTATATTGCGATTTTATGTGAGACATTGATGAATTAATGCATGTTAATATGATTGGTATAAAATTTGCTAATTTCAGCATGATTAGACTTGTTTTGAATCTTTTTAATACTGAGAACAGTAGTACCATGCTAGGTAATACTGAAGTATGTAAATGTGTGAGCATGAAATGGATGTGTTAAAAATTGTGCATTAAGTGTGTGTTAAAAATTTAGACAAATGTGTTAATGTGCCAATGGGTGACACTGCTACCTTAGAGGGCTGTGGAACTGTACTGTGGTAAAGTCCCCACGGGAAGGTTCATAGTGTGTGATGTCCCACGGGCATTGGGATTAAATCCTGGAGGCGGACAAGTACCGCTGGTTAGGGTGAAGAGTGCTTCTCCCGGTTCTGCGCAGTAACTAAGGTCTATCATTGTATTGCCTAGATGATAGATGTGTGTGATGTGATTAGTGTGTGTCCTTCTAGAGGTGGTTTGATCTATGTGTCACGACATTTTGATAAAATGTGAACTTGTGTTTATGTGAAAAGTGAAGTGTAAATTGTGTAATTGTGTAAATGATCATGTGAGATTATGAATCAAGGGAATAGCATGTAAAATGACAACTCCTTATGAACGTGATATATCTATATCAAAATAGCAAGCTATTCATGTATATAGATGTGTTATCCATGTGAAAATGATCATAGAACATATGATAGGACTGTCTTTTGAAAATGTGTAAACTCCATGTTTAAATGGTTATAGTCTTAGAATATAAATGTGATTAAATGAGACTTAGTTTGTATATTGAAGAATATGTCGAAAACATGTGATAGGTTTTAAATCATTGTAAAAATTGTTATGAGTCAATTATCATGTGTGGCATGTGTAGAAAATCATGTTTAGGTTTTCTGGAAACTTTTATCAAGTCCATGCTTATGTGATAACCGTGTGGCATGAGAATGTGAAAAGTCATGTGATGTATGTATGTTTAGTGTGGTTGGAGTTACTTGTTGAGATCTTTTGGACTCACTCTTGCTTCGGCGTACAGGTGCAGACATTTCTACTTCTTCCGAGGAGATCGTTAGGAGCGACTCGGAGCGGGAGTAGGAGACTTTTGTCTTGGATTCGGCATTGTACTTCTTTCTTTCATAGTATGTAATAAAAGACTCTATGAAGTCTCATGTGGACAATATAATAGTTGTAATTTTCTCAGTTATGAGGTAATTGCCTTTCCATTTCTATATAGACTGTGTATAAATGATGATGATGGAATAAGAGTTACTATCCGGTTATTTCATTTCCGCTGTCATATGTATATATATTTGGTATGTTTCAGCCTATTGTACAATTGTTGGATAAATGTTCCCACTGTAGCGGCATTCATTATACGATGTGGGGTTGGGTGTAACCGTACCGGTATAAGGAGTCGTTACAACGCCATTTATATAGAAAGGGTTTGTTGAAGGTTATATGAATTGGACATGTCATGGTGAGGAGCTCTGGTCACACGAGCCTAGTAATGTGGAAGGCATAAGTACGTACGTGGATATGTTTTAGATGCTGCTGGTCCCACATTCATGTATATGAGGATCCTGTATACACTGAAGACATGCCGAACAAGGGAGCTGAAAGATTCTATCAGTTACTTAAGGATGCTGATGAGCGATTGTGGGATGGTTGTCAAAACACACTCGGTTGTCAGCGGTGTCACAATCGCTGAACTTGAAATCTGAATTTCATATAAGTGAGAATTGTTTTGATCGTCTCCCTCATCATCAAAAGATGTTACCTCGAATGAGAAGCTGCCTCCAAATTTTATCGTGGCAAGAAGATGGTCAATGATTTAGGACTTGGATAGTGAAAATAGATGCATGTCCTAATCATTGTATGTTGTATGACAAAGAGGATGCAGATAAGGTATCATGTTCTATTTGCCATCATGATAGGTTTAACCTAAAAGAGGGGCCATTCTAGGGGAAAGGATATACCTTATGCGTCACTGCGATATTTTTCCCTTACACCAGACTGCAGCGGATGTATATGTCTTCAAAACAGCTCGACAATGAGGAGGCAAGCAGAAAAGAGTACGTCGGGACGAGGATATTATGAGTCATCCTGCAGATGGCGAAGCTTGGACTCATTTCAACCATGCTCATCCTATCTTCTCAAGGGAGTCGCGTAATGTGAGGCTTGGTTTGTGCATTGACGAATTCAATCCATTTGGAGTTCAGTGGCTTCCTACTCAGCTGACCAGTGTTCGTGACACCACACAACCTTCTCTGAGCATGTGCATGAAGCGAGAGAATTTGTTCATGTCTTTATTGATTCCTGGTCCTAAAAGTCTACAAAAAAAATATAGACATCTATCTCAGACCATTGATTGATGCATTGAAATTATTATGGACTGAGGGAGTCATACTTATGATGCATCTATAAAGTAAAATTTCACCACGAGGGCCGCATTGATGTGGACGATAAGTGATTTTTCTGCATATGGAATGCTATCTGGGGAGCACAATGGGAGGCTAGCATGTCTTTACTGTATGGATAATACCAAATCATTTGTACTTAAACATGGTGGGAAGTCCTTCTAGTTTGATTGCCATCGACAGTTTGTAGCAGCTGATGTAACACCCCGGAAATTAGTGATTTAAATAAAAGGGAATAAATAAATAAACAGAGTGGAGAGACTTCCAATACCATGTATTAATGATCCATTAACAAGATTGGGCCAATAGAGCATATTTGCCCAAGGATGAATGAACTAGGACAGGAAATTACCAGAATTTCGTGTATGTAATTATGCATAATTGGAGAGGGCAAGTTAGGGTTAAAAATTAAGGTAATTAGTAATTAGTCATGCAAGGTAAGTCAAAACCGAACCAACCCCAATTGGTGGTTTCCTAAACCATTACTACCTCCTTTGGAGGAAAGAGTCCCAGATTTCTTGGAAAAAGGGAACAGAATTCGCAGCCCTTTTCCTAGTCTCATTAGGACTCTTAACTACATCCTAAAAGATAAGAACTCGTCCCTAAACTCTTGGGGAAGGTTTAACAACGAATTGGGGGTCGTTTAGAGGCAGGCTAGAGCTTCTGGGGAGAAGGAGAAAGGTTGGAAACTCGGAACTTCATCCCCTGCATCCTCTGTTGCGTTCAGAACATCGACTGGTTTTAGATCTTCATAAATGTAGGTGTTCTCGGGAAGATTAAAGAAAACCTATACCATCATGTAGAGCATCGTGTCTATGTTCATTTGCACTTATTTGCCAATTTTCATTGTTGTATGCATGGAGTATTGGTCGTTTTCTCTAAGTCGTGTCCAGTTAGGGCTTATTTCCGTTCGTCTTATTATGCACGATATTAGAGACCGCATTTGACTAAACTTCCTCACAAAAGTTCTTCTACTTGAGCAAATCATCTTTTATGTTGGAATTTTTATCACAAATCTTTCGTTAGAGAGTTATAAGCTTCGTAAGGGAGTCACTGCATGATACTACGATTTCGGGCTACACTTGACTTTTGTTCTTCATTGTCTTGGGATTCGAGACATAATTAGATAAAACCATCAACATCAAAGTTCTTCCGCTAATTGTGCTCTTCATCTTTAGTGTTGAATGTGTTGTCCAAATGTCATTCGTTAGAGAGTTATAAGAGTTGTAAGTGAATCTCTGCGTGAGATGTGTTTTCGGGTTCCACATGACTTATAAGTTTTGTTCTAGAAGGGCACTAGTGTCGACACTACTTGGGCTAGTGTCGACACACTGTCCAAAACAGCCCAGAAGGTGTTCTGGGAAGGCCTCTAGTGTCGACACTACTTGGGCTAGTGTCGAACACTGTCCCAGATTGGCCATAAGGTGTTCTGGGAGCTGTCTCTAGTGTCGACACTACCTGAAATCTGTGTCGACACTACTTGACCTTTCTGCCTTGTATTTGAGGCACTGTGTCGACACTACCTAAAATAGTGTCGACACTACTTGACCAGTTTGCATTATTTTGTCTTGTGTTTGAGGCATTGTGTCGACACCAGTAAGGACTGTGTCGACACTACCCTTACAAAAAAAAAATTACATAATTTGGGTCTGCATATTTCATGATGTCTATAGTATGTGCATGATGTTACATGGTATGCATGGACCTAAAATAAATCAACCCATTGAAAATAGTAATGATATGAATATGATTCTAAGTGAGATTGTGATTGATCTTATCCATTGGATTATCTTGTGATCTTGCTTATTGTCAATTGATAAGATAAGAATATGATATGAATGTGGGGATGAATACATGTTAGTATGGACATGTTAGTGGTGTTAATGTATGATTTGCATATGAGTTTCATGGATACATGTTTCCCGGTGTTCAATTAATTATGTGCATATGCTACATGTTAGGAAAGCACGTGTTCTATATACGATCTGTCTTTAGAAACATCCTCATGTCAGACATTAATGACCTATGAAACATAAGATACGTCGTTATGCTACCTTGTTCTTTTGAGATGTTGTCATTCCTTGACTCTATGAATAATCATGTTCTTTACTACGAGCTTGTTAATTGAAACTCTGTGGCCATAATATGAATATGTTTGTTCGGCACAACGTGGGACTCCGGTCCAAAACTTGATCTAATGCCTGTGCAATAGGGCCCTGTCCGGTCCTGGGGAGGAGCGCCCCAAACGTACTTGTTAAACGAGGGAGTATGGACTCTTGGTGCTTGGCATAGCACACTGACATGCAAGATTGTGAAAATGTGCCTCCTGTTTGACATGATAAGTTTGACTTGACATGATATGATACGGTTGTTCTTGTGAACATATGAGATCTTCTTGAGTATGGCCAATCTCTTTGATATGATTTTCTCTTGAATTATCTGTCCATGTATATGGAACTCGACAATTGATCTGATATGATATCCGTTCTACTTTGCTATTCAACTTATTAGAAAAGCATGCATTGCCAGCATATTCACATGCATATCTGCCTATTTAAAAATGTTAATCATGTATATTAGTGCCCGCACGTTATTGAGATGTAAATCCTACTGAGCTAGTTCGCTCCACCCTTTCATCCTGCCCTTTTCAGGTAGTGATGAAGAACCCGTGGAGTCAGATGGGACTGGGCAAGAGTGACGAGCACCCGTCCTAGTAATAGATGACAGTTTAGAAATAGACAATTGAGTCTCGATGTATTAGAGAAACCTTGTTATTTGACTAATAAAACACTTTTCAGTTATTCTTCTCATGTGAGGTTGTATCTAGTTGAATGGAATGAAATAAGGTATATGTTTGGTGGACTATAGTATAGTCTCGAATGTGTTATTATATTCAATTTGTGACTCTGTGTTATTCAACTGTGATACGCCTGTTTGTATCGTTCACGTCCCCCGATATTTATTCCGCTGCTAAATATCGGGGGCGTGACAGTTGGTATTAGAGCCTGAACTTTAGGGTCCAAGGGATTAGGAACATAATGAAAACTAGATTACACGAGTCAAAATGTCGTACCTAATGTGAGCTTGGGTAGAGCCATGGGAATAGAAGTCACATGTGATATATTTAGATGACTGACTCATATTATTATCTTGAAGGTGCTTATTACCTCAATGGCCGCTGAACGTGCCCAGGCTAGGGACATGCAAACGAAACTATACAGAACTTGACTCAGGCCATTTACAAGCCACCCAAGGTGGAGGTAACGCGGAGCCGGTGAGCTCCACCGAATTTCCGGAATATGGATCCGCCTAGGTTTGAGGGGAGTACTGACCCGATGTTGCTGAACACTGGGTTAAGGAGATTGAAAGGAATTTAGGGTCATGCAAGCACAGACCAGAAGAAAGTACTAATGGCGACTTTCCAATTGGAAAAGGATGCCAGAGCATGGTGGGAGTCGGTAGAAGCAACACTAAATGGACAACAACTAACATGGGCTTAGTTCATTGAGCGATTCAACCAAGTATTTTTCTGAGAGGGTCCAGAACGGAAAGTAGCCGAATGTGGCTTTGAAGCAGAGAGGACTGAATGTGGCTGAGATGAGGCCCAATTCTCTGTCTGTCCTGATATGCTGTGCACTTAATTGGGACAGAAAGGATGAAGGTGAAACGCTTTCTGAATGGCTTGAGGCCCCAGTTCATCACTCAAATGGCGCCAATGGACATTCAAACTTATGCCGAAATGGTTAAGAAGGCTCGCTATTGGAAGATGCCATGGAGACTGCCGAAAGGATCAAGGAAAATCTGTGTGAAACGAGAACCAGTGTCTTCTGCTGGAAAGTACAGCCGACTATTGGGAAGAAAGGCCCAGTGGCGGGGTAAATGAACCAGGGATAAAAATCGAAGGATTAGGTACGCATGCAATGGTGACCAAGGAGAAAGGTGCAAACATTGTGACAGAGCTGGTCATCGGTCCGAAGAATGCTGGAGAGCGCAAGGGAGATGCCTACGCTGTGGGAGTCGTGACCATAGGATCTCGGACTGCCCAATGTTGAAAGAACAAGCCCCACAGGACAAACGTCCGAATGGACAGAAGAGGCAAGGCCAACTGCAAGCTGTCCAGGAACCAGAAACTACTGAAGAAGGAGGTATCGTGGAAGGTACACTTACTATTCTTTCCAGACCCGCATATGTTCTCTTTGATACGGGAGCTACGCATTCCTTCATATCCCAAACATTTGTTGATACCCTACCTGTGAAACCTGTCCAATGAAATCCAGAATAAGTGTGTCAACCCCGATTGGTCCTGGCACCAATCTTACAAACCATATACCGTCCAGTGAGGTGTTGATTGAAACCCAAAACCTACCAGCAAATTTAATATGTATGGATATGGCGGGGTATGATGTGATACTGGAGCAGACTGGATGTCTGAACATGGGGCTAGTATAAATTGCAGGAGAAGTCGGGTAACATTAGCCAGTACCCAAAACTAGTGTTCACCGGGATAGAAACCGCAGGAGATTGTCAATTATCTCTGCATTACAAGCCAAAAGGATGATGAGGAAAGGTTGTATGGCCTTTCTTGCTGCTGTAGTATTGCAAGGAAGGAAGTCAAAGTTGAGGACATCCATGTTGTCAGCGAATACACTGATGTTTTCCCCGAAGACTTGCCAGGAATTCCTCCTGAGCGGGAGGTAGATTTCACCATCGAGTTGGTCCCTGGAGCAGCACCAGTATCTAGGGCACCATATAGAATGTCCCCCGTAGAACTGAAGGAATTAAAAGAGCAACTGATGGAACTGTTAGAGAAGGGTTTCATCCGACCAAGCACATCGCCATGGGGTGCACCTGTCCTCTCGTCAAGAAGAAAGAGGGTCGATGAGGCTATGCATAGATTACAACAACTAAATCAGTTAACCATCAAGAACAAATACCCTCTGCCGAGAATTGATGAGTTGTTTGATCAATTATCTGGAGCTAGATACTTCTCTAAAATAGATCTCCGATCCGGTTATCATCAATTGAGGATCAAAGGAGAAGACATTCAAAGATGCCTTCCGAAGCAGGTATGGGCATT
>CM024761.1:118393194-118593194 GCA_014218235.1 Colocasia esculenta
CAACCCAGGTCGACCTATCCCATTCATTGGCCGACACACACTCAACCTAGGTCGACCTATCCTATTCATAGGTCGACACAAACCCTGCATAGGTCGACCTACCCATCTTATAAAAATCAGATAAACTTCAAACCAATAAAGAATCATCTTTCTCATAGAAATTGGAATGTTTACATGTCTTACAATTCAAGATGGAATAATTCTTGGAACCAAATGTACAATGGTAACCAATGGTTCAATCCTTATGTTTATCACTTACATTTTCCTACTCATCAACAACATTACATGCCAAGATTTTCACAGTGGAATAAACCAACTAAGAGGTATAATGTTCAGAAAATTGAAAAACAAAAATTGAATCTTTTGTTCCAAAGAACACTGTGAAGAAAAATGCTCAAATATGGGTTAGAGAGGATCTACTTTCTCTTCTGACTCAGGATGTTGGTACCAATCACATCTGGGTACCAAAAACTTTTCTTGTCTAATTTGTTGTGTGCAAGAAAGCCGTGCATCCAATTCAAACATTTGTATTCTTGACAGTGGATGATCACGGCACATGACGGGAGACAGAAATAAAATTTCTTGCTTGATTGAGAAGGACGGTGGATCAGTCACCTTCGGAGGTAAGAATAAAGGCAAAATAATTGGCAAAGGAAAAATTGTTAAGTCTTGCGTAACCTTGAGTGATGATGTTTGGTTAGTTGAAGGCTTGAATTACAACTTGCTTAGCATTAGTTAATTGTGTGACAATGGTCACAAAATTCTTTTTGAATCTGGTTCTTGCAAAATAATTGATTCATCTTCTGAGAAAATCAAATTGATTGGAAAAAGAGAAAATAATGTTTACATGATAGATTTGAGTGATAATTCTTCTTCAAATATTTGTTTGATTGCAAATAAAAATGGCATTGCTTGGTTATGGCACAAAAGGTTAGGTCATGCAAGTTTCTCAACTATAAGCAAACTCATAAGAATGAATCTTGTAAAAGGTCTTCCTGAATCTTTCCCAATTATTGACAATTCAGTTTGTGGGATATGTGCTCAAGGAAAACAAACAAAAAAAATCCGTTAAAGTGTTCGATGATGTACTTACATCTAAACCACTTGAGTTACTTCATATGAATCTTTTTGGTCCAACCAAAACTCAAAGTCTCAGTGGTAATAGATATGGATTTGTGATCATTGATGACTTTACAAGACACACTTTGGTCTAATTCTTATCCCATAAAAGTGATGCATGTTAAGAATTCAGGAAATTTTACAATTCTACCTTAGTGGGTTTGTCTTTTAAATTAAAATCTATTTTGATAGATCATGAGGGTGAGCTTGAAAATAAATCTTTTTCTTATCTATGTACTGATTTGAACATACTCCATAAATTTTCTTCCCCTAGAACTCTAGAACAAAACGGGGTTATAGAGAGGAAAAATAGAACACTTGTGGAAATGGCCAGAACTATGCTCTTAGAAAGTAAGCTTTCCAAATCTTTTTGTGTTGAAGCTGTAAATGCAGCTAATTTTATTTTGAATAGAGCATTGTTAAGACCAAAGATCAGAAAAACCCTTTATGAATTGTTAAAGGATAAAAAGCCCAATGTGTCATACTTCAAAATTTTTGGTTGCAAATATTTTGTTCATAATAACAACAAAGAAAATCTTGATAAATTTGATGCAAAGAGTTTTCAATCAATCTTCTTAGGTTATTCTGAAAATTCAAGAGCTTACAAAGTTTATATTTTGAAAAATAAGACTGTGGAAGAATCTCCACATGTCATTTTTGATGAAAATTCCATAAAATTTGACATTCCTAATTTTTTCAAAACTCAAATGTGTGATGATGAAGATGATTTTATTGAACATCCATCCACAAATCTTGAAGAGCAGGAAGTACCAAATGCAAATGAGGTTATCTAAATGCCAACTTCAAGCAATTCAGGTAATCATGTTGCTAAAATTCATGCAAACAATGAGGTAATTTCTGAACCCAAATTTTAAAGAGACCATCCTCTTAAAAGCATTGTTGGTAATTAGGAAGATGGAATTAGAACCAGATCATCTTTTCATTCTGTAATAGATGAGGATTCTTTGGCACTACTGTCCCAAATTGAGCCCAAAAATATTGATGAAACTTTATCTTGTGAAAACTGGATAAATGCTATGCATGAAGAGCTTCATCAATTTGAAAGAAATCAAGTTTTGGATTTAGTACAAAATCCCTCAGATCTAACTACAGTCATTGGAACTAGATGGATTTTCAGAAATAAATTGAATGAATCTGGTCAAATTGTTCGAAATAAAGCTAGACTTGTTGCTCAGGGGTACAGCCAAGAACTTGGTATTGATTTTGAAGAGTTATATGCCCCTGTAGCAAGACTTGAAGCTGTTCGAAAATTTCTTGCATTTGCTGCCTCTTTCAAATTCAAATTTTTTCAAATGGATGTCAAAAGTGCATTTTTGAATGGTTACATAAAGAAAAATGTTTTTGTCAAATAACCCCCTGGTTTTGAAAATGAAAAATTTTCTGATCATATTTTTAAACTCAATAAAGCTCTGTATGGTCTCAAACAAGCTCCAAGAGCTTGGTATGACCGGTTGAGCTCCTTTCTTCTAAATAAAGGTTACATAAGAGGAAAAATTGATCAAACTTTGTTTACAAAAACTGCAAAAAATTATTTCATTGCTGATCAAGTTTATGTTGATGATATCATTTTTGGATCAACAGATAATAATTTGTGCAATGAGTTTGCCCATCTTATGCAATCTGAATTTGAGATGAGTCTAATGGGTGAACTTACATTCTTTTTAGGTCTGCAAGTGCATCAAACTTCTGAAGGAATTTTTCTGAGCCAAACAAAATATGTCAAAGAGTTACTTAAAAGATTTAATTTCCAAAACATCAAGCCATCCAGCACAACAATGGCCACAAGTGTAAGCCTTGAAAGTGATGCTTATGGTAAGCCTGTTAATGCCAAAACCTATAGAGATATGATTGGCTCTCTTCTTTATTTAATTACCTGTAGACCAGACATTCAATTTAGTGTATGCATGTGCGCCAGATTTCAAGCAAATCCTAAAGATAGTCACATGAATGCTATCAAAAGAATTTTTAAATATCTTCTTTCTTCATGTGATTTAGGGCTTTGATATCTGTTGGATGCAAGTTGGATTTAATTGCATTAAGTGATACTGATTATGCCGGGTGCAAGCTTGATAGGAAAAGCACTAGTGGGCTGTGTTTATATCTTGGTGGTTGTCTTATTTCTTGGGCTTCCAAAAAGTAACACTTTGTAGCTCTTTCTATTGCAGAAGCAGAGTATGTTGCCGCTGGTAGTTGTGGTACACAAGTTCTCTGGGTCAAACATCAACTCCTAGATTATAATCACACATTAGGTTGCATTCCCATTCTTTGTGATAACACCAATGCTATAAATTTGTCCAAAAATCCTATTCAGCACTCCCGCACAAAGCACATTGATATCCGACATCATTTCCTTCGAGATGAAGTCTCAAAGAATTCTTTTGAACTCCACTTCATTGACACAGAAAAACAAATTACAGACATTTTCACTAAGCCTCTTGCAGAACCTAGATTCACTTCTCTTAGAAGAGAACTTGGTTTGTGCAAGTTTTCACATGTCTGATATCTTCATCTCATTTCTTTGTGTAAATAAAAGCCTTCTATTCTTGCAAATAAATTCCTACTTCTCAGTTGCATTGGATTTCTTGGTATATCAAATAGTGATTTGATGAAAGGCAAGTTAGGCTTGTCCGGACACTTTCACTATGCGTGAGTATATGTCTCCACCACGTATCAAGATCCTTTTATGCAATTGTTGAGGGGGAGTATTTGTCTTTCAATAAAACTCTCTTGTTGATTTTGCCCTCACTTCATTCAATTCTTATTTCTTCCATAATATTCTTGTTCACCTTGTGAGGGAGAGCTAATTGATAGGGGGAGTCATTGTCCTATTCTTCACTCATTTCTCTTGACAATTGTTATCTATTTTGAGCCCCAATTATCAGAATTTTTGAGTCCTTGTGCTATTTTCATGTGAGAGATTTAAAACATTGCAAATAAACTCATTGTGCATTTGGTTTAATTTCAAAGATTTACTTTCATATCAAAGTTATGCAATCTTAATACTAAATGTTTTTAAAGTGATTTGCAAAACAATTGTAGGCACATGAGTGGCTTTAATGTTTAACTTGTGCATGTTTAGGTTTCATTTTTACCACATGTTAAGAATAATATCTCTACATTCATATTCATGACTTTTCTGCTCAAAGCAAACATATTCCTGTAAAATATCAAAAGAAAGTAAACAATAATCTGGAAGGGTACAGACAGAGCAATGCAAACTTGTATATTACTGAGTAACCGGGCCATCTCACCTACCAAGTGATTTGTCTCGCGTCAAAAAGTGGTCAACAATTTGTCATCTCTTTGTAAGGTAATTAAAGTTAAACCACTAAGTAATCAGGAGATCTTGCATTTAGTAAATGTGATCACTTACACTGAAAAGTGAGATTTAACCAATTTATTCATGTATTTCTTTTCCAGTAAAAATGAAATATATTCGAAATAGCCAGGATAGAAAAGCTCAAGACCTACATAAAGTTCATGTATACTGAGTGTAGACCTATTTTTCCACATTGTGTTAAAATTAAAGCTCATAACATCCTTGTTAAATACTTCTGCTTACTCATATAGGTCACATTAATTCACATTTGTATCATTATTTTAACTACATTCAAATCATTATATTTTGATCTACTTTGTGTTGAGTGAGTTTTTGTGATTAAACTTTGTTGCACAATATCAAAAACACAATAATTTCTCTCATTTCACAATATCACTTTGTCTCACTTATTTTGATCATTCCTAAACCTTCATTTCCACAAATTCATTTTTTTATCTCCTACCATTCTTGTTTCTCTTTCATCTCTATCATTTTGATGCTGTCAAAAAGGGGGAGAAAGTACATTATAGGGGAGAAATTGCATGGATAGGGGAGTAATTACAGTAGAATGAGTCAGCCAGGGGGAGAATGAGTCCTTGTAAGGCTTTTATGAGATTCCGTATGAAAAGACCAAGTTTGTGCATTTATTTTGTCATCATAAAAAAGGGGCAGAATGTTGTGTTGAGTGTGTATTGGAATTTCTTAAAGTTGATTTTTAATGATGACCATTGGACATCACTCATACTTTCATTTTGATGATGACATATTGGACATATTTTACATATTGAAGATATTACAGTAATGCTCAAACAACATGTTCTTGATATTTTATATCTAATATTTTATTGTTAATGACATATTTTGATGGTCTACTCTTCATTCATACAGGTTTACAAAGTTCTTGTCAAAGTAGGTCGACTCTAGTTGACAGACAGGTCAACTCTACTTGACAAACAGGTTGACTCACAAAGTTTGCCCAACAAGTTTCTGAAGAGTAATTGTCAGTTGTGTCGACTCTATTTGAAGATGAGGTCGACGCTAGCCTCTATCTAGTGAACAAGTTTTGGAGGAATGCACAACAGGTCGACTTTAACAGTTGAACATGTTGACTTTAACTGTTGAGCAGGTCGACACTAGTGGTATGTCAGGTCGACAGTAGTGTTCTGCCAGTGAGATGCTTTTGGGGATTGGTCTGTAGTGTCGACTCTCTTGGAGACTAGAGTCGACTCACTTTTGTATACAACCCAGAATCGCATAGAGCATCATATCCAACAGATGTGATCTCTTTCTGAGAACTTATGGATGATGCTAATTACCAAATTACCCTCTCATCCAAGTGGCAGTGTGGTAAGGATCTTTTGGACACGTGGCAGCCCAAGGTGCAGTCTAGGTTCTGTACACAACCTCTTCACGTATATGGACTGCGCAGTGTCTATATACGCTGGGATCTGATCTGTAGAAAAGGACAAGAAAGGGGAGAGCAGGAAAAAGGCATCTGCGTCGAAAAGGGGAGCAGAGCATCGCCGCCAGGAAGAAGAAGAACGAGAAGAAGAAGGAGAAGAAGAGAAGGAGTTCGTGATGAAGATAGATCTGAAAAGCTTGGAAATATCTCATAGTCTATAATTCATCTAGTTTTCACTGTAATTGGGTGATCTGTGTATGCGTTCTACACAGATCATCAAATTCTGTTTGTTCTATTTTCTTCAACTCTGAGATAGATCGCGCTAGAGGATCTACTCTTTGATTGAGCTTGTTCTAGCAGGACTTGGATCCTTCACGGTCCAAAGGTTTTGACTACTGTGTACTCTGGTTTGGAGCCGTAGTGGTCTGGTGTTTGAGCTGTCGTGCTCAAGTACTTGTGAATTGTAGAATTCACAAATGGTCTGTGGAGTAGGTCGTTGTGCCTATCTCCTGGGCTTTCTTTGAGTCGTCGCACTCAAAGGTGTTTGGAGTCGTCGTGCTCTAGGTTATACTGCTCGAGTTAGTGTTTCCTTTGTCGTGGGGAGGTGGACGTAGGAGACACAAGTTGTGTTCTTCGAACCACCTTAAAATTCTCTATGCAATGTGGTTTGCATGTGGTTTGTTGTCTCATTTCACTCTATTCACACACCACTCTTAGATATAATCAAATTTTGTGTTTCACTAGTTTTAATTCCGCTGCCATACACACATATTCATAATTAAATTTGATTCAGTCACCTATCCGATCCCAACAGTTCGAGTGCCCCTCCCAGAACTTGACTAGTCCCCATTAACACCTGACATTATTAGTCCAACAGATCTAAAGACCCACATGATTTTGTCAAGACAATCACTTAGTAGCCATGAGAATGTTATGGAGTAAGATGATATTTCATCAAGAGAACGAGATGAGAACTTGTAATCCAAGAACCAATCTGGGTTTTGGTTTACCAAACCACGAGAAATGACTTCTGCATGGCACTTACATGCACCGACAATACTAGGTTAATACAAGATGGGAATAGCAAGACTGATCGGTGCACAACTGGTTGATACATGTTGTACAGTTCTCCAGCACATTCAAAAGGGCTTAATGGGTTCTTATGGTACAACTGGCTCGACGACCTTGTGGGAATCCAAAGTCAGTCTCACATGATGACAATCTAATCCAACAAGAGGAATACTCGGTAGAGAGCACATCAGTCACAGAGGAGTGTTCCTATCTACAACACTGTGAGGACACGTCACATGAGGTAATGGTATCTGAAACAACAATACGAAATAATGGAGCAAGGTAGATATTTGCCTGAACGTAGAGTTAACATTAAAAGATATTGTTAACATGATTAAGTCATTTTAACACTTTATTACCGATCGTTAATAGATGTTCTTTTGGTGTACACATCATTAACTTACTATCCAATATAGGTATTTCAAGAAATCTGAGTTTTCTGCACAGATTCTGAGAACGCGACATAAAGAGATCCAGATGAATCATAATGGATCGGGTTGAACATGAATAGAAGATTTGTAACACAAAATATGATCAAATGACATGATAGAATTTGGGGAAAACATGCTCATGGGATTCCTGACATGGGGAAGTACCTATAGGGTCATTTAATTATTGAACCACTCTTTATTACTTTCATTTTTTTGGTGCTAACAAAATTTATGATGTAACTTAAATTGAACATTTTGTTTCATCTGTGTCGCATCAATCTCATAGAAAAATGCTAAGTCTCTTAATGATGAAATATGATGCACTAAAATGCTAAATCGATCTTCATTCAATATACAATGATTTCTATTCAAAAGTGCCACATCGATTTCACTAACAACAATTTCATAAGTTACACAATGATTTGATCGTGTAACGATTCGATAAGTGAAACATCGATTTTATCGTGCAACGATTTGATAAGTGAGCGCAACGATTTGCCCTCACATCAAATTGCCCTCTATAACAATTCGCTAAGGATCATAACGATTTGATAAGTGAGCGCAACGATTTGCCCTCACATAGATTTGCCTTCTATAACGATTCGTTAAGTGAAACATCGATTTGACCATATAACGATTTCATAAGAGAGAACAATGATTTGCTCTCATAACGATTTGGTTCTCACATCAATTTGTTAAGGCTCATAACGGTTTGATAGGTGAGCGCAACGATTTGCCCTCACATCGATTTGCCTTCATAACGATTTGATAAGTGAGAAACAACGATTTGCTTCTCACATCGATTCGATAAGTGCCATAACGATTTGGTCTCACATCAATTTACTTTGAAGTGTTTTTGGCGCTTGAATAAAAAGTCAAATATCGTCTGACAGAAAAAGCTGCATGCGTATTTCAGAGTCTTTTCAGAAAAGATATGAACTGCTATTCTTATCATGTTAGCAGAAACACAGTAGCATGCACTGTTATCTCATAAACACTCTTTTATGCTAACACTCTCTTCTATGCTTACAGACCTCGAAGACCACCAGAGTCTGATTAAGACAAAAGAAGAGAAGATGAGCAACGGCTAGAACTCCAACGGATCTATTCAAAAGCTACTCATATAAAAGATGAAGCATGGCTGAAGAACAAAGTAGAGTCTTCCTGAAGATCATTCAAGGAGTGTACATCTAGTGAAGAACCAAAACTCCACATACACTCAGAGAAAGAGAGAAAGAGCTTGAGCCAAAGAAGAAGCGATCAAAAGCGTCTCAAGCATTCAAGCCTCCTTCAAGCTTTCTTCTCTCTCTTCATTCTCTCTCTGTGCTCATTGTAAATTTGGGGGAGAGTCCTTGACTGTGAGCTAGTTCTTAGTTTTCATCTTGTAATAGCTCTCGGTCTGATCTTTCTTTTCTAAGAAAGATTTCTGTCCAGCTGTAGGACTGTATACAGCGTAGAACCTAGCTAGGGTTTGTGTCTAGCAGAACCGCACTGGGGTTTGTACAAGGAGGTTGGCTTCTTGACCTGTAAAAGAAGTGGGCTGCCTTCTTGCCCGGGAAAGAGAAGAAGACCAGCTGGGGGGCTGGATGTTGTAGTGTCCTTGAGGGGGAATGTACCCTTGGTTAGTGAAATCCCAAGAGGTTGCTTGGGGACTGGACGTAGGACATCCATGTGGGAAGGGCCGAACCAGGATAAATTCCTTGTGTCATTTGTGTGATTGTTTATTTGCTTCGGCACTGCTACTCTTTATCACACTAAACTAACCAAACTTTCTAGTGATAATTTTCTGTGTTTAAGTTTATGTTTCAGATTTTAGAAATCCTATTCACCCCCCCTCTAGGTTAGCTTGCTTCCGTACCAGAAGTAGGACCAACAAGTGGTATCAGAGCAAGTCTCTGAACATTCAAGAAGATCCAACAATCTTAGAGCAAAGATCCCTGGCAACTCAAGGATATGCTGAAGGTCAATCAGTCACCATACCTCGATTCTTCGATGGAGAGGATTACCAATATTGGAAGATGAGAATGGAATGCTTCATTCGCGGCACACACTTTGATCTGTGGCAAGTAATCGAGGTAGGTGATTATGTTATTGTTCCTATTCCAGGCACTACTGCCATTACAGCAGTAGATAAAAGTAAATTATCTTTAAACTTTAAAGCTAAGAACTACTTATGTTGTGCCTTATCTAAAAGAGAATTCAGTAGAGTATCTGCCTGTAAATCTACCAAAGAAATATGGGATAAACTGCATGTAACTTATGAAGGAACAGATAAAGTGAAACAAACTAGGATAGATATTCTTGTCTCTCAATACGAACAATTGAAAATGCTTCCAAACGAAAACATTACTACTATGTATAATAGATTTTCAAGCATAGTAGTAGGTTTAAATTCTCTTGGTAAAACTCTTTCCAATGAGGAAACTGTCAGAAAAATACTTAGGTCTCTAACTATTTCATGGACACTGAAAGTAACCGCTATTGAAGAGGCCCATGATTTAACCAAATTATCAATTGATAATTTAATAGGTTCTCTCATGGCACATGAAATAAATATGGAGCGACTATCTGAGTGCTCATCAAAGAAAACATGTACTAATGCTCTTAAAGTTGTAGCTGCTCCTTCCACTTCTTCTTCTAGCTCAAAAATTGCAGGATCTGAAGACAGTGATGTTGATGAATTATTGTCCAAGCTTCAGAAGATCTTAAAGAAGAAGAAGAATGGATCAAGGAGGATCCAAAGGAAAGAGAAAAAGGAGAAAGAACCAGTCTGCTATGAATGCAGAAAACTCGGACATCTGAGACCAGACTGTCCAAGACTCAAGAAGACTGCTAAAACCGAAAAGTCCAAGAAGCAGCACAAGAAGTTCAAAAGAAAAAGCATGGCAGCTGCTTGGGAAAATGATGAGGCCACTAGCTCAGTATCATCAAGCTCAGATTCCGAAAAGGAGTAGGTATATCTAGCCCTCATGGTGGGACTAGATGAGGTACACTCTGACTCATTTTTTAATTCATGCACAAATTCAGGGTCAGAATCTGAAGACTTGAAAGATTCCTATCTGTCGAGGGAAAGTGGTATACTTCTCCCATTTGAGTGGTAGTTTGTCTTGGGTAGAAGAAACCCTAGATGCTATGGGCTGGACCAAGCTTTGTCAGATTTCTGAACCCCCTGTAGAAAACGCCATTAAAGCTTTCTATGTTTCCCTTCAAGTGTCCTCTGGAAACCTAGTGTCAGGATATGTCAAAGGGACCAAGATCACTGTATCTGAAGAGCTGTTGGTGGAAATTTTGGAATGTCCAAATTTCGGGCACAAGCTTAGTGAGGTTGTGCCTCTAGAAAAGCAGAAATTGGGGATTATTGGCAGTTTGGGAACAGTCAGCAAGAAAGGTCTTCTAGTAAATGAACTGTCAGCGGAAAAGAGACTCCTCCATTCAGTTATCTCAAATATTGTCACTCCAAGGGCAGGAACCCATTCCTCCATAACCTCCAGGGATGGAAATTTGTTGTTTTGGGCCATTCAGAGGCATAGAGTAAATTTGTGCGCAGTTATTTTGGAAAGGATGATAGGTTCAAAAGATCTGCAGGAGTCCCTTCCTTATGGACCTCTACTTACCTTGATTTTTAAAAGGTTCTCAGTAGATTTGAGTAAAGAAATCACTGTTGGAATCAAGGAGAAAATTGGCTTGTCAACCTTGAGGAGAAGCCATTACACCTTAGTCAATAAAAGTTAGAATTTATGGATGAAGGATTCTCTACCTCAGTGTACCCTTGAAGTCTATCCTGATGAGCATCACATTCCATCATCCTCTCGAGTTGTTCATCAAGAAGAAGAAGCAGAAGAAGAAGTCGGAACAGAAGTCCCAGTTCAGATTCAAGATGAACCAATGCAGCAAGAAGAACAATTTCTTCAATCAGATGCTCCTGAGGAAAAAATAAATGAAGTTTTAAGAGATTTAGGAGGAAAACGAGTAGCACATGATGATATCCCTGTATCTACTCCATTGGAACAAGATTATAGGAAAGGCAGTATCATTACTCCCCTTCTTAGTTTGAGACTCGGCCAAGGTCTCAGGGGGAGAGTAGTAACCATTTGCATTCCATTTTAGATTCATTGAACAAGCAGCAAGAAAGCATTTCAGTTCTTCAATTACAAGTGGAATTCATTGATGCCAAGTTTGATGGTTTGACTGATGAAGTCAAACAGATTAAGGATCTATTACTTCAGTTGGTGTGCCAACAGGGCACTTCTCAGCCTTCAGGGCCCTCATCCCCTCAACAGCAAAAAGAGCAAGCTCAAGAACAAGAACAACAACAAGGACCTCAAGAGTTAGAGCCTGAAGAGCTAGTACATGAGCAATAAAAGGAGCCTGAGCTACAAGCAGAGCAGCAGCAGTTTGAGAAAGAACAATCTCAGCAGTTTGAGCACCTATCTGAGCAGCAACAGGACCAGGAGCCAGAACCACAAGCAGTTCTCTCTCAACTAGCTATTGTGGTATTTCAGCTGAAGGTTGAGCAGCAGTAAGAGTCAGTTTTAGAAGAGCCTCCAACAGCAGCAGCAGTTGAGAAGATTCAGCAGGAACAGGAACCCCAGCAGGAGTCTAGGCCCAAGAGACCCCTTGAGTTTGTAGAGGATGATAAGTACAAGGTCAAGACCTTCAAGCGGAAAGTGAGAAGAAAGCTTATCAAAAATGGTTCACCTGTGTTCTCTTCCTCTCATCCTCCTTTGCCAACTCCTTCCGCTGCTGATCCTCCTGCTCAGTCTGAACCATCACCAACCATATCTCAACCTACTGCATCACTAATTCCTATCCCCTCTACCACTGAACTCCCATCTGCTCCTCCTCCCTCTACATCTATTCCAAAGGGTCAACCTCTTGCCACTGAGAAGGTTAAATTCAAAATTTATCCTATGAAATACCAATTCAAACCTTCCAAGGCACATATTCCCATTCTCCACACACAACCTGCACATTTCTTTTCTTGTCTTCCTACTACTTCCAAATCAGCAACCGGAAAATTCTTTCTTGAGCTATCTGAAATTCTTCCTAGCATTCAGCTTTCATCTTCATGTGGGCCTCAGTTGAAAGACAACCCAGCAAAGCTTCTTCCTCCTTTTTGGTATGCCTTCATCCACCACTCTGAACACTATATGAACTTGTTCAGAGAATATCTAGCCATTAGAGCTTTTCTTGAAGTTCATGAGATGCCAGGTTTCACATTTGAACACTGGCTTCCTACTCTTATTCGCTCTACCCAAGTCACATTGGCTGAACTCCAACTTATCTCTCAAAAATGCCATAGCCTAAATGCTAAAGAATTCCTTGATCTCTATCTAGGAGAAGCAGCCAAATATCAAGAAACCCAATCCAGGAACAAATTTATGGATATTCATCTCCACATGAATCTGAGGTTCTATGACCTGTATGGACTCCTCATTCGAGACTCTCAGGCCAAGTGCACCAAAATGAAAGAGTTTAATTTTGCCAGATTCAAGTTGGGACTGCCTGATGTGTCCAAAGGCCAATGGGAGAATTTGCTTAAAGGTCAAAGGGAAATCAATCCCTCCATGACTGTAGCATTGCCATCCGGGTTGTATCCATTCTTTGTAGGTGCCATTGCATCCAGAAAAGATTTTGCTGAACCAATTTTTAACAGGCACATCCGAATTGCTACCAGATTCAACATCAAGTACAAATTGAAATTGTCCTTTCAGCGATTTGTATTTCTGCAGCTTTCAAAGAACTCTCATCACTTGTTAGACTTCCAGCTTTGTTTTGCTAAGTCTGAAAGGTTCTCCTTAGATCAGTGGGCAGCAACTTACCCTATGTTGGGTTGAGTGTGAATACAATTCATTTCCCCTCATATTTTGATGATGACAAGGTGTGATTTTAATGCAAAATAACTGGAACATGTTAGATACATCACTCATGAAATAACTATATTCAAAAAGTATGTTTCCAAACACATTTATCATTTAGATTCATGATAATACATTTGACTAATGATTTATGTGTTTATTTCTCAGGGACAATATTTATTGCAAGGATAGTGTCGACACACCCCACACTGGTGTCGACACAATGCTCCAAGCCCTAAGCCAAAAGATGAAGAAATGGTCATCTAGTGTCGACACTAGACCAAGGCAGGTCGACACTAGAGACAGATCCCAGAGAAACAAGTCAACAGACTTCTATCTCAGGTCGACACCAGATGCAGTCAGGGCGACACTAGAGAGCCTTCCCAGAAGGCCTATTTTTAGCTGACTACAGCAGGTCGACACCAGTCTATCTCAGGTCGACACTAGATGGCTCTCCTAGGGAACTGTTTTGCCCAGTCTGGGACAGTGTGTCGACACACCCTATGGGCAGGTCGACACACTCTGGAAACTCTGTGACTTAAAGATTTTCCTGGACATGTGGCACCCTAGGGAATTGATGGATTGGCCTTGGATCGTGTGCCCACGTACCCCAAGGGTACCTTTGGACTATTTAGGGTATAAATACCCTACTATTGGCCATCCAATGCAAGAGAACCTTTTCAGAGCCTCCCAGAACTCCTGTTGGCGGCAAGAAGAGTTCTCCTCCCTGCTCCTGCTCTCCTGGTGATTCCTCAAGCCAATTCACACCTGTCCAAGCATGAGAAGTGGAGTTTGATCATTGAAGATGCAATTGGATCACTTCAAGGAAGCAGATCAAGTGGAAGCAATCGTTTGAGAAGACTTCAAGGAAGATCCCAAAGTTCAGAGTGCAGAGCATCGGCCAGGGACTTCAAGAACTCAAGCCTCTTCCCAATTCGATCTTCTACAAGGGAGTATAGTTGAAGAGCAAGGACTTTCAATACAATTTGACATTTCTCTTTGTCTCTTCTGAGTGATTCTGAGATTGTGCATGAGTTGTTGCATAAGTCTCGTGAATTAACTCTTAATAGATCAGACCTGTTGCTAGAGGATCTGAATCTTGTATTTCTTTCTAGCAAGTTGTTTGTGAGCCTTTGTGCTCAGTGGTTTTGAGTCGTGTACTCAAGTTGTAGTTGAGCAGTCTTGCTCAGGTTCTAGAGTAGTCTTGCTCTAGAGGTGGTGTGAGTTGTAAAATCAGGTTGTTGGAGTTGACAGGCTCCAGTGGGTGTGGTGTACCCAAGTTTGTTAGTGGATCCTCACTGTGTGAGGGGTGGATGTAGGAATTACATGGTGTGATTTCCGAACCACCTAAAAATATCTTTGCAGTGGTTTGATTGTGGTTTGAATTCTCTTTGCGTTAGATGAATGCATAGGCTTTTTCAAACTCACATCTAATTAACTTGTTCACACACTCTGATTGCACAACTCACTTAATCACTCTTCAGATCTGTGAAATCTGTTTTCAATTTGTCTCTGATTCTAGAGTTTTTCTAAATTGGTTAAGCTTCCGCAATAGTTGGTCTAGATCTATTCAACCCACCCCCCCCCCTTCTAGATCTTGTCCACATCCTTTTTGATCCTTCAATTGGTATCAGAGCGGGTTTACACTTGATCTGAGTAATTTCTGATTGTTCTGTGTGTCTTGATTGTTTGCTAAGTATCTCTTCTTTGCACCATTTAGTTGTCTTAATGGATTCAAGAGGGTTCATGGCTGAGGGTCACTCTATTAATAGGCCACCCTTTTTCAATGGGATAGACTATACCTATTGGAAGAATAGAATGCAGGTCTTCCTTAGAGCCCAAAACTACGAAATATGGAAGATAGTCAAAGTAGGTCCCTATGAGAATCAGGGGGAGGAAGAGAACTGGACTAGGGAACAGATTAGGAGGGCCACTCTGAATTATAGTGCCATGAACATGATCCAATGTGCAGTCCACCCTAAGGAGTACTCGAGAATCTCAATGTGCAAATCTGCCAAAGAGATGTGGGAAAAACTCGAGTTACTCTATGAGGGAACATCTCAGGTGAAAGAAACTAAAGCTAACATTCTTGTCTCTGAATATGAATTGTTTATGATGAAATCTAATGAGACAATTTCTGAAATGTTTGCTAGGTTTATGATCATTGTAAATGGACTGAAGGCTTTAGGTAAGGATTATTCAGATGCTGACTTGGTAAGGAAAATTCTACGTTATCTCTCTTCAATTTGGCACACCAAGGCTACAGTCATTGAAGACTCCAAAGATTTGTCCAAACTTTCTTTGGATGAATTGATAGGGTCCTTAATGACTTATGAAATCAATTTAAAAAGAAATGAAGAACATATAATTAAAACCAAGCCAGTAGCACTAAAGGCCTCTTCAAGTAACAAAGACAAGAGTCAGGAGAAATCCAGTTCTGATGAGTCTGAGTCAAATGAGGATGAGATTGCCCTCATGACCAGGCAATTCAGAAAATTCTTAAAATATAGAAAAGGAAATTTTTCTGAGAAAAAGAAATTTTCTTCAGGTAAAAGAAACACCTCCTTTTCAAATGTTAATTCCAATAAGAATAAAAAATCTAACGAAATTGTCATTTGTTACAGGTGCAACAAGCCAGGACATATGAAGGGAGAATGTCCTGAAAACAAGAAGGAAAAGCACAAAAAGATTCACAAGTTCAAGAAGCCAAAGGCCATGGTAGCCACTTGGTCTGATGAAGACTCAAGTGAAAAGGAAGAAGAAGAAAAATCCTCAAGCTCTGAAAGTGAGTAAATCTGCTTCATGGCTAATAGCTCAGATGGAAAGGTAAGCACATCTTTCGAAGACTTTTCAATTGAGGATTGGCAAGATGCATATGCAGAGATTGTTGAAAAATATTCTGAAATAAGAAAAAAAAACAAGCATCTTAAAAAGAAAATGGAAAACATCATGAATAATTATTCCTCAAACAAAAGAATTTGTGAATTAGAAAATGAGGTAGCTGAACTTAATGAAGAAAAAGAAAATCTCCTGAACTTAATTGATGAGCTTAAGCTTGCCTCTCAAAAGGCCAACCATGAATTTAAGGAACTTTCTAAAAAGCTGGAAATGGAAAACAAAGATAAACAACAAAAGGTTGAAGAAATCAAAACCTTGGAAAACCAGCTGAAGGAAAAAGATGAAGTCATTGAAACCTTCACAAAAGGTAAAGATAATTTGGAGGCCTTACTGGGAGTTAAAATGAAATCAGTTTCTCATGGACTAGGATTTAATAAGCAAAAATCCAACAAAGACAAATCTGGTGAGAAAAAGGATAAAGCACCATTGATTAAATTTGTCAAAGGTCCTAGTCTTGAGAACACTGAAATTAAACAAACATCAAACAAAACAACAAAGATTCCAAAACACAGAACAAAAAGAAGTCAACCAGGTCGACACAATCACCTGACAGGTCGACACTAGTCCACAAGAAGAAGGATTCTGTGGTTGTTGTGTCGACACCAGTCAAGGAAAGGTCGGCCTGCTCAACATCAACTAACACAAACCACAAAAACAAAAATTCAAATAAAAATTTGAAAAATAAGAAAATCCAAAGGAAGTCATTCATAAAAAACCTTGGACCTTCAATACAGCACATCAAGCTAATTGGAACCAATGGTATCATACCCCATGTTGGTATCATCCCCAATTCTTCTATCCAAACTTCTTGATGTACCAACAGAACCCTTGGATTCCACCTCCTCATCTAAACTCTCATATCCAAATGAAAAACACCCCTCCTACTGAAAACAAGAACACTGGTGGTTTCATTCCTAAGGGAAAGAATAAATTGAAAAGACATAGAACACCACTGTAATAAAACAAAAATAAAAAACAAATCAAATTTGGGTGAGAAAAGATTTGATGACTATGTTCAAACATTCTGATCGTCCCAACACTGTTTGGGTACCAAAATCTTCTCTCCACTGATTGATTCTGCAGGAAGGTCGTGCACCCAATTCAAATGTGTGGTTCCTTGACAGTGGGTGTTCACGACACATGACTGGAGACAGCCAAATTTTCATTCCTGATTGAGAAGGAGGGAGGTTCAGTAACTTTTGGAGGTAAAAATAAAGGAAAGATCATTGGATCTGGAAAGGTTGGTCAATCTTCTTCAAACTCTGTTGACAATGTTTTATTAGTTGATGGTCTAGATTACAATTTGCTGAGTATTAGCCAACTATGTGACAAAGGTCACAAAGTTGTGTTTGAATCTGATTTCTGTAAGATAATTGATTCATCAACTGATAAAATAAATTTTTTGGAAAAAGGGAAAACAATGTTTACATGATCAACCTCAATAAAAACTTTTCTGAAAATCTTTGCTTTGTTGCTAATAAAGATGAAATTGCATGGACTTGGCACAAAAGACTTGGCCATGCAAGTTTCAGAACAATGAATAAATTGTTAAGGCTGAATTTGGTTAAGGGTCTTCCTGAATCTTTTTCTAATATTGAAAATCAAGTTTGTGGGATTTGTGCCCAAGGAAAACAAACTAGGAAATCCTTTAAAACCTTCAATGAGGTACTCACATCTAGGCCACTAGAATTACTTCACATGGACCTCTTTGGCCCAACAAGAATTCTAAGTCTAAGTGGCAAAAGATATGGGTTTGTAATCATTGATGATTTTACCAGATTTACCTGGGTTATCTTCTTGTCCCACAAAAGTGATACTTGCCTTGAGTTCAGGAATTTCTGTACCACTACCTTAACAAATTATTCATATAAAATCAAAAATATTTTGACTGATCATGGGGGTGAGTTTGAAAACAAATCCTTTTCTGATTTATGTGTTGAAATTCAAATATTTCACAAGTTTTCTTCACCAAGAACTCCAGAACAAAATTGAGTTGTGGAAAGAAAGAATAGAACTCTTGTGGAAATGGCTAGATCCATGCTCTTAGAAAGCAATTTGCCCAAATCATTCTGGGCTGAAGCTGTAAACACAACAAATCAAATTCTAAATAGAGCTTTGATCAGACCAAAAATCAGAAAAACCCCCTATGAATTATTGAAAAACAAAAAGCCAATTGTATCTTATTTCAAAACCTTTGGGTGTAAATGCTTTGTTCATAACAACAATAAAGAAAATCTTGACAAGTTTGATGCTAAGAGTCAGGAAACCATCTTTCTTGGGTATTCTGAAGTGTCAAGAGCTTTTAGAGTTTACTCTCTCAAAAACAAAAATGTTGAAGAGTCTCCACATGTTATCTTTGATGAAAATTCTTTTTCAACTAAAAGTTCTAAATCTTGCAGGGAAAGTCAAGACAGTGAAGAAGATGATTTTGTTGTGGACTCTTCACCAACTGTTGAGGAACTTGAAGATATTGGTGAGAACTTAAACAACCAATCACCATCTTCAAGTGGATCAGGTAATGTTGTTCCAGATTTAAGTACCCCTCAACAGGTAATTACTGAGCCTAGATTTTTGAGAGATCACTCATTGGAAAATGTCGTTGGTGATTTGAATGATAGAGTTAGGACTAGATCATCATTCCTGCATGTTATTGAAGAAGACCCACTAGCTCTAATTTCCCAAATTGAACCAAAGTCAATTGATGAAGCTCTGTTAAGTTCTGATTGGATCAATGCAATGCATGATGAACTTCATCAATTTGACAGAAATCAAGTATGGGAATTAGTACCTAGACCTAGTGACCAAACAGTCATTGGCACTAGATGGGTTTTCAGAAATAAACTAAATGAAAATGGTCAAGTCATTAGAAATAAAGCTAAGCCAGTTGCAAAGGGGTACAATTAAGAATTTGGAATTGACTTTGAAGAATCATATGCCCCTGTAGCTAGACTAGAAGCTGTTAGAATTTTCCTTGCTTTTGTATCCTCCATGAAATTTAAAGTTTATCAAATGGATGTCAAAAGTGCATTTCTAAATAGATACATAAAGGAAAAAGTTTTTGTTGAACAACCTCCAGGATTTGAAAATGAAAAACATCCTAATCATGTTTTCAAGCTTCATAAGGCTCTCTATGGTCTTAAACAAGCTCCCAGAGCTTGGTATGACCGTTTGAGTTCCTTTTTGCTTGAAAAAGGATATTCTAGAGGAAATGTTGATCAAACATTGTTCACAAAAACAGTTAATAAACAAATAATTGCAGTCCAAATTTGTGTTGATGACATAATATTTGGATCTGTTGAGCAACTCCTCATAAGTCTTTAAACAATCAATTATTTTGATAAGACAAATCTTTAAATGAAATATTTTATCTGTATCATGACATAGATCTACTACAAAATTTCGTCAGTTTCAACATTTTGAAAGACCAAAAGTTTTTCTAATTACACATATTTTACACTGTATTCGATTCACATCTTTTACACTGTATTCGATTCACATATGTTATACTGTATTCGATTCACATCTTCGATTCACATATGTTATACTGTATTCGATTCACATCTCCGATTCACATATGTTATATTGTATTCAATTCACATCTTTTACACTGTATTCGATTCACATATGTTATACTGTATTCGATTCACATCTTTTACACTGCATTCGATTCACATATGTTATACTGTATTCGATTCACATCTCCAATTCACATATGTTATACTGTATTCGATTCACATCTTTTACACTGTATTCGATTCACATACTGTATTCGATTCACTCTATTCCTCTTGAATCGAATCACCTGTTCTACTGAATTCGACTACACTGTCAGCTATACACTTGTACTTTTTCAGTATACTTCTGTCAGTTCCTAAATGTTATGAAATCTCTATTGATTGATGGTAATCTCTCTTTAGCATAAAAATAATTTGTTTATGACTGCTTATTCTATGGATCTTTAAAATCTATAAGATCATTATTTCTTCAATATAGTTTGTGACAGAAAATTCAGTATCTTCACAGAGTCACTTCTCTGGAACAAAATATGAACATACATTTAATGCTTACAGTTCTGATGATCTTTTATTTCAAACTATTCCTTCTACAAAGACTCAAAGCATTTATGTGGAAGTCAGGCACATGGTATCTGACAATCTCACCTACCACTGACAGACCCACACCTTAAACTTTCTGTCTGTCTGCCTTACTTTCCGAAAGGACTAAGAATACTAGGTTCCATACTGTTCTGTTGTACTACACTGACTCACCTACCACAAAGGTATGGATATACTCTTGTCTTTGTCTTGTCCTTTCATACAGGCATTTATTGTTGCACATAGGCCGCTCAGCCCAAGTATCAAAGAGCTTATCTTCTAGCTATAGCAAACGGCTTCTGCCTGTGAAGACCTTGGGAAAAGGCAAATTTCCAGAACCTCTGGACAAAAGTTCCAAGATCCAAAGGATCCTAAAGACTCTTCTCAAACGGTTAGATTACAACAACCATCTTACTTCAACGGCTATCTTCCTCAACGGCTAGTTTAAAAAAATTATAAAGAGATGAAGAACGCAATAGAAGAACAACAAGTTTTGAAGTTTCTTGAAGACAATTCTCTGAAAGTTCATCTTGCAAGCTCTCAAAAGCCTTCCTGTTCAGCAACTGTTTGAGAGCCCCATCTTCAGTGATTTCTGAAGATCTGTTTATTGGGTGGCAATTGTAATTGTCTCTTCTTTGGAAGACCACCCAAGTAGCTTCAGCTAGGATTTAGATTTCAATTCTCATCTATTCTATCCTGCTGGAAAGTGTGTGTTCTGTACTCATTCTTGAGTCAACACACAGGCGTTTATTTCTCCTTCATTTTGTTATTTCTGCAGAAGTGTTTCTGCTTTACCCCTCTTGTGAAGGGAAGGCCTTTTGCATAAGGCAGTGCTGTTTACCCCTGTTTAGGGAAGACTTGCTGTGGAGCAAGTGGGTTTTGTAATTTCCTCTCAAGGGTGAGAGAAGGCCAAATTTGATTGGCAGTTTAGTGAAATCTCAAGTGGTTGGCTTGAGGACTGGATGTAGGACTTCCATGTGGGAAGGGCCGAACCAGGATAAATCTCTTGTGCAATTCTTTGTGTGATTGTTTTCCGCCAAGTTCTCACTTGAATCACACACATCACACCAAGCACTAACATCTCTACTTAGTGTTGTGATTTCTCTTTCAGAAGAATTTCCAAAAATCAAGAAAAGTCCTATTCACCCCCCCTCTAGGACTGTGCAATCTGCCATTTCGATCCAACAAGTGGTATCAGAGCGAGGTCTTCTCAGAAGAATCTAAAGATTTGAGAAGAGATGGCATCAGAAGCACACAACTATGAAGGCCAATCAGTTTCAAGACCACCTTTCTTTGATGGTGAAGATTATCAATATTGGAAGATGCGAATGGAGTGTTTCATCAGAGGTACAGATTTCGACCTTTGGCAGGTAATAGAACAAGGTGATTATCAAATCCTAGGTGAAACTACTTCCACAGGTCTCTCTATTGCTGACAAAAGAAATATGTCTTTAAATTATAAAGCAAAAAATTATCTATGCTGTGCTCTATCCAAAAGAGAATTCAATAGACTCTCAGCTTGTAGGACCGCAAAAGAAATATGGGATAAATTACAAGTGACTTATGAAGGAACTGATAGAGTTAAGCAAACCAGAATAGATATACTAGTTTCTCAATATGAACAATTCAAAATGCTTCCAAATGAAAATATAACACAAATGTACAATAGATTTTCAAACATAATTGTAGGGTTGAGTGCCTTAGGAAAAACCCTAACCAATGAAGAGGAAGCCCTTGGACCCCTAAAGTTACAGCCATAGAGGAAGCCCATGATCTCACTGAATTATCCATTGATAAATTAATAGGCTCTCTTATGGCACATGAAATAAATATGGAGAGATTTTCTGAAAGCTCTTCAAAGAAGAAAATTTCAAATGCTTTAAAGATTGCAGATTCTTCTTCATCTGAGGACTCCAAAGAAAAATCAAATGACAGTGATGATGAGGCCATGCTCTCAAGAAGGCTACAAAGAATTTTGGCTAAAAAGAAGAAATTTGGCTCAAGAAAGTTCTTCAAGAAAGACAAGAAGAAAGAGCCAACCTGTTATGAATGCAATCAACCGGGGCATTACAAATCTGAGTGTCCCAGACTCAAAAAGAAGGATCAAGCAGAAAAATCAGAAAAGAAGAAAAGCAAAGAAAAGAGATTCAAGAAGTTCAAAAAGAAAGCAATGGCAGCAACATGGGACAATGAAGATGTTACCAGCTCAGATTCCTCCAGCTCAGAATCAGAAGAAGAAGAAAAAGCAAATCTAGCCCTCATGGCAGGACTAGAACAGGTAAATTCTGAAACATCTTTTACTTCTTGCTCAGAATCTGACTCTGATAATTTAGAGGATGCTTTCAATGAGCTTTATGAAAAATATAAAACCGTTATAAAGCAAATGAAGATAGTTAAGCTAAACTTATTAAATCAAGAAAAGAGTAATACTTTTCTCAAAAATGAGGTAGAAAGGTTAAAGAAAAGTTCAGCTGAAACAAGAAGAGCAAATGAACTATTATGTGAAGATCTGAAAAATAAAAATAACAAAATCTTAGAAGTAGAAGCAAATCTAAAAGAACTAAAGAATGAAGAAAAATTACAAGAAGAAAATCTTTATCTAAGAACAACTTTAGATAAAATTGCAACATGTAAAGCTTCATTACTTGTAGATCTGAAGGGTGTTAGAAGAGGAAAAAGAAAATATGGAGTAGGATACACACCCCCACAAAATGAAGAACATATCATTTATCCTAAAGTATATCCAACACCTAAGTTTGTGACAGAAGATGACCTTAAGAAAACCAAAAGGGTAGATCAACGTGCTTACAAACAAAAACAGAAATACAATAAAAATGCATACAAGAAAAATTCTTTTAGTTTATGTTGTACTCATTGCAACCAACTAGGTCACACAGTTAGCACATGCACTACTAGAAACTTGAGATGGATTCCCAAAACTAACCATCAAGGACCCAAGAAAATTTGGGTACCAAAAGTTAAAACTTAGCTTTGTTTGCAGGGTCGGCTGAGGGCATCCAAATGGTATTTGGACAGTGGATGCTCAAGGCATATGACAGGTGACAGGAAGCTATTCACAAGTTTTAGAGAAGAATCTGGTCAAGTTACCTATGGTGACAATGGAAAAGGAAAAGTGCTAGGCTGTGGAACTATTGGTACTAAAGGAAAGGATTTAATTGAGGATGTCATGTATGTAGAAGGACTCAAGCACAACCTGATCAGTATTAGTCAGTTATGTGACAAAGGTCATTTAGTAAGATTTCAGAATGATAAGTGTGTAATTCTGAAGGACAACAAAAAGGTCTTTGAAGCACAAAGAGTAAAGAATCTGTACACCTTGCAACTAGCAGAATTAAAGGAAGTAAATCTTTGTCTAACTACTACCAAAAGCGAAGAAGCTGATTTGTGGCATAGAAGACTTGGTCATGCAAGCACTTCAGTAATCAAGAAATTGTTGAAGTATGATCTGGTTGAGGGACTTCCCAAGATGAAAATCAAAAAGTCTGGAATTTGCTCAGCATGTGCAAAAGGAAAACAGACCAAGACCTCATTTCAGTCCAAGACAATTGTTACAACTTTCAAGCCTTTGGAATTAATTCACATGGATTTATTTGGACCAATGAGGACAGTTAGTCTTGGAGGAAAAGTCTATGGCTATGTATTAGTTGATGATTACTCAAGGTATACTTGGGTATCCTTTCTAGAAGCCAAATCTGAAGCTTTTCAAGCTTTTCTGAAATTCAGCAAAATTGTCCAAAAGAATCAAAAATTTAGATTACCAGTATCAGATCTGATCATGGAGGAGAGTTCAAAAATGAAGAATTTTTGAAGTTCTGTGAAGAAAATGGAATTGAACACAACTTCTCAGCTCCCAGAACACCTCAACAAAATGGTGTAGCAGAAAGGAAAAATAGAACACTGCTAGACATGACCAGAACAATGCTGAATGAGTACAATTTACCAAAATACTTCTGGGCAGAAGCAGTAAATACAGCCTGCTACATTATCAACAGATGCATGATCAGACCTATTCTGAAAAAGACTCCGTATGAATTATACAAGGATAAGAAGCCCAACATCAGTCATCTTCGACCTTTTGGCTGTAAGTGTTTCATTTTAAACAATGGTAAAGACAACTTAGGAAAGTTAGATGCTAAAAGTGATGAAGGTTTTCTGTTAGGATATATCTCAAAACCTAGAGGATATAGGGTATTTAATAGAAGGACATTGACTATAGAACAAACTGTACATGTCATGTTTGATGAAACTAACCCTTCTATCAAGAGGATAGAAGAAGAAGAAGATTTTGTTGATGATCTATGCAGGGATCTTGAAAAGACTTCTATTGAAGAAGAACAACACAAGGATGAAGAATCAGAAGAACCCCCATTGGAAGATCTTCAACAACAAGAGGAAATACAAGAAGGATTGCCCAGAGAATTAAGATACCATAGGGATCATCCTAGAGAAAACATCATAGGTAATCCTCAAGACAGAATAAGAACAAGAGGTATGCAAATTCCTAGTGATTTCTCTGCCTTAGTTTCTCAAATTGAGCCTAAGACAATCCATGATGCACTGGAAGATGAATCTTGGATCCTTGCTATGCAAGAGGAATTAAATCAATTCCAACGCAATCAAGTTTGGACCCTTGTGCCTAGACCTTCTGACCATCCTGTTATTGGAACCAGATGGGTTTTCAGAAACAAAATGGATGAATCAGGAATAATCACCAGGAACAAGGCTAGACTTGTAGCTCAAGGATACTCCCAAGAGGAAGGCATAGACTTTGATGAAACATATGCTCCAGTTGCTAGATTAGAGGCAATTAGAATTCTATTAGCATATGCTTGCTCTCTTAATATTAATCTATTTCAGATGGATGTTAAAAGTGCTTTTCTGAATGGTTTTATAAAAGAAGAAGTGTATGTTGAGCAACCTCCCGGATTTGAAGATACTAAAAATCCTAATCATGTTTTCCGTTTAAAGAAGGCACTATATGGTTTGAAACAAGCTCCAAGGGCTTGGTATGAAAGACTAAGTGCTTATCTTATATCACATGATTTTGTAAGAGGAAAAGTAGACAGTACTTTATTTATCAAAAAATTTTCAGATGGAATCTTAATTGTACAAATTTATGTTGATGACATTATCTTTGGTTCTACCAACGAATCACTCTGCAAGTTCTTTGAGAACTTAATGCAAAGTGAATTTGAGATGAGCATGATGGGTGAACTGAATTATTTCCTTGGATTGCAAATTAGGCAAACCAAAGAAGGAACTCACATATGCCAAACCAAATACATCTCAGATCTGCTGATTAAGTATGGTTTTGACAAATGTAAGCCCTTGGGTACACCCATGAGCTCAGGCATTAAGCTAGATAGTGATTCCCTTGGTAAAAAGGCAGATCAAAAGATCTTTAGAGGAATGATAGGATCACTACTCTATCTTACTGCAAGTAGACCAGACATAATGTTCAGCGTTTGTTTATGTGCTAGATTCCAAGCTGATCCAAAAGAATCACATGTTCATGCTGTTAAAAGAATTTTTAGATATCTTATTAATACAAGCAATTTAGGCTTATGGTATCCCAGATGTTCTGAATTCAAGTTAATTGGATATAGTGATGCTGACTATGCTGGATGCAAGATAGATAGAAAAAGCACCAGTGGTACTTGTCAACTCCTTGCAGGATGTTTAATATCTTGGTCTTCCAGAAAACAAAATTCAGTAGCTCTATCCACTACAGAAGCTGAATACATTGCAGCTGGAAGTTGCTGTAGTCAACTGCTATGGATTAAGCATCAATTGGAAGACTATGGGCATCAGCTTCAAGAAATCCCAATGCTGTGTGATAATACAAGTGCAATCAACTTAACCAAAAATCCAATTCAGCACTCAAGAACAAAGCACATTGAGGTCAGACATCACTTCATCAGGGACCATGTAAGTAATGGAAATATCTCTCTTGAATTTGTCTCTACAGAAAATCAATTGGCAGATATTTTTACCAAACCCCTACCAGAAGATAGATTTACGTCTATTAGAAGAGAAATAGGTATGTGCAATCCTGATTAATATTTACCTGAATCATCTTGATGTTTACATTCTGTGTAGCTATACCCTAAAAATTTTCCTAAGTCATAGTTCGACTTATGTATTCGATTCATGTTAAAAATCAAGGTATTCGATTCATGTAATCGATTCATGAAAAGTTAAGGTATTCGATTCATGTCAAAACTTATGTATTCGACTAATGGATTTGAATTCCTAAATTAACTCCCTTTATGACTCTGAAACGAATAAATATTCAAATTTTCGTAACTGACACCAAATTAAAGGCGTGTCCCTTCGTAACTCAAATCACGTCCCTTCATGAAACGACGGTCATTATCCCTCTCTTATATATAGATCTCCCTCATCTCCGTTAGAAAATACCCGTTCGAAATCTCTCTAGTCTGCTCTATCTTCTTCGCGCCTTTCTGCTCTCCGGCAAAGGACCTTCAGGAGATCTCTGCTAAACTTCATCCTTTCACGAAAAAGGTAGGATCTTCTAACTCTTTCGGGTACATCTCATCCTCCTCTGAAGGATCTCCTAAGTTTCCTTTTCATCTGTTTGTCTAGATGGCATCTCCTAGGGCTCAGGACTCCGTCCAACTCACCTCTGACCAACTCCAAAGACTAGCCAAGATTCCTATCTGTTCCGGCAAATCAGTTGAATTCTCTCATTTGAGTGGCAGTCTAGCCTGGGTAGAGGAAACACTCACAGAGATGGGATGGACCAAACTGTGTCAGATCACTGAACCTCTCGTAGCCGGTGCTGTAAGGGCATTTTATGCCTCTCTCAAAGTTTCATCTGGAAATACAGTCGTAGGATATGTTAAAGGAGTAAGAATCACTATCTCTGAGGAATGTCTTGTAGAACTTTTAGACTGTCCTAACACCGGACACTGTCTTAGTGAGTTCATTCCCCTTGAGAAACAAAAATTGGGGATTATTGGAAATCTGGGGACCTTGAGCAAAAGGGGTTTGCAAGTGAATGAGCTTTCTGCAGAGAAAAGGTTACTGCATTCTATCATCTCTAATATCATAACTCCTAGATCAGGTTCCCATTCCTCCATCACAGCCAGAGATGGGAATCTCCTCTTTTGGGCTATTCAGAAACACAGAGTCAACCTTCCAGCAGTGATTTTAGAAAAAATGATAGCAGCCAAGGACCTTCAAGATTCTCTTCCTTATGGATCTCTGCTTACTTTGATCTTTAAGAAATTTGCTGTGGATCTATCTGGAGAAGTGCCTGTCAGCATCAAAGAGAAAATTGGACTCATTACTCTGAGAAGAGGTCACTACTCCCTAGTTAGCAAGAAAGAAAACTTATGGTACAAAGATTCAGTTCCGGAGTGTGACCATGAAATTTATCCAGATGAGCCCCTAGTCTCTGTGCTTCCCCAAGATATTCCCACTTCAGGTATTCAGATTGAAGCCCCAGCAGATCCAGTTGCACCAGTTGTGTTTGCACAGCCTCCTTCACTAGTTATTTCTCCACCAGTTCAGCCAGTTGAAGAACAGCTTCCAGCCTCCTCCTCTCTCAATGAGCAAGATGCTCCCTCTGAAACTATGCATGAAGACTTAAGAAATCTCAGAGGTAAGGGAATCATGTCTGAAGATGTTCCTGTCCCACCTATGGAACAAACTTTCAGAGAGAGTGAGCCTTCTTTCTCCCCTTCTCAGTTTGAGACCCGGCCAAGGTCTCAGGGGGAGAGTAGCAGCAGTCTTGGCACCATTCTAGAGCTTGTCAGATCACATCAAGAGAGTCTCTCACTTCTTCATATGAAAGTCGAGCTCATAGATGTCAAGTTTGATAGTTTTGCTGATGAGGTCAAGCAGATGAAGGAACTCTTACTTCAGTTAGTGTGCCATCAGGGCGCTTCCATGCCATCAGGGCCTGCTCCCTCTCAGCCTCAAGAAGAACCAGCCTCTACTGCTCAAGAGCCTCAACACCAAGAACCAACCCAAGAGAAAATTCCTGAAGATCCAGTGCTTGAGCCAGTAGTACAGCAGAATCAAGAGTTTTCGGCTGACCAGCAGCCCACATCAGATGTTCTCCAACAGGAGCATGCTCCCAAAGATCACCTAGCAATGGTTGTATATCAACCCCAGCAAAAGCAGCATCAAGAACAGCAGCAGGAATCAGTGGCTGATCAGCAGCCAGGAGTAGCAGCAGTTGAGGAAGTTATATCTCTTGGAAAGAGACCTCATCAGGCCTCCGAGCTTCACACCTTCAAGAGAAAGGTTAAGAGAAGGCTAGTCAAAGATGGCCATCCTATCTCTTCCTCTCCTTCCAGGCCTACCTCTCCTGCCCCTCCTTCTGACAATCCTCCAGAAGCTACTCCTCCAGCCACCTCTTCAAGTATTCCCTCTGGTTCAATCATTTCACAGGATCTACCTCTATCTAGCCCCCCAGTAGATCCAGTTCTCAAAAATATCAAATTCTCCACATATCCTTTAAAATACCCAATCAAGCCTCTTAGGGCTTTTGCAATGAATCTGTCCACTCAACCTCCACCTTTTTATTCAGCTTTGCCCCTCAAACCAGGTTCTCAGCAACCTCACTTACAAATCCTTGATATGGTTCCAAGTCTCAGACTTCCAGCTTCCCGTGGTCCTAAAATGGCAGACAAACCAGCTCTACTTCTTCCTCCTTTCTGGTATGCCTTTGTCTACCATTCCCCTGAATTCATGGCTCTATTTAGAGAATATCTTCAAATCAGGGCCTTTCTTGAGATTCATGACATGCCAGGTTTCACTTTTGAACACTGGCTTCCATCTTTGATCAAAACATCTCAGGTTTCCATTTCTGATCTTCAAACTGTCTCTCAGAAGAGTCATTATCTGACTCCTCAAGAGTTTGTTCATCTCCATCCTGAGGAAGCCTTGAGATTTCAGGAAGCTCAATCCAGGAACCACCAGCTCAAGCTCTACACTCATCTATCCCTTCAATTTCATGTACTTTTTGGCGCTCTCCTTAGAGATTCTCAGGCCAAATTTACTGCCATGAAAGCCTTCAACTTTGAAAGGTACAAGCTCGGTCTGCATGATGTCTCCAAAGGCCAATATGATATGCTCCTCAGAGGACCAAGGCCAGTGGTCCCTTCTATGCAAGCAGATCTTTTGCCCAATCTTCATCCTCCCCTTGTAGGAGCTATCTTCTACAAAGGTGCCTTTGGTGAAACCATCTTCAACAGATTCATCAGAATCTCCACAAGATTCAAGATCAAGTATCAGTCCAAGCTCAGTTTTCAGAGGTTCATCTTTTTGAACATGCACAAGTTTCAGAAGAACCTTCTTGATCTTCAGATAAGCTTTGCTGAGTCTGAACGATTCCCTCCTCATCTATGGGAAAAAGCCTATCCTGAACACCATGCTCAGTGTAGAACTCTAGCACTCCCCCTCAATGATTATCACTCCAAGAGTCTTCTTGATTTGAGAAAGCACATTGGCCTCAAATGGGCACAGAGGTATCTACATTATTATCAGGCCAAGGATGCAGCTATCTCAAGTGGGCTATATTGGAATATCACTCTTCATGAGTTCTTCACTTTGGCAGCCACCAAGAAGTTCACTCCTCTGCACATCAGGTGTCTCTTGGACCATGACAAAGCCGCCAACAAACGATCTTTTTACAGAAGGCGCCACATCAAATCAGCCAGGAAATTACCTTACAACAATCCCAAATATGAGGTGGATAATGACAAGTTTAACCACACTTTCCAGTCCAATGAGTTGAAACTTTGGCAACTCATAGAGCCTTTCTTGGCTAAAATTCCACCTACTCTTTATCTTCCCACCTCCAGCACTACTTAAAAACATTTTTTTTTGCAAGTTGTGTAATCTTCAAACATTCCTTTTATATATGGCATTTACTGCTTTCTTTTATCTCCTATCTTTGTGCTTGGTTTCTCCTTTATGTTAATGCCACAAAGGGGGAGAAAAGGCAGGGTAGCTACTTTTTCAAAGTTGTTTCTGCAAAATGCAAATTTTGTCAAACAATTTACATGCTATATCAGGCTATCAGCTACCATTTAAAGATTTTTTGTCATTAACAAAAAGGGGGAGAATTGTTGAGCAACTCCTCATAAGTCTTTAAACAATCAATTATTTTGATAAGACAAATCTTTAAATGAAATATTTTATATGTATCATGATATAGATCTACTACAAAATTTCGTCAGTTTCAACATTTTGAAAGACCAAAAGTTTTTCTAAGTACACATATTTTACACTGTATTCGATTCACATCTTTTACACTGTATTCGATTCACATATGTTATACTGTATTCGATTCACATCTTCGATTCACATATGTTATACTGTATTCGATTCACATCTCCGATTCACATATGTTATACTGTATTCAATTCACATCTTTTACACTGTATTCGATTCACATATGTTATACTGTATTCGATTCACATCTTTTACACTGTATTCGATTCACATATGTTATACTGTATTCGATTCACATCTCCGATTCACATATGTTATACTGTATTCGATTCACATCTTTTACACTGTATTCGATTCACATACTGTATTCGATTCACTCTATTCCTCTTGAATCGAATCACCTGTTCTACTGAATTCGACTACACTGTCAGCTGTACACTTGTACTTTTTCAGTATACTTCTGTCAGTTTCTAAATGTTATGAAATCTCTATTGATTGATGGTAATCTCTCTTTAGCATAAAAATAATTTGTTTATGACTGCTTATTCTATGGATCTTTAAAATTCTATAAGATCATTATTTCTTTAATATAGTTTGTGACAGAAAATTCAGTATCTTCACAGAGTCACTTCTCTGGAACAAAATATGAACATACATTTAATGCTTACAGTTCTGATGATCTTTTATTTCAAACTATTCCTTCTACAAAGACTCAAAGCATTTATGTGGAAGTCAGGCGCATGGTATCTGACAATCTCACCTACCACTGACAGACCCACACCTTAAACTTTCTGTCTGTCTGCCTTACTTTCCGAAAGGACTAAGAATACTAGGTTCCATACTGTTCTGTTGTACTACACTGACTCACCTACCACAAAGGTATGGATATACTTTGTCTTTGTCTTGTCCTTTCATACAGGCATTTATTGTTGCACATAGGCCGCTCAGCCCAAGTATCAAAGAGCTTATCTTCTAGCTATAGCAAACGGCTTCTGCCTGTGAAGACCTTGGGAAAAGGCAAATTTCCAGAACCTCTGGACAAAAGTTCCAAGATCCAAAGGATCCTAAAGACTCTTCTCAAACGGTTAGATTACAACAACCATCTTACTTCAACGGCTATCTTCCTCAACGGCTAGTTTGAAAAAATTATAAAGAGATGAAGAACGCAATAGAAGAACAACAAGTTTTGAAGTTTCTTGAAGACAATTCTCTGAAAGTTCATCTTGCAAGCTCTCAAAAGCCTTCCTGTTCAGCAACTGTTTGAGAGCCCCATCTTCAGTGATTTCTGAAGATCTGTTTATTGGGTGGCAATTGTAATTGTCTCTTCTTTGGAAGACCACCCAAGTAGCTTCAGCTAGGATTTAGATTTCAATTCTCATCTATTCTATCCTGCTGGAAAGTGTGTGTTCTGTACTCATTCTTGAGTCAACACACAGGCGTTTATTTCTCCTTCATTTTGTTATTTCTGCAGAAGTGTTTCTGCTTTACCCCTCTTGTGAAGGGAAGGCCTTTTGCATAAGGCAGTGTTGTTTACCCCTGTTTAGGGAAGACTTGCTGTGGAGCAAGTGGGTTTTGTAATTTCCTCTCAAGGGTGAGAGAAGGCCAAATTTGATTGGCAGTTTAGTGAAATCTCAAGTGGTTGGCTTGAGGACTGGATGTAGGACTTCCATGTGGGAAGGGCCGAACCAGGATAATCTCTTGTGCAATTCTTTGTGTGATTGTTTTCCGCCAAGTTCTCACTTGAATCACACACATCACACCAAGCACTAACATCTCTACTTAGTGTTGTGATTTCTCTTTCAGAAGAATTTCCAAAAATCAAGAAAAGTCCTATTCACCCCCCCTCTAGGACTGTGCAATCTGCCATTTCGATCCAACAGGATCAACCAATAAAAGTCTGTGTACTGAATTTTCAAATCAAATGAAAACTGAATTTGAAATGAGCTTAATGGGAGACTTACAGTTTTTCCTGGGATTGCAGGTTAACCAAACACATGAGGGGATCTTCATAAGTCAAACCAAGTATGTCAAAGAACTTCTGAAAAGGTTTGACTTCCAGAACCTCAAGCATTCAAACACACCCATTGCAATTAATGCTAAGCTAGAAGAAGACTCTCTTGGTAAGTCAGTAGACCCAAAGACCTACAGAGGTATGATTGGTTCTCTACTTTATCTTACAACTTCTAGACCTGATATTCAGTTTAGTGTGTGTTTGTGTGCTAGATTTCAATCAAATCCTAAGGAAAGTCACATGTTAGCTGTTAAAAGAATTTTCAAATATCTTGTTGGAACATGTGATTTAGGAATTTGGTATCCTGCTGGTTGCAAGTTAGATTTGATTGCCTATTGTGATGCTGACTATGATGGATGTAAATTAGATAGAAAAAGCACAAGTGGCTTGTGTTTATACTTAGGTGGGTGCCTAATTTCTTGGGCTTCTAAAAAGCAACATTCAGTTGCTCTGTCAACTGCAGAGGCTGAATATGTTGCAGCAGGTAGATGTGGAACTCAAATTCTTTGGGTGAAACATCAACTTCTTGATTATAACCAAGACTTAGGTTGTGTTCCCATCCTATGTGATAACACAAGTGCCATAAATCTGTCTAAGAACCTCATTCAGCATTCAAGAACCAAGCATATTGAAATTAGGCATCATTTCTTGAGAGATGAGGTAGCAAAGAAATCATTTGAACTCCACTTCATAGAAACTGAAAAATAAATTGCTGACATCTTCACCAAACCTCTTCCTGACAGTAGATTCTCATCTTTGAGGAGAGAGCTTGGCCTTTGTAAATGTCCACTTTCTTGATCTCTCTCATTGGGTTTGGGTTGAGTGTTAGGCATTTTCTGAGGGGGAGTTCTTTACATCATCTTTATCCTTTGCTTCCTTGATTCATATTGCTCATATCTCTCTCCATTTCACTTTCATCTCTTTTTGACAATGGATTCTTCAACTCACATTGTGTTGAATTTCTTGGTATATCAAATGGTGACTTGGAGAAGGACAAGTTATGCTTGTCTGGACACTTTCACTATGCGAGAGTATATGTCTCCGCAAAGTACCAAGAAATAAATATGTAATTGTTGAGGGGGAGCTTTTATTGTTTGAAGAGAATCATCTCTGATTTCAAAAACTTGCATATCTTTACTTTGATGAAAAATTGTTGGCATCATCATCTCAGGGGGAGCTAGAGAATTCACAAGTCATCTCTTTTGAAAAATTCAAAACTCTTCTTGCATTACATCAATTTCCTTGCATGATGTCCTCATTCAGGTGTCTAGAGTCTCAAAATGATTTTCTTGAGTGATCTAGTATATTGATTTGTCAACTCTTACCTATATTCTTCAAAACTACAGAAGTTCAAATCACTTTCAAAGTCTGAAGGATAATGTGTGCCTTGAATTTAAACCCTTCTTTGTTTGCAACTGATGTTGGATATAAATGATTTCTATCTTACAAAACTCTCCAAAATCTGATAATTCAACAGAGCAATGGCACATATGCTGAGAAACTACACACCTTCACAATGAATGAAGTGTCATGTATGTCATGAGGCATTACTGCTATCTCTGTTCAAAGGGGGTCAAAATTAAAAAAATAAATGGAAAACAAAATAAATATGCCCTATACTTTTTGATGATGACTGAGTAACTGGAAATATTGGCGTCTGAAAAATGTATATTTTCATGTCAAAAAATCATCATTTACCCCTTTGAGACTTGATAATGAATAAATCTATAGTATCCATGGACTATGGTGTGTAAAAAGCATTAGTTCTTGAGTGAACAAGATTTATCACATTTGATAGTTTGATTCAAAAACAAAATGTCTATCAAAGGATAATTGTTTAAAAGAATCATCTCTATCCATCATCAAGTTGTTTTAAGAAAGTGTTTACTTTCAACACACTTGATTTCAGTCTAAAAGATGTTTTTATTTCTTTGGATTTGAAGAATATGGTAGTTTGTAGTTGATTGTTAGATGTATTATATCCCTCAAATCATCATTTTAATGACTCAAGTCAATGAATGCTCATATCCTGTTGGATGTTGTGTAAAACTTGAATTGTGTTGAATTTCTGCAAAATATGACAAATGAATTTTTTAGCCTCTTAAAAATCCTTGAAATGTTAATTCCATCCATTGTTTATCATTTTAAAGATGTCCCAAAGCTCACCAATTTTTCCCATTCTCATATCTTAAATTTTCATCAGGCCAGGTCGACACTACCTCAATCTAGTGTCAACACACTTTAGCTGAGGTCGACACTAACCTCTTCTAGTGTCGACACTGACCCCCTGCCAGAGTAATTTAAGCCGTGGGCGCCGGTTAAGGGTCAGATTGTACCTGCAGGGTATTGTACCTCTGAAAACCCCTTTTTGTTCTGCAGGTCGACCCGATGGCCGTCTTCCACCTTTGAATCCGGCGAGCATCTCACCTTCTTCCCTCCTCCAACCTATTCCTGTCCTTCTTCTTTCATTCCTTTCTCTCCATACTCTGCTATTCCACTCTCTCTTGCTCCCATGACACACAAGCAGGCCCCTCGCCGTGGAGCAAGATCCAGGGCTACAGCTAGGCCCATTCCGACGGACGATGCTCCTCCTACTGAAAGGAGAAGCAAGAGGCGCCATGACCTTGCGGAGCAGCCAGGGCCTTCCTCTGCATCCCCTTCATCTTCTAAGAGAGGTAGGACTTCCTCTGGTCGAGGTAGAGGATCAGCAAACCCTAGACGAAGAATCTTGGTTTCTTCTCCTGATGTGTCTGAGGCATCATCGTCCTCTTCATCTTCTGACGCCATTCCTTCCAAGTCAGTTAATGAAGGGAAGATAATTTTGAAACCTAGGGCAGTTGATTTGGCAGATACTCAGTTAGCAGTTGCATTTCCAGAAATTCATAGCTTCTTCTCATTCCAGACTTGGTTACCTTTTATCTCTGAATTTTGAGTCATTTATCCTCGTCTTGTTCAAGAATTCTACATGAATTTTGAATGCACTGATGATGGTTATAAGTCTGAGGTCAAAGATGTTGTGATTGATATGCCTATAGCCCTAGCAGCCACAATATTTAAAATTCCAGATGAAGGAGCTGATTACCATAATTTTGAATTCAATCTTCATGAAGCTTACACCATCTTGACTGGACTGCAAGCTGATGAGTCTGATCCCAAGCAGACACATGTCACCAAGTTCAACACAAACACCTTTCCACCTGTGTTGAGACTTATCCATCACATCCTCACCACCATCATAACACCTCAAGGTGGTGGGAGGGATAGACTGACTGATATTCAAAGATTTGTCATCTTCTGCATGAAAAAGAACATCAAGGTCAATCTCCATGTCATAATGTACCAAATCATTTCTGAGACAACCAGGAAAGATCTCAATAGATCTCTTCCTTATGCAGCTCACTTGACTCAAGTCTTCAAGCATTTTGGTGTGTCTCTAGTCAATGAAAAATCTCAGGCCATTCCCAAATCCAACATCTACTGCTTCAAGCATGTTCAAAAATTTATGGGATTTAGGCTAGAGGGTGACCAAGTTAGGAGAGGGCCAGCTATAGTTGAGGCCCCTATGGTTCTAGAGGACCAGCCTCTAGCTCAAGAGGACCAGCCTCCAGCTCAAGAGGATCATCCTCCAGAAAATGAGGACCAGCCTCCAGTAAATGAGGATCAACCTCATGTTGAGAATGAAGTTGATGTACTCCTGAATGCCCGACTTTCACCTCAACTTCAGCCCTCTTCCTCACTAAACCCTGACATGGAAATTCCCTCTTTTTCTCCACAACCTCAAGTTCAAGCCTCCACATCCTTTGGTGGACCTTCTATTCCACCAGAGTTGTACTCTTTTCTAAATGAAAAATTTGATGCCTTGAACACTTCTATTCAGCAAATGACAGAAAATTATGAGCTGAAGGTACAGAGGTTAGAGAACACAATGTCTGCAAAATTCATTGAGCAAAAAGCAGCTTCTGACCATGCAGTGCAAAGATTCAACAGGCTGATTGGAACTTTGGCAGATGTTTCTATTGAACTGAAAGAACTTCAAGAGACCTTGGAAAGGGTTCTTCAGGGAATTTTGGCAAATTCCCAGGCTGATGTATTCAACACCAAAGAAACACTCTCTCAGATTTCTAAGACCAGATTATCCTTTGCTCATCTGGTAGATGACTTGGAGAGCATGAAGAACTTATCTGCTCATATTGATGAAGAAATGTCTGATCTGAAAAAGGAATTCCAATCTTTGCACAGACATGGTGGGACAGTTGGTTCCTCTTCATCTTCTCATCCCATTTCAACTGACTTCAGTGTGCTTCAAGCAACTATGTCAGAGAATTCTGAAAGAATGGAACATCTATTGCATACAAGACTCTCAACTATCCAAGCTCAGATGAAGTTCAGCTTGACTTCAATGGAGAAAAGATTGACAGATATTGAGACTATCTTGATACCCATTCCTCCTCCTCCTCCTCCTGCATAATGTATCTTATTTTGATGATGTCAAAGGGGGAGAAAAATAGAAAGCATGGATGATTGTAAAAGTTTTCTGAAGTGTCTCATTTTGAGTGTCTCATTTTGAAAGATTGTAATGTCTTTTTGAAATGTGTTCTTGAAAGATTGTAATGTTCATATCCTTGAATGAAATGAATAGAAACTTTTGTGTCTTCAATGTGATTGAAAATTCTTTGAATGAGTGTGAATGTATGAATGCTTGTCAAGCTGGTTGACCTTTGTGTGAAAATAGCTCATTTCTAGTAACATTGTGTCTTTCATGTGTGCAACTTTCAAATGTTACTAAAAAATGTTCAAAGGTCTTTGACAAGTATGAATAAAAGGAAATGAAACATCACTCAGTGCCAATCAATGTTTTTCAAACTGAGTGTTGTGTAAATAAAAGCTTAAAATCACATTTCAGTGAAACTTCACTTTCATATGAACTTAATGTTGCCATCATCAAAAAGGGGGAGATTGTTGGATTGAGTGTGAATACAATTCATTTCCCCTCATATATTGATGATGACAAGGTGTGATTTTAATGCAAAATAACTGGAACATGTTAGATACATCACACATGAAATAACTATATTCAAAAAGTATGTTTCCAAACACATTTATCATTTATATTCATGATAATACATTTGACTAATGATTTATGTGTTTATTTCTCAGGGACAAATATTTATTGCAAGGATAGTGTCGACACACCCCACACTGGTGTCGACACAATGCTCCAAGCCCTAAGCCAAAAGATGAAGAAATGGTCATCTAGTGTCGACACTAGACCAGGGCAGGTCGACACTAGAGACAGATCCCAGATAAACAAGTCAACAGACTTCTATCTCAGGTCGACACCAGATGCAGTCAGGTCGACACTAGAGAGCCTTCCCAGAAGGCCTATTTTTCATCTGACTACAGCAGGTCGACACCAGTCTATCTCAAGTCGACACTAGATGGCTCTCCCAGGGAACTGTTTTGCCCAGTCTGGGACAGTGTGTCGACACACCCTATGGGCAGGTCGACACACTCCGGAAACTCTGTGACTTAAAGATTTTCCTGGACACGTGGAACCCTAGGGAATTGATGGATTGGCCTTGGATCGTGTGCCCACGTACCCCAAGGGTACCTTTGGACTATTTAGGGTATAAATACCCTCCTATTGGCCATCCAATGCAAGAGAACCTTTTCAGAGCCTCCCAGAACTCCTGTTGGCGGCAAGAAGAGTTCTCCTCCCTGCTCCTGCTCTCCTGGTGATTCCTCAAGCCAATTCTCATCTGTCCAAGCATGAAAAGTGGAGTTTGATCATTGAAGATGCAATTGGATCACTTCAAGGAAGCAGATCAAGTGGAATCAATCGTTTGAGAAGACTTCAAGGAAGATCCCAAAGTTCAGAGTGCAGAGCATCGGCCAGGGACTTCAAGAACTCAAGCCTCTTCCCAATTCGATCTTCTACAAGGGAGTATAGTTGAAGAGCAAGGACTTTCAATACAATTTTTCAATTCTCTTTGTCTCTTCTGAGTGATTCTGAGATTGTGCATGAGTTGTTGCATAAGTCTCATGAATTAACTCTTAATAGATCAGACCTGTTGCTAGAGGATCTGAATCTTGTATTTCTTTCTAGCAAGTTGTTTGTGAGCCTTTGCGCTCAGTGGTTTTGAGTCGTGTACTCAAGTTGTAGTTGAGCAGTCTTGCTCAGGTTCTAGAGTAGTCTTGCTCTAGAAGTGGTGTGAGTTGTAAACTCAGGTTGTTGGAGTTGACAGGCTCCAGTGGGTGTGGTGTACCCAAGTTTGTTAGTGGATCCTCACTGTGTGAGGGGTGGATGTAGGAATCACATGGTGTGATTTCCGAACCACCTAAAAATCTCTTTGCAGTGGTTTGATTGTGGTTTGAATTCTCTTTGCGTTAGATGAATGCATAGGCTTTTTCAAACTCACATCTAATTAACTTGTTCACACACTCTGATTGCACAACTCACTTAATCACTCTTCAGATCTGTGAAAATTTTTCAATTTGTCTCTGATTCTAGAGTTTTTCTAAATTGGTTAAGCTTCCGCAATAGTTGGTCTAGATCTATTCAACCCCCCCCCCTTCTAGATCTTGTCCACATCCTTTTCGATCCTTCACCCTGCAGACCATGCAGCTTGTGAAAGAATGAAGCTTTCCCCCTATGAGTATCTGTCCAAAAGGTATAAGGATTTGAAGCATCACATTGGTCCTAAGTGGCAGCAAAGGTACCTAGTATATTATCTGGCTAAGGAAGCAGCTGTGTCCCGAGGCTTGCACTGGAATATTACAGTGCATGATTTTCTTCATCTAGCATCCTCTAGGAAGTTTGTTCACCTTAAATTTCTTCTGGGCCGGCGAGCTTACCACAACAAGCTTTCCTGGTTCCATAAGCGCCATATCAAATCTCATAGGAAGCTTCTTCTATGAAAATGAGGAGAAGCTCTGGGATCATCTCAAGCCCTATTTTGATCAGATTCCCCGCTCCTTGTATCTGCTAACTTCTCTGTCAAAGTCCTAAACACTCTGTCATGTACTTAATCTCTTTTCTGAATGCAGTTTATGATCCTTCTTACTTGCTTATTCATATCTCTCTTGTGTATTTGTTACCTTTTATGTTAATGCCACAAAGGGGCAGAAAGTAGTAAGAACAAATTGCTAAATCGACTCTCTAGGAAAGTATATTCATCTCAAATTTGTTTTTTAAACTGTCTATTTAAAGATTTTTACCATTAACAAAAAGGGGGAGAATTGTTGAGCAACTACCCATAAGAAAATCTAAGATTTTGTAGACTTAGCATATATTACGTTTTTGCTATGACAAAACTTTTAAATAGACTTTCTACAGAGTAAATATATCAATTACATATCACAAAATATATATATACAATAGTGTGACAAACTCCATCTCAAGATTTTTCGAAGTCCACAGACTCTCCCTATGTCATACTGAATCCGACCTGAGACTTTGACTGCTAACTCCGACTCCTTCAGAATCGAAGTTAAAAACCACTTAGGATTTTTTCTAAGTCCACACCAATATTTGTAATTCGACTGTCAACTCTGACTTATACAGTCGAATACTTCATAAAGTTAACTACATAATCTGACTGTCAACTTCGACTCCTACAGTCGAATGCTTCAGAACTCTAATTCCTCAGTATCCGACTTCTAAAGTCGAATTGCCTTCATTTCCTCAGAAGTCAAATCCTAACTTCTCCAATAGTCGAATTATTCTAGTTTCAACTTCAACTTCTAGAGTCGAATTATAATCTTTCTCAGAAGTCGAATCATTCTTTTCATTCCAGACTTGTATTCTAGTATAGTATCTATTGAGGTCGAATCATTCTTCAACTTCCATAGTCGAATTGCATATTCCTTTGTATCCGACTTCACTGTCAGTTCTGTACTTAGTGTTTCTTTGAACCTTCCAGTTCAACAATAAGTGTAATCTTGTTTCCTAATCATCTTTTGACATTATTTCTAATAAACTTTTCAATGATCAAATATTTTGCTGATCCATCAAAATATCATTATTTTATTATTACTTTTCTGACAAGATAAGACATATTATACTTAAACTATTCCCAAAAATGTTTAGACTATTTCTGTAACTCTTTATTCAAACTGAGTTGTTTGCTTCATGAAAATGATCCGGATTTTGTGGATACAGAAGAGATATTGCATTTATTACATTTCAGGCTCATGGCATCTGACAGAGGCTCACCTACCACTGTCAAATCCATACCTTACCTTCTTAGTACAACTGTCTGTCCTTCTTTTTATCTGAAAAGCATGCCTATACGAGGTTTCCATACCTCTTCTTTTTCTCTCTGACTCACCTACCTCAAAGGTATGGAGATACTCTTCCTTTTGTCTTGTCTTTGTTGCAGACATTTATTGAAGCACATTTTCAGCATGCTACCTTCACAGTCCATTTAATGAGAAGTTGATCCTCTAGCTGTGAAGCCTCAACCCTCGTCTGAAGACACTGAAAAAAAAAAAGCAAGACAAAAGGACCCATGGACAACAAGCCTTGCAAAATCCAAAGGATCCTAGAGCTCTTTTGAAACGGGCAAATTCCAACGGCCATCTTTCAAATGGCTATATTCTGAAGCTATATAAAAGAAGCTGAAGTTTGAAAGAAACATACCCACAGAGATATCAAGTGCAATTCAACTCCAATGAGCTCAATACGTACAATTCTCTCAAGCCAAGAAATCTCACAAGCCCTCTTCCAAGCCACAAGTTGGAGAGCTCTTCTTTCAGCAAGATTCTCATCAGCTCTCCTTGTTTCCACAGAAGTCTTGTGTCCGGGTGGCAATCTGTAATTGCATACTTTTTCTGATGTCCACCCTACTCATTCAGAAAGGATTTGAGTTTCAACTCCAATTTGTTAACCTTTCTGAAGTGTGTGTTTTTGCTCATTCTTGAAGCAAACACACAAGAGTCATTTATTTCTTTCTTCTGTGTAATTTCAGCAGGAGGTGTGTTCCTGCTTACCCCTCTTGTGAAGGGAAGGCCTTGTGAAAGGCAGTTCTTTTGTACCCCTGTTTAGGGAAGACTTGCTTGGGAGCAAGTGGGTTTGTATTACCTCTCAACGGTGAGAGAAGGCCAAGTTATTGGTAGATGGTGGAAATCTCAAGTGGTTGGCTTGAGGACTGGATGTAGGACTTCCATGTAGGACGGGCCGAAACAAGATAAATCCGTGTGCATATTTGTGTGATTGTTTCCGCCTAGTTCATGCTTGAATCACACACACCACAGTAAGTACTAACAAATTTATTTAGTGTTGTGCAATTTCAGAAGAAAATTTATAAAGCGAAGAAGTCCTATTCACCCCCCCCCCCCCTCTAGGACATATATAGTGCCATTTCGATCCAACGTAAGGTACATCCTTACACATATCACACACACATGCTAGTCTTTTAAACAATAAGGGAAAATACATGGTACATGTTTCATGACAATTAAGCATAAATAACCTACAAGTGCTTTCTACACATAACATGTAACATGATTCATATTGCTAAACTCAATTCACATCATTCATATTTCTAAACAAATAGATCATGAAAATTAACACGAGAGCTAACAATCCTAGCATGATATCTAATCATTTTCACATGATTTTATAACACATTTTCACATGTTTAGCTTGCTGTTTTAACATAATTAATTCACATTCACGTGGTTTCACGTCTTTTCATATGCTATCACATTCACATAACACTATCACATGTTCACATTTCACATATTCACATCTTTCACACTTTTACACTTAATTTCTCGTGACACATAGTCCGAACCACCATAAAGATGGACACACATTCACATAACACATATCCGTCACCTAGGTAATATAGTGACAAATATTGGTAACTGCATAGAACCGAGAGAAGTCATCTCCACCCTATCCAGTGGTACTTGTCCACCTCCAAGATTTCATCCTAATGCCCATAGGATATCACATACACAATGAGCCTTCCCATAGGGACTTTACTAAAGTATGACTCCACAGCCTTCTATGGTAGCAGTGTCAATGTCGACACAATTTACACATTATCACTTAATCACATGTTCTCAATTACTTACATACACACTTTAACTCATTCACATGCACTTAAACAATTAGACATGCTTCAGTTTACATAACATAATATTACTATTTCATAGTGGCAATTTAACCATAACAGTGCGTAATCATGCTACAATTCACTAATTTTTACATGGTTAACTCACATACACTTAATCATGGTTTAATACCCTCGTTCAAAGCAAATAGTACCCACGGGTGTCAAAATAGTGTCAAATTGTTATCATAGACTTCTTACAGGTAATATGTCACATGTCTAATTGTTCATATTTTTCCCAACAGGAAAACTAATTTTAACAATTTAACATAGAATTTAGGTAATTTCAATGAAATACTTACTTAACATGGTAGACAGTAGAGAAGTCAGTTCTAATTGGTTCAAAACATGAGAACAGTAACCCTAATATCATAAAAAAAAATTGTGACATTATCATGCAGTAAAACTAATTTTCCAGAATTTCACACACTCACAATATGCTTAATCCACCACAACAGGAATTATAATAATTAAAAACCATGCACAGAAATTCGACTGAACCTCATGATATGACCTAAAAATAGTATCCAACCAACCACAATTTTTACAGCATGTTTAGATATCCAAAAGTCCGAATTCATAGCACAGACATGATCAACACACAATTCTGTGAAAAACAGACGAACTTGGCGGCAAGGCCCTTGCCGTCAAGGTGTGTTAACGACACACGATGTTGCCGCCAACTCAGGATCTTGACAGCAACAAGCTTGCCGTCAATTTCCTATATGCAGAAAGTGCAGACTGAATGCAAATAAGATGGAGAATTGGGGGTTCCAGGACACTAATAAAATTTTGAAAAATTACTGGCACCCAGGGACATGTCTATGGATGTAAACCCTCAATTACATCCCTGTAAATAAATCAGTAGGGGTTTGATTTGGTCGAAGAAGCCCTCCTCAACCAAGACAAGAAGGTGAGATTTCCCCTCCCAGATCCGGTCTTCCTGCTAATGTAGATCCATCTCTGGAGTCGGGGAAGATTCTACAATCTAAGGAGCACCTCCCAATCGATGTAGATTGCCGGACGAAGCCTACACACGTCAAATCAAGCCTTGCAAACGCACTAGTTTTCTCACAAGAAACCCTAGGTTTTCTCATAAGCCAAAAGACCTAATCTAGCCGGAAACATTAGGTTTTATAGGGCTAATGGGCCGGGGTACACTTAGGATTGGATTTCCTACCGTTGGGGATAGGTTTCCAAATCAAGAACCAGAGAAAACACAGTCGTTTTCAAATCTGAAATTGCAACATAACTGGGAAATAAACGGCCACATTGCTTCCATTAACAAGAAGTCAGCGTCCATCGATCTGGACGTCAATATGAAGTCAACAGCACACTAGTTGTCGTCAACCTTGTTGGGTTCTCATGTTGAGAAGATTGAGCTCACATTCTAATTAATCAATACAACATGTTTTTGATGATGAACATTGATGTGCAATGATGTACAATGCAAATAAGTGATAAACAATGTGAATTGAGTTTTAAATGCATGAGATCTTCAAACAATAACCTGTCATAACAACTTGGTACAATGCTTGATTTTATGCTCATAATATCTCACTAATTATGTTTACTTTTGTAGGAGATATACCATGCAAGACATGTGCCAAAAACAAGCTTGAAAGATCAAGAAAAAGTCAAAAGACAAGGTACCTGTCGACAGCAAGCAAGGACCTGTCGACAGATACAACCATCAGAAAGCAACCAGTTCTGCCAAGGCATTGCCTGTCGACAGCAGGAGTGCCCCTGTCGACAGATGCAACTAGTCCGAAGATCAAAAGCTCTGGAAGGCCTGCGCCTGTCGACAGCAGCAGACCACCTGTCGACAGATGCACACAGTCAGAGCCTTCAGCCTTCTGGTTCTTCACAAATTGTCTACGCCTGTCGACAGCAGGTGCAAGACCTGTCGACAGACGAACGGAAAACACATTACGGGAAGTTTTGCAAGTTGCCAAACTTAGTGTTTCTATGGAGTACGACTCTCCATATGTTAACACTCATATATAAGCAACCTTTTGCAACAAATCTCGTACACAAGCAGCCTCCTTCAAAGAACCCTAAAGAGCTCTCCAGAAAACCTCTGTTCTGCTGCTTTGCTTCAACCTACCGCCCAGAACCAAGAACGGAAGACTTTTGCAGTGGAAGGTGAAGTCTGGACGTCTTGGATTCAAGCATCTACATCAATATCTGATCTCAAAGTCGAAGCTTGGACTCCAGGAAGACGTTCAGAGGAAGAGTTTGCTTATTGGATTTGTTCTTCAACTCTCAAACTCTTCCCTGTTCTTTCTATTCCATACTTGTGTGTGTGTGTGGTGTTTCAAGCGGTTGTTGTGCTTGATACACGTGTGTGTGTGTTAATCTGATCGTGGGTTCACATCAGATAAACACGTGTGTGAGTTGTAGTTCGTGAACTAGCTCATAAGCAGGTGATTCTGTGTGTGTGTGGCCCGTGGATGTAGGATACACGAGTTGTGTACTCCGAACCACGTAAAATCTACGTGTCTCGTGGTTTGCACGAATTTGCGTTAGATGTTTGGTAGGCACGACACATTTATACACGTTTGAGTACTTGCTTATCCATCTATCAATCACTCACACACATCCACACATAGTCTGATCATTGCTAACACTTTAATTGTCTGTGCTATTGCAAAAAGAGGGCGTTAAGCTTTTAAATTGTCCGTAATCTATTCAACCCCCCTTCTAGATTACCATTTAGGGAATTCCGCATCTCTTCAATTGGTATCAGAGCCGAGTTTCTCCGATTTACTGCTTTATCTGGTTGATCTTACGATCAGGAGATTCACGGTCAAATGGAATCTAACAAGGGGTATATGGCCGAGGGACACTCAGTGACCAGGCCACCCTTCTTTGATGGCACTGACTATCCGTATTGGAAAAATCGAATGCAGGTTTTTCTACGAGCACAAAATTTCGAACTTGGAAAATAGTCAAAAAGGAGCATATGAATTGCCTCAGGACGAGGATACCTGGACAAGGACCAGATCGCCAAGGGGACACTCAACTGGAGCGCCCTCAATATGATGCAATGCGCGTCCACCCAAAGGAGTACTCAAGAGTCTCCACATGCACCTCAGCTAAGGAGATGTGGGACAAGCTTGAGCTCATCTATGAAGGTACGTCCGAGGTAAGAGAATCAAAGGTAAGCATGCTGGTTTCAGAATATGAAATGTTCAAAATGAATATGATGAAACCATTTCAGACATGTTTGCTAGATTCATGATAATCATAAATGGATTGAAAGGTCTCAAAAAGGAATACTCGGAGAGTGACTTGGTGAGGAAGATACTTCGGTCTCTTCCATCCTCTTGGAACACCAAAGCCACTGTCATTGAAGATTCCAAAGACCTCTCAAAAATGAAAGTGGATGAATTAATTGGCTCCTTGATGACTTATGAGTTGAATGTTAAAAGAAAAGAAACTGAAGAAAATCCTAGGAAGCCACTTGCCTTGAAGGCTTCCAGGAGGACTTCTTCAGTTTCCAAAAAGGAATTAATTCAGGAAAGTGAAGTCAGTGAATCGTCTAGTGAGAGTGACAATGATGAAATGGCTATGCTCACTAGACAATTCAAGAAATTTCTGAAGTTCAAGAGGAGAGGTACAGGTAACTCTAAACCTTTCCAAAAGAAAGACTTTTCTAACAAGTTTGATTCTAACAAAAAGTCTGAAATTGTTTGCTATGAGTGCAAGAAGCAAGGGCATATGAGAGGAGAATGCCCCGAGCTCAAAAAGAAGCTTAAGAAGGACAAATTCACCTTCAAGAAGGCCAAGGCAATGGTGGCCACTTGGAGTGATGAGGATGACGATCAGAACAGCCAAGCTACCTCCGGAGATGATGAAGTCCACTGTCTCATGGCGAGAAGTGATGACTCGAATGAGGTAAATTCTTCCTTTGAAACATACTCTATTATTCAATGGGAAGAAGCTTACACTGTTCTATTTGAAAAATACTGTGAATTCAAGTCTGAAAATAAAGCACTCAAGAAAAAATTCAATTCCCTTGTTCATGAGTCAAACAACCATGATGAAATTGAATCCTTGAATAAGGTAATTGAAATGATGAAACTTGATGAACAAACACACAGTGATGAATTGGACAGCATGAAACTTAAATTTCAAGAAGTTCAAAAGGAAAGAGATGATTTAATGAACTCTCTTGAAAGCCTTAATAGTGAGCATGAAAAGCTAAAGGAGAAATTGGAAAAAGCTGAAAATGACTTAAAAGGTAAGTCAAAAGATTTATCTAGTTTTGTCAAAAGTAAGCAAAATCTGGATGCTATTTTAGGTTCAAATGTTTATGTTGCTAGACATGGGATGGGTTTCAAAAAGCAAAGCCAAAGGAAATTGGCAAAAATCTGTTAACAAACTTCATTGATACCAGCCCAAGTTCAAGCAAACGAACCCCTTCAAAGAATAGGAAAAATCCTTCCAAGGGAAAGAAACAAGAATCTAAAATGGTCAAGTTTGTTCCTGGCCAATCTAAGGAATTTGCAACAAGCTCAAGACAGGACAAACAACAAACTCCTAAAGCTAAATTTACAAGGCAACAAAAAGGAAAAATGCCAATGCATGCTCCCACAAAGGTAAAGCTCAATGTTGTTCAAAAACCACCATCATGCAACATATGTAAAAAGGTTGGGCACACTGAAAAACAATGCTGGAATAGCCCAAATCAAATGAAAATCAAACAAGTTTGGATTCCTAAGCATTTGTTATTTGGCATGAATGATACAATGGGACCCAAAGTAATTTGGGTACCAAAACCTCTCGTCTGATCCACATGTGCAGGAATGCCTAGCAGCCCACAATCAAAACAAATGGTACCTGGACAGTGGCTGCTCGAGGCATATGACGGGCGACAAAGCTAAATTCAGTTTGCTCGTGGAAAAAGACGGAGGTCAAGTGATCTTTGGAGGTAACAACAAAGGCCAGATCATCGGCTCAGGTAAAGTTGGTAAGTTTGCCTCTAACTCTATAGACAATGTGCTACTAGTTGATGGCCTTCATCACAATTTGCTTAGCATAAGTCAATTGTGTGATAAAGGTCATAAAATTGTCTTTGAATCCAATTCATGTCAAATTCTTGATAAGGAAACAGGAAGCCTAAAATTTTCTGGAAAAAGAATGAATAACATCTACATGGTTGACTTAGATGATCCAGAAAATAACAATTTGTGTCTTGTAGCAAACAAACAGGACGAGCTTACATTGTGGCATCGTAGGCTCGGTCATGCTAGTTACAATGTATTGCACAAGATCATGAGGCTTAAGTTGGTAAGTGGTCTTCCTGAAATCTCCTTTAACAAGAATGAAAATTTTTGTGATGCATGTGCACAGGGAAAACAAACCCGAAAATCCTTCAAATCAAAGGCACCGGTAAGTACTTCCAAAGCTTATGAACTCTTGCACATGGACCTATTTGGACCTACGAGAACACTCAGTCTCAATGGCAAGCGTTATGGTTTTGTCATTGTGGATGACTTCTCTAGGTTCACTTGGGTAAAATTCCTGGCTCACAAGAATGAAGCATTAAGTGTTTTTGAAGAATTCTTCAACAAAATTGAGCATGGGAATGTCAATAAAATCTGCTCCATCCGCACTGATCACGGGGGAGAATTTGACAATCATTCCTTCTCCGAATTTTGCAGGAACCAAGGTATAGACCACCTGTTTTCCTCCCGAGAACTCCCGAGCAAAATGGAGTTGTGGAGAGGAAGAATAGAACCTTGGTGGAGATGGCTCGTACGCTTCTGGTCGAGAATCAATTAGCACGAACCTTTTGGGCAGAAGCGGTAAACACATCTTGCTACATCCTTAACCGAGCCATGGTAAGACCCGTATTCAAGAAAACTCCTTACGAACTTCTGAAAGGTAAGAAACCCACCATTGGGTACTTTAAAGTTTTTGGTTCAAAGGTGTTTATACATAACAATGATAAAAATGACTTGGACAAGTTTGAAGCCAAAAGCGATCAAGGTATTTTTTTGGATACTCTGAACATTCTAGAGCATATAGGGTGTTCAATCTGAAAACTAGAACTGTGGAAGAAACTCCACATGTCATTTTTGATGAATCTCAAATCAAGCCTAACATTGTAAATTCCTACAGGTTTGATGACATGGAAGGGACAACACTTGAGGAACTTCAAAGAAAAGAAAAAGGAAAAACTCAAGAAGTTTCAAAAGGAAAGAGTGGATTTCTTCGCAGGTACGATGATGAAGATGACGGTTGTTTGATCAGAAATCATGATGAAGTTCCTGCTGAAGATCCACAACAAGAAGAACAACCTCAAGATGAAAGTCCTCCAGCCACCCCTCCTCCAGAACATCCTCCTCAATTGCAAGATCAACCCGGGCCTTCAACAATCACTAATGTGAGGTACTCTAAAGCTCATCCACTTGAGAATGTCATAGGTAACATAAATGATTCAGTTCAAACTAGGTCTCAGGTAAATCAAATAGTTGAACAGGATCATTTAGCCTTTGTATCTCAAGTGGAACCCAAAACTGTTGAAGAAGCACTAAAAGAAAACTCTTGGATTGATGCCATGCATGAGGAGCTTGGGCAGTTTCAAAGAAATAATGTCTGGAGTTTAGTTCCTAGAACCCCTGAAATTTCTGTCATAGGGACGAGATGGGTCTTTAGGAATAAACTAAATGAAGAGGGTAAGGTGGTTAGAAACAAGGCTAGACTAGTTGCAAAAGGATACAATCAGGAATTTGGTATAGACTTTGAAGAATCCTTTGCACCTGTAGCTAGACTAGAAGCAGTTAGGATCTTGTTAGCATATGCATGTTCAAACAAGTTCAAATTATTTCAAATGGATGTCAAAACTGCTTTCTTGAATGGCTACATAAAAGAGGAAGTCTATGTCTCTCAACCACCTGGCTTTGAGGACCATGATAAACCAAACCATGTATTTAAATTGCACAAAGCTCTCTATGGTTTGAAACAGGCACCCCGAGCTTGGTACGACAGGCTGAGCACCTATCTGGTAAGCAAAAACTACTCAAGAGGTAAGGTGGACCAAACTCTCTTTACAAAGAAAGTTCGCAATCACATAATTGTTGTTCAAGTTTATGTGGACGACATTATCTTTGGTTCCACTAATCCCACACTGTGTGAAGAATTTTCACAACACATGCACAGTGAATTTGAGATGAGCTTAATGGGGGAGCTTCAATTTTTTCTTGGTTTGCAGGTCAAGCAGCTTGAAGATGGATTCTTTATAAACCAAGAGAAATATGTAAAAGAACTGCTCAAAAGGTTTCAGTTCGAACAAGCCAAGCCCGCTTCAACACCAATGAGCACAAGCATTAAGCTAGAATGTGATGAGAAAGGTAAACCGGTAGATGCCAAACAATTTCGAGGTATGATTGGCTCACTCCTTTATCTTACTGCAAGTAGACCGGACATACAATTCAGTGTTTGCCTTTGTGCTAGATACCAATCTAGTCCAAAGGAAAGCCATTTAATTGCAGTCAAGAGAATCTTCAGATATCTCTCAGGTACGCATGACTTGGGTCTTTGGTATCCAGCTGGTAGTAGTTTTGAATTGATTTCTTATTCTGATGCAGACTACGCTGGTTGTAAAATTGACAGGAAAAGCACTAGTGGCTATTGCCAAATGCTTGGTGGTTGCATGGTTTCGTGGGCATCCAAGAAGCAACACTCGGTTGCACTCTCTACTGCAGAGGCAGAATATGTTGCTGCAGGGAGTTGTGCAACACAAGTGTTGTGGATAAAAAGTCAGTTGTGTGACTATAACATCGATATTGGATGCACACCTATCCTATGTGACAACACTAGTGCAATCAATCTATCAAAGAATCCCATTCAACATTCCAGGACGAAACACATAGAAATTCGTCATCATTTCTTGAGAGATGAGGTAGCCAATAGATCATTGGAAATCAGTTTCATACCCACAGAGAAACAGTTGGCTGATATCTTTACCAAACCTCTAGCTGAAGATAGATTCACCACATTGCGAAGAGAGTTGGGGTTGTGCAAATTGCAATGAAACTTAACACAAATGTTAAGCATATGTCCCTTGTGTGCACTAACTGTGAGGTATATCAAATGGTGATGTGTGGAAGAACAAGTCATGCTTGTTTGGAAACTCTCATTATGCGTGAGAAATATTCTCCGCCAAGTATCCATAGTCATGTGACATAAAAGGGACATGTACTCTACATTTGGAATTAGTTTCTTTATAATTTTGCCTATTCAAAACTCTCTTTAAAATTTTGAAAACACTTGTTGGTTTGTCTTTCTACATGCTTGGTGTTCTTAATTGCTTGGTCTTTGTGTGCATATTTGTCTTCATGAACTTGAGTCCTTTTGTATCAAATGGCACACATTATGGGGGAGCAAGTTAGGGTTAGATGAATGCAAATGTGAAGGAAATTATTCAACTTTTGTCCATCTCAACTCCCTCACAACCATTAATCATTTCAGACCTTCATTCTACCCTTAAAACTGCTTTGAACATGTCCCTGTCGACAGGCTACATGGGCCCTGTCGACAGCTCAGCCCAGACAGAACTCTCAATCTTCTGTCTGTGTACATCTGTCGACAGGCCCTCTACCTGCTGTCGACAGATGCACACAGTTTTTGCCTCCCCGAAATCTCCAACTTCTGTCTGTGTGCTCCTGTCGACAGGCCCTTTCTCCCTGTCGACAGACACACTGAATTTTGGAACTTCATGCTTATTTCTTCACCCATTCAGTGAGCAACTTCATGATTAACATATAAGGTGTTAATGCATGTTTGACCACACTATATACAAATGATATTTAAGCTATTCTTTATACCACTATGATTTTCACATACTATTCATGTTTGGATTTAGGTTCTATCATTTTGGAAACATTTCATAACTCTAAAGGATATCCACCTCACTCCTCTAAATCAATTCTTTGTGGGCAAACATAGTCTCAATTTACTTGATAAGCCTTTTGGTCATGAAAGTGCATGTCTAATATTGATAGGTAATCATATCACCTACTTGATATTGGCTTTTACAACAATACTTGGAGAAAAGCTACCTATTTCTGAAAAATCTTTCACAAGGAAAACAAAAAAATATATATAATAATGAAAATCAACTTTAATTGGGATGAATATAGAGCAATGTTGGGTTATGCTGAGTAACCGGGGTGATGGGCATCACAAATGTCTGCCCTCGCGTCAAAAGGCTAACTCATCATCTCTGTACAACGGTATGATGGAAACTTCCACTGAGTAACTGGGGGTATGGGCACTTGTCATGTTTATCCTCACGTCAAAAGGTGTGACGTCTTCTTAAGTACCATTTCTTCCCATTGTTTTTTTAAATTAAAAAAAAAAGGAAATAGTGTGAAGCCTCCACTGAGTCATAATTTCCAAGGTCATTGGTCTTGTGATTGTCTTGACATATAGATATCATTTCATGCATCATTTGCCTATCAACAAAATGGGGATTGTGTTGTCTTACATTGTATTTATACAACGAGGGTGAGTGTGCATTGTTCTTCATTTTAGTAGGTGTTTTCTTAATGCTCTAACTTAAAATCCTTGGGTATTATGTTAAAACCATTAAGGAAAATGAATTGGTTTTATCCTTTTATATGGTAGGAAAAATATGTGTTCACCTATTATACACCTTCAATAACATTGTGGACATTTCTCATGTTCCAACACTAAAACCATCAAAACATCAAACTGGGGATTTTCTAACTGCCCCTGTCGACAGGCACCAGGGCCTGTCGACAGGCACGGCCCTGTCGACAGCCGGCGGCAGACCTGTTTTTGGAAGTCCAACAGGCTAAATCCGAAAACGGATTTGGTGGGATCCGACCCTTCACATATCCTCAAGCCTTCTATAAGAGGACCCCACACCCCTTTCCATTTTTCCACTTCCAAAAACCCTTCTTTCCCTCCCTCTCTTCAAAACTCTTTCTCCAGGGCACGGGAAGAGCTCTCCTCTCCCTTTCCTCTTCCTCCTTCCTGTCTCTCTTTCTCCTATATCCTCTCCAACCACATCAAGCCTCCCCTCCTGATGGCTCCAAAGGCCAAGAAGCTAGCATCCTGTCGTCGTCCACGATCTCCCGAAGCCGGCCAAGGCTCCAGAGTCACCACCGAGCGTCGGACGAAGCACCGGGAGGATCGTTTGCCGGAGCTCATCATTCCGCCATCTCTGAGTCTTCTTGATGTCCATGGTACCTTCACCAAGGTCGTGCAGCCCCGCTACATCGACTTCCTTTCCCTGGAAGACATGTTTCCAGAACTCCAAACTCTCTTTGATGTCCAGGGTTGGGCACCCTTCTGCTACGATCACATGCGGTACTCTACAACCGCCGTGACCGATTTCTACACCAACCTCCGACTATCAAGAACTGGACAGTTGTATACCAAGGTGAAGGACACTCCATTTTTTATCACTCCTAATCTCCTATCCACCGCTTTGCAAATCCCAAACACTAGAGTGGACATCATGACCCATCATCCAACTCCAGAGGAGTATCACATGCTCATTACTTTGCAGCCTTACGATCCTACTGATCGTAGGCAACTAAATGCCAACTCCTTCCCTCCTCTTCATCGCCTCATCCATCACATCTTCACCACTCTCATATTTCCCAAGGATGGTAGCCGAGAACTTGTGACCTCCCTTCACAAGTCTCTGCTTCACCAATTCCTCAATGCTGAGCCTATCAACTTACCTTCTCTTATGGTCTCTATCTTTCGCATATGTGTTCGAAGTGCCAAGATATCTATGCCATATGCATGCCAACTCACTTCTCTCTTCCTATTCCTTGGCATTCAAATTCCAAATGGGGAGATGACAGTTCTCAAATCCCGTAGCTCCTATGATCTCACAGTTGTACATAGGATGGGCTACAAGATGGTAGATGGCACTGTAACCAGAGATCTCAAGGGTAAAGGGGCAGCTGCAGATGATGATGATGGTGAAGATGAAGAAGATCAAGCTGCAGAAGATCAATATGCAGAAGATGCTCATAATGACGATTCTCAAGATGAGCCACTAGTTGCTCCAAGAGATGATGCTGCTGCTGCTGTTGCTGAGCCTCAATTAGGGAATTACTTGCTCAGCTCCAGATTCAAATGGCAACAGGATTTGAACGACTTAATGCAAGAATGGACACACTAGACACCCGCTTGGACAGCATTGCTACTGCGCATCGGGCTTCTACACCTCCAGCTGATGATGATGCGTAGTTAGCTTAGATGTCTAGGCTAGTGTCAAGTCATGTTATCTTGATCAATGAATGTCTTTCCCTTTACTTGTTATTTCCTTTCATTAGCACCCAATGTAATGTGTATGCACTCATGAAAATCAATGAAAATCTTTGTTCTGTGCATTCTACCTGTGTCTATGGTGTGCTTTTGGATGTTGTCAAAAGGGGGAGAAAAACTCAATTGTGCATTAATTTGATTAATTTTGTCATCATCAAAAAGGGGGAGAATGTTGGGTTCTCATGTTGAGAAGATTGAGCTCACATTCTAATTAATCAATACAACATGTTTTTGATGATGAACATTGATGTGCAATGATGTACAATGCAAACAAGTGATAAACAATGTGAATTGAGTTTTAAATGCATGAGATCTTCAAACAATAACTTGTCATAACAACTTGGTACAATGCTTGATTTTATGCTCATAATATCTCACTAATTATGTTTACTTTTGTAGGAGATATACCATGCAAGACATGTGCCAAAAACAAGCTTGAAAGATCAAGAAAAAGTCAAAAGACAAGGTACCTGTCGACAGCAAGCAAGGACCTGTCGACAGATACAACCAGTCAGAAAGCAACCAGTTCTGCCAAGGCATTGCCTGTCGACAGCAGGAGTGCCCCTGTCGACAGATGCAACCAGTCCGAAGATCAAAAGCTCTGGAAGGCCTGCGCCTGTCGACAGCAGCAGACCACCTGTCGACAGATGCACACAGTCAGAGCCTTCAGCCTTCTGGTTCTTCACAATTGTCTACGCCTGTCGACAGCAGGTGCAAGACCTGTCGACAGACAACGGAAAACACATTACGGGAAGTTTTGCAAGTTGCCAAACTTAGTGTTTCTATGGAGTACGACTCTCCATATGTTAACACTCATATATAAGCAACCTTTTGCAACAAATCTCGTACACAAGCAGCCTCCTTCAAAGAACCCTAAAGAGCTCTCCAAAACCTATGTTCTGCTGCTTTGCTTCAACCTACCGCCCAGAACCAAGAACGGAAGACTTTTGCAGCGGAAGGTGAAGTCCGGACGTCTTGGATTCAAGCATCTACATCAATATCTGATCTCAAAGTCGAAGCTTGGACTCCAGAAGGACGTTCAGAGGAAGAGTTTGCTTATTGGATTTGTTCTTCAACTCTCAAACTCTTCCCTGTTCTTTCTATTCCATACTTGTGTGTGTGTGTGGTGTTTCAAGCGGTTGTTGTGCTTGATACACGTGTGTGTGTGTTAATCTGATCGTGGGTTCACATCAGATAAACACGTGTGTGAGTTGTAGTTCGTGAACTAGCTCATAAGCAGGTGATTCTGCGTGTGTGTGTGGCCCGTGGATGTAGGATACACGAGTTGTGTACTCCGAACCACGTAAAATCTACGTGTCTCGTGGTTTGCACGAATTTGCGTTAGATGTTTGGTAGGCACGACACATTTATACACGTTTGAGTACTTGCTTATCCATCTATCAATCACTCACACACATCCACACATAGTCTGATCATTGCTAACACTTTAATTGTCTGTGCTATTGCAAAAAGAGGGTGTTAAGCTTTTAAATTGTTCGTAATCTATTCAACCCCCCCTTCTAGATTACCATTTAGGGAATTCTGCACCTCTTCAATTGGTATCAGAGCCGAGTTTCTCTGATTTACTGCTTTATCTGGTTGATCTTACGATAGGAGATTCACGGTCAAATGGAATCTAACAAGGGGTATATGACCGAGGGACACTCAGTGACCAGACCACCCTTCTTTGATGGCACTAACTATCCGTATTGGAAAAATCGATTGCAGGTGTTTCTACGAGCACAAAATTTCGAACTTTGGAAAATAGTCAGAAAAGGAGCATATGAATTGCCTCAGGACGAGGATACCTGGACTAAGGACCAGATCGCCAAGGGGACACTCAACTGGAGCTCCCTCAATATGATGCAATGCGTCGTCCACCCAAAGGAGTACTCAAGAGTCTCCACATGCACCTCAGCTAAGGAGATGTGGGACAAGCTTGAGCTCATCTATGAAGGTACGTCCGAGGTAAGAGAATCAAAGGTAAGCATGCTGGTTTCAGAATATGAAATGTTCAAAATGAATATGATGAAACCATTTCAGACATGTTTTCTAGATTCATGATAATCTAAATGGATTGAAAGGTCTCAAAAGGAATACTCGGAGAGTGACTTGGTGGGAAGATACTTCGTTCTCTTCCATCCTCTTGGAACACCAAAGCCACTGTCATGAAAATTCCAAAGACCTCTCAAAAATAAAGTGGATGAATTAATTGGCTCCTTGATGACTTATGAGTTGAATGTTAAAAGAAAGAAACTGAAGAAAATCCTAGGAAGCCACTTGCCTTGAAGGCTTCCAGAGGACTTCTTCAGTTTCCAAAAAGGAATTAATTCAGGAAAGTGAAGTCAGTGAATCGTCTAGTGAGAGTGACAATGATGAAATGGACTATGCCCTAGACAATTCAAGAAATTTCTGAAATTCAAGAGGAGAGGTACAGGTAACTCTAAATCTTCCAAAAGAAAGACTTTTCTAACAAGTTTGATTCTAACAAAAAGTCTGAAATTGTTTTCTATAAGTGCAAGAAGGAAGGGCATATGAGAGGAGAATGCCCCGAGCTCCAAAGAAGCTTAAGAAGGACAAATTCACCTTCAAGAATGCCAAGGCAATGGTGGCCACTTGGAGTGATGAGGATGACGATCAGAACAGCCAAGCTACCTCCGGAGATGATGAAGTCCACTGTCTCATGGTGAGAAGTGATGACTCGAATGAGGTAAATTCTTCCTTTGAAACATACTCCATTATTTAATGGGAAGAAGCTTACATTGTTCTATTTGAAAAATACTGTGAATTCAAGTCTGAAAATAAAGCACTCAAGAAAAAAATTCAATTCCCTTGTTCATGAGTCAAACAACCATGATGAAATTGAATCCTTGAATAAGGTAATTGAAATGATGAAACTTGATGAACAAACACACAGTGATGAATTGGACAGCATGAAACTTAAATTTCAAGAAGTTCAAAAGGAAAGAGATGATTTAATGAACTCTCTTGAAAGCCTTAATAGTGAGCATGAAAAGCTAAAGGAGAAATTGGAAAAAGCTGAAAATGACTTAAAAGGTAAGTCAAAAGATTTATCTAGTTTTGTCAAAAGTAAGCAAAATCTGGATGCTATTTTAGGTTCAAATGTTTATGTTGCTAGACATGGGATTGGGTTTCAAAAAGCAAAGCCAAAGGAAATTGGCAAAAATCTGTTAACAAACTTCATTGATACCAGCCCAAGTTCAAGCAAACGAACCCCTTAAAGAATAGGAAAAATCTTTCCAAGGGAAAGAAACAAGAATCTAAAATGGTCAAGTTTGTTCCTGGCCAATCTAAGGAATTTGCAACAAGCTCAAGACAGGACAAACAACAAACTCCTAAAGCTAAATTTACAAGGCAACAAAAAGGAAAAATGCCAATGCATGCTCCCACAAAGGTAAAGCTCAATGTTGTTCAAAAACCACCATCATGCAACATATGTAAGAAGGTTGGGCACACTGAAAAACAATGCTGGAATAGCCCAAATCAAATGAAAATCAAACAAGTTTGGATTCCTAAGCATTTGTTATTTGGCATGAATGATACAATGGGACCCAAAGTAATTTGGGTACCAAAACCTCTCGTCTGATCCACATGTGCAGGAATGCCTAGCAGCCCACAATCAAAACAAATGGTACCTGGATAGTGGCTGCTCGAGGCATATGACGGGCGACAAAGCTAAATTCAGTTTGCTCGTGGAAAAAGACGGAGGTCAAGTGATCTTTGGAGGTAACAACAAACGCCAGATCATCGGCTCAGGTAAAGTAGGTAAGTTTGCCTCTAACTCTATAGACAATGTGCTACTAGTTGATGGCCTTCATCACAATTTGCTTAGCATAAGTCAATTGTGTGATAAAGGTCATAAAATTGTCTTTGAATCCAATTCATGTCAAATTCTTGATAAGGAAACAGGAAGCCTAAAATTTTCTGGAAAAAGAATGAATAACATCTACATGGTTGACTTAGATGATCCAGAAAATAACAATTTGTGTCTTGTAGCAAACAAACAGGACGAGCTTACATTGTGGCATCGTAGGCTCGGTCATGCTAGTTACAATGTATTGCACAAGATCATGAGGCTTAAGTTGGTAAGTGGTCTTTTTTGAAATCTCCTTTAACAAGAATGAAAATTTTTGTGATGCATGTGCACAGGGAAAACAAACCCGAAAATCCTTCAAATCAAAGGCACCGGTAAGTACTTCCAAAGCTTATGAACTCTTGCACATGGACCTATTTGGACCAACGAGAACACTCAGTCTCAATGGCAAGCGTTATGGCTTTGTCATTGTGGATGACTTCTCTAGGTTCACTTGGGTAAAATTCCTGGCTCACAAGAATGAAGCATTAAGTGTTTTTGAAGAATTCTTCAACAAAATTGAGCATGGGAATGTCAATAAAATCTGCTCCATCCGCACTGATCACGGGGGAGAATTTGACAATCATTCCTTCTCCGAATTTTGCAGGAACCAAGGTATAGACCACCTGTTTTCCTCCCCGAGAACTCCCGAGCAAAATGGAGTTGTGGAGAGGAAGAATAGAACCTTGGTGGAGATGGCTCGTACGCTTCTGGTCGAGAATCAATTAGCACGAACCTTTTGGGCAGAAGCGGTAAACATATCTTGCTACATCCTTAACCGACCCATGGTAAGACCCGTATTCAAGAAAACTCCTTACGAACTTCTGAAAGGTAAGAAACCCACCATTGAGTACTTTAAAGTTTTTGGTTCAAAGGTGTTTATACATAACAATGATAAAAATGACTTGGACAAGTTTGAATCCAAAAGCGATCAAGGTATTTTTTGTAGATACTCTGAACATTCTATAGCATATAGGGTGTTCAATCTGAAAACTAGAACTGTGGAAGAAACTCCACATGTCATTTTTGATGAATCTCAAATCAAGCCTAACATTGTAAATTCCTACAGGTTTGATGACATGGAAGGGACAACACTTGAGGAACTTCAAAGAAAAGAAAAAGGAAAAACTCAAGAAGTTTCAAAGGAAAGAGTGGATTTCTTCGCAGGTACGATGATGAAGATGACGGTTGTTTGATCAGAAATCATGATGAAGTTCCTTCTGAAGATCCACAACAAGAAGAACAACCTCAAGATGAAAGTCCTCCAGCCACCCCTCCTCCAGAACATCCTCCTCAATTGCAAGATCAACCCGGGCCTTCAACAATCACTAATGTGAGGTATTCTAAAGCTCATCCACTTGAGAATGTCATAGGTAACATAAATGATTCAGTTCAAACTAGGTCTCAGGTAAATCAAATAGTTGAACATGATCATTTAGCCTTTGTATCTCAAGTGGAACCCAAAACTGTTGAAGAAGCACTAAAAGAAAACTCTTCGATTAATGCCATGCATGAGGAGCTTGGGCAGTTTCAAAGAAATAATGTCTGGAGTTTAGTTCCTAGAACCCCTGAAATTTTTGTCATAGGGACGAGATGGGTCTTTAGGAATAAACTAAATGAAGAGGGTAAGGTGGTTAGAAACAAGGCTAGACTAGTCGCAAAAGGATACAATCAGGAATTTGGTATAGACTTTGAAGAATCCTTTGCACCTGTAGCTAGACTAGAAGTAGTTAGGATCTTGTTAGCATATGCATGTTCAAACAAGTTCAAATTATTTCAAATGGATGTCAAAACTGCCTTCTTGAATGGCTACATAAAAGAGGAAGTCTATGTCTCTCAACCACCTGGCTTTGAGGACCATGATAAACCAAACCATGTATTCAAATTGCACAAAGCTCTCTATGGTTTGAAACAGGCACCCCGAGGTTGGTACGACAGGCTGAGCACCTTTCTGGTAAGCAAAACTACTCAAGAGGTAAGGTGGACCAAACTCTCTTTACAAAGAAAGTTCGCAATCACATAATTTTTGTTCAAGTTTATGTGGACGACATTATCTTTGGTTCCACTAATCCCACACTGTGTGAAGAATTTTCACAACACATGCACAGTGAATTTGAGATGAGCTTAATGGGGGAGCTTCAATTTTTTCTTGGTTTGCAGGTCAAGCAGCTTGAAGATGGATTCTTTATAAACCAAGAGAAATATGTAAAAGAACTGCTCAAAAGGTTTCAGTTCGAACAAGCCAAGCCCGCTTCAACACCAATGAGCACAAGCATTAAGCTAGAATGTGATGAGAAAGGTAAACCGGTAGATGCCAAATAATTTCGAGGTATGATTGGCTCACTCCTTTATCTTACTGCAAGTAGACCGGACATACAATTCAGTGTTTGCCTTTGTGCTAGATACCAATCTAGTCCAAAGGAAAGCCATTTAATTACAGTCAAGAGAATCTTCAAACATCTCTCAGGTACGTATGACTTGGGTCTTTGGTATCCAGCTGGTAGTAGTTTTGAATTGATTTCTTATTCTGATGCAGACTACGCTGGTTGTAAAATTGACAGGAAAAGCACTAGTGGCTATTGCCAAATGCTTGGTGGTTGCATGGTTTCGTGGGCATCCAAGAAGCAACACTCGGTTGCACTCTCTACTGCAGAGGCAGAATATGTTGCTACAGAGAGTTGTGCAACACAAGTGTTGTGGATAAAAAGTCAGTTGTGTGACTATAACATCGATATTGGATGCACACCTATCCTATGTGACAACACTAGTGCAATCAATCTATCAAAGAATCCCATTCAACATTCCAGGACGAAACACATAGAAATTCGTCATCATTTCTTGAGAGATGAGGTAGCCAATAGATCATTGGAAATCAGTTTCATACCCACAGAGAAACAGTTGGCTGATATCTTTACCAAACCTCTAGCTGAAGATAGATTCACCACATTGTGAAGAGAGTTGGGGTTGTGCAAATTGCAATGAAACTTAACTCAAATGTTAAGCATATGTCCCTTGTGTGCACTAACTGTGAGGTATATCAAATGGTGATGTGTGGAAGAACAAGTCATACTTGTTTGGAAACTCTCATTATGCGTGAGAAATATTCTCCGCCAAGTATCCATAGTCATGTGACAAAAAAGGGACATGTACTCTACATTTGGAATTAGTTTCTTTATAATTTTGCCTATTCAAAACTTTCTTTAAAATTTTGAAAACACTTGTTGGTTTGTCTTTCTACATGCTTGGTGTTCTTAATTACTTGGTCTTTGTGTGCATATTTGTCTTCATGAACTTGAGTCCTTTTGTATCAAATGGCACACATTATGGGGGAGCAAGTTAGGGTTAGATGAATGCAAATGTGAAGGAAATTATTCAACTTTTGTCCATCTCAACTCCCTCACAACCATTAATCATTTCAGACCTTCATTCTACCCTTAAAACTGCTTTGAACATGTCCCTGTCGACAGGCTACATGGGCCCTGTCGACAGCTCATCCCAGACAGAACTCTCAATCTTCTGTCTGTATACATCTGTCGACAGGCCCTCTACCTGCTGTCGACAGATGCACACAGTTTTTGCCTCCCCGAAATCTCCAACCTCTGTCTGTGTGCTCCTGTCGACAGGCCCTTTCTCCCTGTCGACAGACACACTGAATTTTGGAACTTCATGCTTATTTCTTCACCCATTCAGTGAGCAACTTCATGATTAACATTTAAGGTGTCTATAAGGTTAATGCATGTTTGACCACACTATATACAAATGATATTTAAGTTATTCTTTATACCACTATGATTTTCACATACTATTCATGTTTGGATTTAGGTTCTTTCATTTTGGGAACACTTCATAACTCTAAAGGATATCCACCTCACTCCTCTAAATCAATTCTTTGTGGGCAAACATAGTCTCAATTTACTTGATAAGCATTTTGGTCATGAAAGTACATGACCTTGGGCAAAGGGTGGACAAACTCCTCCTTTCCAGGAATCCGGAAAACTATAAGCTTCCGCCGACAATCCATCAAAGCATAATGCTCCTCAAGCCAATCAAAGCCCAAGATAGCATCATAATCCTTCATCTTCAGCAAATAGAAATTACCAGGCAAAACTTGCTCCTCAATGCACACAGAAAGCGACGAAAAACACTGCTCGGTCAAGATAGTTCCTGCTGGAGTATGAACAGACAAGGGAACCTCCAACTTTTCTGGAACTAGACCATTCTCCTTTATCAAGACTTTGGCAAATCCTTCGGAAATAAAACTATGCGTGGCACTGGTATCAAACAAGACTCTAGCATGCATTCCCATAATTAAAATTGTACCTTCAGTGACGTGCTCTGCCAACTCTGCCTCGTCTCTAGCCAAGGCGAACACTCGAGCCGGAGCCCTCGGTCTCCCTGCTGCTCTCGGTGCCGGTCTCGCTGCTGCTGGTGCTGCTGCCGCTGCAGTCTGCTGCGCCATCTTCGGACAGTCTCTGATCTTGTGGTTCTTGTCACCACATCTCAAGCATCTCCCGGAAGTCACCCAACACACCTCGCCTCCATGACGCTTCCCGCACTGGGTACACACTGGCTTTTCTGCAATCATACCTCCGCCTGGAGTCGGTGCCGCTGCTCTCGCTGGAACCACTGCTCTCTGCTGAAAAACTGGGGTCTTCTTCTTCTTATCCTGCCGCTGGAAAGCTGATGCTGGCCTCTTTAGAGAAGCTCTCTTCTCTTCAAGGTAAACTTCCATCTCTGCCTCCTGCATGCAAGCTGCTGACAAAGCTTCCTCCATGGAACGATGTCCTAATGCCACTAGTCTCGTCCTCAGGGACGGCTTCAAACCCATGATAAATTTCTTTACCTTCCTCCGCTCATCTGCCACAATGTGAGGCGCGTACTTGGACAGCTCCGCAAATCTCGCCTCATACTCAAGTACACTCATTGACCCCTGGGTCAACGTCAAAAACTCCTGCTCCATGCGGTCCTGCACGTGCTCTGGGATGTACTTCGCCTTGAATAAGCGGACGAATTCAGTCCATGCAACCTCCATAGCACCATCTTCAAACTGTGTGCGTAGTACAGAAGACCACCACACGTCGGCACGCTCCTGAAAAAGAAGGTAAGTACATCTAAGATATATTCCAACCCATACCAATAAACTCCTTAAAATCTATCTTTACCTGCAGCATATAAGTAGCTAAGGATACTCTCTCCTCCTCCGCACAACGAAGGGCACGAAAGATCTTCTCCGTCTCTCTAAGCCAACTCTCCGCAAGAATGGGATCACTCTCTCCCTTAAAGAAAGGCGGGGTCATCCTCCTGAATCTTTCCATCATAGGCACTCCTCCAAAAACTGCATCCTGAGCTGGTGCTCGTGCCTACAATCCAAACATCCCTTAGATAACAACTCTTCAGTTACCACCTTGAATAATTCCTGCTGCTACCGACCTGAACCTGCACCTGTGCCTGCAATGCCGCTGTAGTCTGAGACTGAGTCTGCATCGCATGCACCAATCCTTGCATCAATGCTCCGTAGTCTACAGGTGGTGGTGGGGGTGGCAAAGGTACACCCGCCTGGTCTTGAGCCTGCTGATCACCTGCTGACTCATCACCTCGAGCCGGGCCAGCTCCTCTACGTCCACGAGTCGCCATAGACTGCAAAATACGCATCCTATTTAATAACCTATCATTCTACACAACTTGGACTAATTCTTTTGAATACAATACTGATATTCTATTTATGTACATGTTCAACCTGGATCTCTCTGATACCAATCTCTGTAACGCCCCTCTTAGACCCAGTACAGTTACACCAACTCACATTGGATCTAGTAGAGGTATTACAGTGGAACGAATCCAACAAGTTACAATACAGGTTGAAATATACACAAATAACTATTCAATTCCAAGGATAATTAACAAACATGGAATTAAACACTTGCAATCAGCATTTATTCAAAAGCAAATCTAATGCATAAAAGATAGCAATAGTCCAAGGTTATTACATTTCAAAGATCAGTTGCATAAAGGAAATTACATAAGATCCTCACATACAAGATTCACTCTAAAACTCTCTAAGACAAGCTAAGTCTCCACGTCCTCACGCTCTGAGTCAGTTTGCACTAACTCCACCGTATCCTCTGGCTCTCCTGAAATGTTAGGCAAGTATGAGTCCACAAGACCCAGCAAATCACATGTAGACAGTTCAAGATATTAACATTATATTAATTTTAAAACATGGTAGTACATTAGCATTCATTCATTGATATCATATACTTTTCTTACTATAGTTCTAAGTCCATTGGCAATCATTCATTTCATGGTGATTTAACAATTAAGGAATAAAATGTTTCACATGTAGCATGGAATTACTTATTCATGAAACTATTCGATGTTATGTGACTTACAACAATTCTCATGTATCAATTTCTCACTTATACATGCACTATTCTTTTACATAACAATTTTCATGTAGTAATACTAAAACATTGACATGTAACATGAAATCCTTTGAACAAGTTCACATGTAGGAATGTAAGCATATAACATGTAGTATGTAGCATGTAGAACAGGTAGACATGTAACTTGTAGCATGTAACATGTAGCATGTAGATAAGTAACTTGTAGCATGTAGTCATTTTCATATAGTTGCCAAGACATAGCCCACACTAAATTAGAGATCAGTAGTCATTTAACATTCACTTATCACCTAGGCAATGCGGTGATGAAGTCATAGTATTTGCGCAAAACCGGGGAAAGTCCTTCCCACCTTGCCAGTAGAACAAGTCTACCTCCAGGATTTCAATCCGTTGCCCACGGATTCATTTCTTTACATGTAGGTGAACCATTACCATAGGGGCATCTACGGTGTAGTTCCTTGTAGGAATCTCTAAGATAGCAATGTCTTATTGGCATCATTGTTATAATGCATACACTAACGTATATAATAGATATGACATTTCATTTCATACTATTAACATGTGTCAATGCAATATTTCAAAGTACAACACTTTCAGTTCTGAAATCCTATTTACTGTACAACAGATTTCTATCATGATACTAATATTCATTCTTGCATTTTCATGCATTTTTATTCAATTCTATGTGTAATATATTGTTCAGAAATTCATAACAGAACGTACACATGTCTGAAAATTCTGAAATTTTAACAGAAATTCGAAATCAGTAATTACAATACACATGCCAAATTTCATAATTTTCTGATTCTGCAACTATTTTTCATGAAATTAACTCTATTAAATCAACTAACTAACATGGTTTAATATTGAGAAAAGCTCACAATTTTCACATGGAACATGGATTACTGACATATCATATCTATTGCAGTAATCTAAACATCAATCAACATGCTTTCTTTTACATCATTGTACTTATCTTATACAATTAAACCTTGATCATTGTCATGTAATTATGCATGTTATCAATTCCTATATATATATATATAAATATATAGAACCTGCACATTATAGCAATAGACAGTCCATAACAATAACATACTCTAATATTACATGGCTGAAACGCATACATTCATAAATTATACATTTAAAACCAATTCACTCAGATTTCTGGAAATATATGATTCTGTTAAACTTGACGTCAATTAGTATGACGTTTACTATGGTCGACGTCCACATACGTTGTCGTTAAGTAATTATAGGCGGCGGCACATAGCGCCGTTAACACAAACCGACGGCGGCACATAGCGCCGTTTACATATAGTAAGGACAGAAAATACATATATATTTCGGATGAACTAAACGGCAGTCGATATTGCCGTTTACATATTATAGGCGGCAATACCCTGGACGTCTAGTTCTAAGACACAGAAAACACAGAAACCTGCATGCAATAACGACGTTTCTAACCCTTCCCGTAGGTTGTTTACATGCTTTAAAAATACAGAAAAATGTTAAATACGTAGTATATCATATCCTAAACTAATCCCCCATGCAACTTGCCTCAATCCCTCCTAATGGAGTGTCGAATCCGAGCTCGAAGAAGCCCGTCTCGCCAGGGAGACAGTTCTTTCCTCCGTCTTCAAGCACTCGAAACCTCCTCCGATGAAGTTCCTCCGCCTGGATGAGCCTTTGGGCGAAGTCCTATGTATCTCCTCGGTGTAGATGCCTTCGAACCGCACGAACAAGCACCAGATCGCTCTGCAAATCCCTTCCTCGGCCCTCTTTCTCTCCTCCAGAACCAAAGCAAAAACCCCCTTTTCTTTCTGCGAGATCTGGTCTTATAAAGACCTCTCAAGCAAAGACCAAGCCTAATCCTGACCCTCGGATCTAAACGCATCGGATCAGCTCATTAAAACCTTCCCGAAACGGCCGATCTCTTAATCCGGAACGGAAAGCTCAAAAACAGGCAAGTCAGTTTAACGTCAACATAGGTTGTCGTCTACCCCAATATAAACGTCCATCGTTGATGTCGTTTATAGTCTTGCCCATAATTAAATAATTCAGAAAAATATTAAACGTCAATACCTATCGTCGTTAACATCCCATAAACGGCATGCGATGTTGCCGCTTACAAGCTTTAACGTCAAATGATCTTGACGCCTAGTTCTACACAGAACAGCATTCAATTTATGCAGAAATAAACACACAATGAACAGAATACATTCAAGGAAATTCTAGGGTACTACATCCTCTCTCCCTTAAAAAATCTTCGTCCTCGAAGATTGAGTTAAGTTACTCACCGAACAAGGACGGATAAAGCTTCTTCATTCTTTCTTCAAGCTCCCACGTTGCCTCTTCACGTGAGAAGTTCCTCCATAGAACCTTCACAAATGGAATGGACTTTGATCTTAATTCTTGCACCTTCCTGTCCAGAATCTCCACAGGTTGCTCAGCATAAGACAAATCTGGCTGCAACTGAATCGGTTCATAACTGATCACATGAGCCGGATCTCTAACATACCGCCTCAACATGGATACATGAAATACTGGATGCACCGCTGCTAAAGATGGTGGCAAAGCTAACTGGTATGCCACATTCCCGATCTTCTTCAGAATTTCAAAGGGTCCAATGAATCTCGGGTTCAGCTTACCCCTCTTTCCGAACCTTACTACACCTCTGGTTGGCGAAACCTTAAGGAAAACATGGTCTCCAACCTCGAATGCCAAATCCTTCCTTCTTGCATCTGCATAACTCTTTTGACGATCCTGAGCCGCTTTTATTCTCTGCACAATCATCTGAATCTTTGCTGAAGTCTCTTGCACTACTTCAGGTCCAACCAGATGTCGATCTCCTGACTCCTCCCAACACAATGGGATCTACAGGTCTTCCGTACAAAGCTTCAAAAGGTGCCATACCTATGCTCGAATGGAAACTGTTATTATAAGCAAATTCCACAAGAGATAGATGGCGCTCCCAATCACCTTTCCATTCTAAAACACAAGCTCGAAGCATATCTTCCAACGTCTGAATAGTCCTCTCGGACTGTCCATCCGTTTGCGGATGAAATGCCGAACTCAACTTCAACTGACTGCCAAAAGCCTGCTGCAAACTCTGCCAAAACCTGGAAGTGAATCTCGGATCACGATCTGAGATAATCGACTTCGGAATCCCATGCAGCTTCACAATATTATCAATATACAGCCTGGCCAAGCTCTCAACGGACTGCTTCTTCTTCATGGCAAGGAAATGAGCACTCTTCGAAAATCTATCAACGATCACCCAAATAGAATCATTTCCTCTAGCCGATCTAGGCAATCCGGATACAAAGTCCATGGTCACTTGCTCCCACTTCCACTGAGGGATATCTAACCTCTGCATCAAGCCTGAAGGTCGCTGACGCTCTGCCTTCACTTGCTGACAAATCAGACACTTCGCCACAACATCAGCCACATCTCGCTTCATGCCAGTCCACCAGAAAGAACGCTTCAGATCCTTGTACATCTTCCCACTGCCTGGATGAATAGAGAACTGAGATCTATGAGCCTCCTCCAAAATTTCCTTTCTCAGATCAACATTATTAGGGACACAAACCCTAAGATTCAAGCGAATTACATCATCTTCATCTCTGGTAACTCCACTCTTTCCAACCAACTCCTGCAACAACGGATCATCTTTCTGCAACGCAATGACCCGATCAAGAATAGAAGATCTCAAAGACAACTGTGCCATGAACAAGTTACACAATTGAGGTTCTAGAACAGCCAAAGAACTTGAAACGTCTCAAGCATCTTCCAGTCTTGCCTCATCATCTGTCTTTTCCTGCTCAACGCATCTGCCACTACATTGGCCTTCCCTGGATGGTAAGACAGATCAAAATCATAGTCTTTCATGAATTCTATCCACCTCCGCTGCCTCAGATTCAACTCCTTCTGCGAGAACAAGTATTTGAGACTCTTGTGGTCTGAGAAGAGCTCAAATCTAACTCCATATAGATAGTGCCTCCAAATTTTCAAAGCATAGACCACAGCTGCTAACTCCAAGTCATGGGTCGGGTAGTTGCGCTCATGCTCCTTAAGTTGCCTAGAAGCATACGCCACAACTCGACCACCCTGCATCAGAACACAACCAAGCCCAATCTTCGAAGCATCTGTGTAGATAGAGAAAGAATCTACATCATTGGGCAAAACAAGCACTGGCGCTGAGGTCAGACGAGCCTTTAATTCCTGGAACGCCTTTTCACAAGCCTCTGACCACTCAAACTTGACTCCTTTCCTTGTCAACTCGTCAAAGTCGCCGCAATAGAAGAAAATCCTTCGATGAATCTCCTATATAGCCAGCCAAACCGAGAAAACTCCTGATGTCAGCTGAAGATCTCGGTGTCTCCCAATCAAGAACAGCTTCCACCTTAGCTGGATCTACAGACACACCTTCTCCCGATATAACATGACCCAAGAAATGGACTTCTTTCATCCAGAAGTTGCACTTGCTGAATTTAGCATACAGCTTATGCTCCCTCAGGACACTCAACACAATCTTCAATGCTCACTATGAGTCTCTTCATCGGGCGAATAAATCAACACATCATCAATGAAGACTACCACAAAAGAATCCAGATACTGCCGAAAAACTCTATTCATCAAATCCATGAAAACTGCTGGAGCATTTGTCAAGCCAAAGGGTAAGACAAGGAATTCATAATGGCCATATCTCGTCCTAAAAGCCGTCTTAGCAGAATCTTCCGGCTTAATTCGGAGTTGATGATAGCCAGAACGAAGATCAATCTTAGAGAATACAGAAGCTCCTCGCAACTGATCAAACAAGTCATCAATACGAGGTAAAGGGTACTTGTTTTTAACAGTTACCTGGTTGAGCTTACGGTAATCTATGCACAACCTCATCGATCCATCCTTCTTTTTCACAAAAAGAACAGGTGCTCCCCATGGCGAAACGCTCGGCCGGATGAAGCCTTTATCAAGTAATTCCTGCAGCTGCTTCCTCAATTCTGCCAATTCCGCTGGCGCCATGCGATAAGGTGCAATGGAAATAGGTGCTGTGCCGGGTACGAGCTCAATGCCAAACTCTAACTCCCTTGCAGGTGGCAAACCAACAAATCTTCAGGAAAGACATCGCTGAAATCTCTGACCACCTCAATATTCTCGACAGATAGAACCTTCTTCGAATCCTCGGTCACAACCACACTAGCCAGAAAACCAGGGCAACCCTTGCTTAACATCCGAGTCGCCTTCAAAGCTGAAATCACAAACTTACCCGACATGACCTTGGGCAAAGGGTGAACAAACTCCTCCTTTCCAGGAATCCGGAAAACTATAAGCTTCCGCCGACAATCCATCAAAGCATAATGCTCCTCAAGCCAATCAAAGCCCAAGATAGCATCATAATCCTTCATCTTCAGCAAATAGAAATTACCAGGCAAAACTTGCTCCTCAATGCACACAGAAAGCGACGAAAACACTGCTCGGTCAAGATAGTTCCTGCTGGAGTATGAACAGACAAGGGAACCTCCAACTTTTCTGGAACTAGACCATTCTCCTTTATCAAGACTTTGGCAAATCCTTCGGAAATAAAACTATGCGTGGCACCGGTATCAAACAAGACTCTAGCATGCATTCCCATAATTAAAATTGTACCTTCAGTGACGTGCTCTGCCAACTCTGCCTCGTCTCTAGCCAAGGCGAACACTCGAGCCGGAGCCCTCGGTCTCCCTGCTGCTCTCGGTGCCGGTCTCGCTGCTGCTGGTGCTGCTGCCGCTGCAGTCTGCTGCGCCATCTTCGGACAGTCTCTGATCTTGTGGTTCTTGTCACCACATCTCAAGCATCTCCCGGAAGTCACCCAACACACCTCGCCTCCATGACGCTTCCCGCACTGGGTACACACTGGCTTTCTGCAATCATACCTCCGCCTGGAGTCGGTGCCGCTGCTCTCGCTGGAACCACTGCTCTCTGCTGAAAAACTGGGGTCTTCTTCTTCTTATCCTGCCGCTGGAAAGCTGATGCTGGCCTCTTCAAAGAAGCTCTCTTCTCTTCAAGGTAAACTTCCATCTCTGCCTCCTGCATGCAAGCTGCTGACAAAGCTTCCTCCATGGAACGATGTCCTAATGCCACTAGTCTCGTCCTCAGGGACGGCTTCAACCCATGATAAATTTCTTTACCTTCCTCCGCTCATCTGCCACAATGTGAGGCGCATACTTGGACAGCTCCGCAAATCTTGCCTCATACTCAAGTACACTCATTGACCCCTGGGTCAACGTCAAAAACTCCTGCTCCATGCGGTCCTGCACGTGCTCTGGAATGTACTTCGCCTTGAACAAGCGGACGAATTCAGTCCATGCAACCTCCATAGCACCATCTTCAAACTGTGTGCGTAGTACAGAAGACCACCACACGTCGGCACGCTCCTGAAAAAGAAGGTAAGTACATCTAAGATATATTCCAACCATACCAATAAACTCCTTAAAATCTATCTTTACCTGCAGCATATAAGTAGCTAAGGACACTCTCTCCTCCTCCGCACAACGAAGGGCACGAAAGATCTTCTCCGTCTCTCTAAGCCAACTCTCCGCAAGAATGGGATCACTCTCTCCCTTAAAGAAAGGCGGGGTCATCCTCCTGAATCTTTCCATCATAGGCACTCCTCCAAAAACTGCATCCTGAGCTGGTGCTCGTGCCTACAATCCAAAACATCCCTTAGATAACAACTCTTCAGTTACCACCTTGAATAATTCTTGCTGCTACCGACCTGAACCTGCACCTGCGCCTGCAATGCCGCTGTAGTCTGAGCCTGAGTCTGCATCGCATGCACCAATCCTTGCATCAATGCTCCGTAGTCTACAGGTGGTGGTGGGGGTGGCAAAGGTACACCCGCCTGGTCTTGAGCCTGCTGATCACCTGCTGACTCATCACCTCGAGCCGGGCCAGCTCCTCTACGTCCACGAGTCGCCATAGACTGCAAAATAAGCATCCTATTTAATAACCTATCATTCTACACAACTTGGACTAATTCTTTTGAATACAATACTGATATTCTATTTATGTACATGTTCAACCTGGATCTCTCTGATACCAATCTCTGTAACGCCCCTCTTAGACCCAGTACAGTTACACCAACTCACATTGGATCTAGTAGAGGTATTACAGTGGAACGAATCCAACAATTACAATACAGGTTGAAATATACACAAATAACTATTCAATTCCAATGATAATTAACAAACATGGAATTAAACACTTGCAATCAGCATTTATTCAAAAGTAAATCTAATGCATAAAAGATAAGCAATAGTCCAAGGTTATTACATTTCAAAGATCAGTTGCATAAAGGAAATTACATAAGATCCTCACATACAAGATTCACTCTAAAACTCTCTAAGACAAGCTAAGTCTCCACGTCCTCACGCTCTGAGTCAGTTTGCACTAACTCCACCGTATCCTCTGGCTCTCCTGAAATGTTAGGCAAGTATGAGTCCACAAGACCCAGCAAATCACATGAAAGACAGTTCAAGATATTAACATTATATTAATTTTAAAACATGGTAGTACATTAGCATTCCATTCATTGATATCATATACTTTTCTTACTATAGTTCTAAGTCCATTGGCAATCATTCATTTCATGGTGATTTTAACAATTAAGGAAATAAAATGTTTCACATGTAGCATGGAATTACTTAATCATGAAAACTATTCGATGTTATGTGACTTACAACAATTCTCATGTATCAATTTCTCACTTATACATGCACTACTCTTTTACATAACAATTTTCATGTAGTAATACTAAAACATTGACATGTAACATGAAATCCTTTGAACAAGTTCACATGTAGGAATGTAAGCATATAACATGTAGTATGTAGCATGTAGAACAGGTAGACATGTAACTTGTAGCATGTAACATGTAGCATGTAGATAAGTAACTTGTAGCATGTAGTCATTTTCATATAGTTGCCAAGACATAGCCCACACTAAATTAGAGATCAGTAGTCATTTAACATTCACTTATCACCTAGGCAATGCGGTGATGAAGTCATAGTATTTGCGCAAAACCGGGGAAAGTCCTTCCCACCTTGCCAGTAGAACAAGTCTACCTCCAGGATTTCAATCCGTTGCCCACGGATTCATTTCTTTACATGTAGGTGAACCATTACCATAGGGGCATCTACGGTGTAGCTCCTTGTAGGAATCTCTAAGATAGCAATGTCTTATTGGCATCATTGTTATAATGCATACACCAACGTATATAATAGATATGACATTTCATTTCATACTATTAACATGTGTCAATGCAATATTTCAAAGTACAACACTTTCAGTTCTGAAACCCTATTTACTGTACAACAGATTTCTATCATGATACTAATATTCATTCTTGCATTTTCATGCATTTTTATTCAATTCTATGTGTAATATATTGTTCAGAAATTCATAACAGAACGTACACATGTCTGAAAATTCTAAAATTTTAACAGAAATTCGAAATCAGTAATTACAATACACATGCCAAATTTCATAATTTTCTGATTCCTGCAACTATTTTTCATGAAATTAACTCTATTAAATCAACTAACTACATGGTTTAATATTGAGAAAAGCTCGCAATTTTCACATGGAACAGGGATTACTGACATATCATATCTATTGCAGTAATCTAAACATCAATCAACATGCTTTCTTTTACATCATTGTACTTATCTTATACAATTAAACCTTGATCATTGTCATGTAATTATGCATGTTTATCAATTCCTATATATATATATATATAATATATAGAACCAGCACATTATAGCAATAGACAATCCATAACAATAACATACTCTAATATTACATGGCTGAAACGCATACATTCATAAATTATACATTTAAAACCAATTCACTCAGATTTCTGGAAATATATGATTCTGTTAAACTTGACGTCAATTAGTATGACGTTTACTATGGTCGACGTCCACATATGTTGTCGTTAAGTAATTATAGGCGGCGGCACATAGCGCCGTTAACATAAACCGACGGCGGCACATAGCGCCGTTTACATATAGTAAGGACAGAATATACATATATATTTCGGATGAACTAAACGGCAGTCGATATTGCCGTTTACATATTATAGGCGGCAATACCCTGGACGTCTAGTTCTAAGACACAGAAAACACAGAAACCTGCATGCAATAACGACGTTTCTAACCCTTCCCGTAGGTTGTTTACATGCTTTAAAAATACAGAAAATGTTAAATACGTAGTATATCATATCCTAAACTAATCCCCCATGCAACTTGCCTCAATCCCTCCTAATGGAGTGTCGAATCCAGCTCGAAGAAGCCCGTCTCGCCAGGGAGACAGTTCTTTCCTCCGTCTTAAGCACTCTGAAACCTCCTCCGATGACGTTCCTCCGCCTGGATGAGCCTTTGGGCGTGAAGTCCTATGTATCTCCTCAGTGTAGATGCCTTCGAACCGCACGAACCAGCACCAGATCGTTCTGCAAATCCCTTCCTCGGCCCTCTTTCTCTCCTCCAGAACCAAAGCAAAAACCCCCTTTTCTTTCTGCGAGATCTGGTCTTATAAAGACCTCTCAAGCAAAGACCAAGCCTACTCCTGACCCTCGGATCTAAACGCATCGGATCAGCTCATTAAAACCTTCCCGAAACGGCCGATCTCTTTAATCCGGAACGGAAAGCTCAAAAACAGGCAAGTCAGTTTAACGTCAACATAGGTTGTCGTCTACCCCAAATATAAACGTCCATCGTTGATGTCGTTTATAGTCTTGCCCATAATTAAATAATTCAGAAAAATATTAAACGTCAATACCTATCGTCGTTAACATCCCATAAACGGCATGCGATGTTGCCGCTTACAAGCTTTAACGTCAAATGATCTTGACGCCTAGTTCTACACAGAACAGCATTCAATTTATGCAGAAATAAACACACAATGAACAGAATACATTTAAGGAAATTCTAGGGCACTACATATATATAAATAATGAAATCAAATTGAAGTTGGGATGAATATAGAGCAATGTTGGGTTATGCTGAGTAACCGGGGTGATGGGCATCACAAATGTCTGCCCTCGCGTCAAAAGGCTAACTCATCATCTCTGTACAACAGTATGATAGAAACTTCCACTGAGTAACTGGAGGTATGGGCACTTGTAATGTTTATCCTCACGTCAAAAGGTGTGACGTCTTCTTAAGTACCAATTCTTCCCATTGTTTTTCTAAATTAAACAAAAAAAGGAAATAGTGTGAAGCCTCCACTGAGTCATAATTTCCAAGGTCATTGGTCTTGTGATTGTCTTCACATATAGATATCATCTCATGCATCATTTGCCTATCAACAAAATGGGGATTGTGTTGTCTTACACTATATTTATACAACGAGGGTGAGAGTGCATTGTTCTTCATTTTAGTAGGTGTTTTCATACTGCTCTAACTTAAAATCCCTTGGGTATTATGTTAAAACCATTAAGGAAATGAATTGGCTTTTCATATCCTTTTATATGGTCGGAAAAATATGTGTTCACCTATTATACACCTTCAATAGACATTGTGGACCATTGCTCTCATGTTCCAACTCTAAAACCCATCAAAACATCAAACTGGGGTTTTTCTAACTGCCCCTGTCGACAGGCACCAGGGCCCTGTCGACAGCCGGCGGCAGACCTGTTTTTGGAAGTCCAATGGGCTAAATCCGAAAACGGATTTGGTGGGATCCGACCCTTCACATAACCTCAAGCCTTCTATAAGAGGACCCCACACCCCTTTCCATCTTTTTCCACTTCCAAAAACCCTTCTTTCCCTCCCTCTCTTCAAAACTCTTTCTCCAGGGCACGGGAAGAGCTCTCCTATCCCTTTCCTCTTCCTCCTTCCTGTCTCTCTTTCTCCTATATCCACTCCAACCACATCAAGCCTCCCCTCCTGATGGCTCCAAAGGCCAAGAAGCTAGCATCCCGTCGTCGTCCACGATCTCCCGAAGCCGGCCAAGGCTCCAGAGTCACCACCGAGCGTCGGACGAAGCACTGGGAGGATCGTTTGCCGGAGCTCATCATTCCGCCATCTCTGAGTCTTCTTGATGTCCATGGTACCTTCACCAAGGTCGTGCAGCCCCGCTACATCGACTTCCTTTCCCTGGAAGACATGTTTCCAGAACTCCAAACTCTCTTTGATGTCCAGGGTTGGGCACCCTTCTGCTACGATCACATGCGGTACTCTACAACCGCCGTGACCGATTTCTACACCAACCTCCGACTATCAAGAACTGGACAGTTGTATACCAAGGTGAAGGACACTCCATTTTTTATCACTCCTAATCTCCTATCCACCGCTTTGCAAATCCCAAACACTGGAGTGGACATCATGACCCATCATCCAACTCCAGAGGAGTATCACATGCTCATTACTTTGCCGCCTTACGATCCTACTGATCGTAGGCAACTAAATGCCAACTCCTTCCTCCTCTTCATCGTCTCATCCATCACATCTTCACCACTCTCATAGTTCCCAAGGATGGTAGCCGAGAACTTGTGACCTCCCTTCACAAGTCTCTGCTTCACCAATTCCTCAACGCTGAGCCTATCAACTTACCTGCTCTTATGGTCTCTATCTTTCGCATATGTGTTTGAAGTGCCAAGATATCTATGCCATATGCATGCCAACTCACTTTCTCTTCCTATTCCTTGGCATTCAAATTCCAAATGGGAGATGACAGTTCTCAAATCCCGTAGCTCCTATGATCTCACAGTTGTACATAGGATGGGCTACAAGATGGTAGATGGAACTGTAACTAGAGATCTCAAGGGTAAAGGGGCAGCTGCAGATGATGATGATGGTGAAGATGAAGAAGATCAAGCTGCAGAAGATCAATATGTAGAAGATGCTCATAATGACGATTCTCAATATGAGCCACTAGTTGCTCCAAGAGATGATGCTGCTGCTGCTGTTGCTGAGCCCTCAATTAGGGAATTACTTGCTCATCTCCAGATTCAAATGGCAACAGGATTTGAACGACTTATTGCAAGAATGGACACACTAGACACCCGCTTGGACAGCATTGCTACTGCACATCGGGCTTCTACACCTCCAGCTGATGATGATGCGTAGTTAGCTTAGATGTCTAGGCTAGTGTCAAGTCATGTTATCTTGATCAATGAATGTCTTTCCCTTTACTTGTTATTTCCTTTCATTAGCACCCAATGTAATGTGTATGCACTAATGAAAATCAATGAAAATCTTTGTTCTGTGCATTCTACCTGTGTCTATGGTGTGCTTTTGGATGTTGTCAAAAGGGGGAGAAAAACTCAATTGTGCATTAATTGATTGATTAATTTTGTCATCATCAAAAAGGGGGAGAATGTTGGGTTCTCAAGTTGAGAAGATTGAGCTCACATTCTAATTAATGAATACAACATGTTTTTGATGATGAACATTGATGTGCAATGATGTACAATGCAAACAAGTGATAAACAATGTGAATTGAGTTTTAAATTCATGAGATCTTCAAACAATAACTTGTCATAACAACTTGGTACAACACTTGATTTTATGCTCATAATATCTCACTAATTATGTTTACTTTTGTAGGAGATATACCATGCAAGACATGTGCCAAAACAAGTTTGAAAGATCAAGAAAAAGTCAAAAGACAAGGTACCTGTCGACAGCAAGCAAGGACCTGTCGACAGATACAACCAGTCAGAAAGCAACCAGTTCTGCCAAGGCATTGCCTGTCGACAGCAGGAGTGCCCCTGTCGACAGATGCAACCAGTTTGAAGATCAAAAGCTCTGGAAGGCCTGCGCCTGTCGACAGCAGCAGACCACCTGTCGACAGATGCACACAGTCAGAGCCTTCAGCCTTCTGGTTCTTCACAAATTGTCTACGCTTGTCGACAACAGGTGCAAGACCTGTCGACAAATGAATGGAAAACACATTACGGGATGTTTTGCAAGTTGCCAAACTTAGTGTTTCTATGGAGTACGACTCTCCATATGTTAACACTCATATATAAGCAACCTTTTGCAACAAATCTCGTACACAAGCAGCCTCCTTCAAAGAACCCTAAAGAGCTCTCCAGAAAACCTCTGTTCTGCTGCTTTGCTTCAACCTACCGCCCAGAACCAAGAACGGAAGACTTTTGCAGCGGAAGGTGAAGTCCGGACGTCTTGGATTCAAGCATCTACATCAATATCTGATCTCAAAGTCGAAGCTTGGACTCCAGGAGGACGTTTAGAGGAAGAGTTTGCTTATTGGATTTGTTCTTCAACTCTCAAACTCTTCCATGTTCTTTCTATTCCATACTTGTGTGTGTGTGTGGTGCTTCAAGTGGTTGTTGTGCTTGATACACGTGTGTGTGTGTTAATCTGATCGTGGGTTCACATCAGATAAACACGTGTGTGAGTTCTAGTTCGTGAACTAGCTCATAAGCAGGTGATTCTGCGTGTGTGTGTGGCCCGTGGATGTAGGATACACGAGTTGTGTACTCCGAACCACGTAAAATCTACGTGTCTCGTGGTTTGCACGAATTTGCGTTAGATGCTTGGTAGGCACGACACATTTATACACGTTTGAGTACTTGCTTATCCATCTATCAATCACTCACACACATCCACACAGAGTCTGATCATTGCTAACACTTTAATTGTCTGTGCTATTGCAAAAAGAGGGCGTTAAGCTTTTAAATTGTCCGTAATCTATTCAACCCCCCCTTCTAGATTACCATTTAGGGAATTCCACACCTCTTCCAACCTGCCCTTAACGTCAAGGGATGTTGACGTTAACAGGGATTTCGACAGAAACACAGAAGTATCAAATAACATACATATACATAATATGTACATGCAATATGCACAACATTATTTAAATATAATTTGCACAGAATTAAATAAATACAATATGTACAGAAATAACATGTATATACATATGCACATAAGTAATTAAATAAATATAATATACACAAAGTTAAATAAGCATAATATGAACAAAATTCGAGGGCCTTACACCCTCTCCCCCTAAAAGAAAACTTCATCCTCGAAGTTAGAACAAAAATACTAAGCAAACAAATGGGGGTACTTCTTCTTCATGGCATCCTAAAGCTCCCATGTATCCTCCTCCCACGAGAAGTTCCTCCATAACACCTTTACGGATGCAATACTCTTGTTCCTGAGGTGCTGAACCTTCCGGTCTAGGATAGCTACTGGTTGCTCTACATACGACAAGTCTGAATCTCTACTGGCTTATGACTAATAACATGAGACGGATCTCGAACATACCTCCTAAGTATAGATATGTGGAAAACTGGGTGTACACTAGCTAACGTTGGGGGTAAAGCTAGCTCATATGCCACACTGCCTATCCACCTGAGAATCTTAAATGGGCCAATGAATCTCGGACTCAACTTGCTATGCCGCCAAACCTAACAAACCTCGGGTAGGTGAATTCTTAAGAAATACATGCTCGCCAACCTCGAACTATAAATCCTTCCTCCTGTTGTCGGCGTAGCTCTTCTGCCTATCCTGTGCCGCAACCAATCTCTGCCTGATAAGTTAAATCTTATCCAAAGTCTCATGTACCAACTTCGGACCAACTAACTGCCTATCGCTTGTCTCCTCCTAGCACAAAGGAGATCTACAGGGTCGCCCATACAAAGCCTCAAACCAAGCCATACCAATGCTTGCATGAAAACTGTTGTTGTAGGCGAACTCCACAAGAGGTAGATGACACTCCCAATCACCCTTCCAGTCAAGCACGCACACTCTCAACATATCCTCGAGCGACTGGATAGTCTTCTCGGACTGGCCATCTATCTGGGGATGGAACGTCGAACTAAGCTTCAGCTGAGAACCCAAAGCCTCCTAAAGACCCTGCCACAGCCTCGAAGTAAACCTCAGGTCTTGATCAGAAATAATAGACTTCGGCACTCCATGCAATCTCACTATGTTGTCGGCATACAGCCTAGCCAAACTCTCTACGGACTGCTTCTTTTTCATAGGCAAGAAATGTGCCATCTTGGAGAAACGATCTACAATCACCCAAATTGAGTCATTGCCCTTAGCTGATCTGGGCAAACTCGTCACAAAATCCATGGTGATTACTTCCCACTTCTATACTGGTATCTCCATCTTGTGCATAAGGCCCGATGGTCGCTGACGCTCGGCCTTCACCTGCTGGCACACTAAACATCTGGACACGAACTCGGCCACATCCTTCTTCATGCCAGACCACCAAAAAGATCTCTTCAAATCCTGGTACATCTTAGAGTTGCCTGGATGAATAGAAAACCTTGACCTATGAGCTTTTGATAGAACATGCTCATAGACATCCACAACATCAGGGACACAAACTCGGTGCTGGAATCTAATAACACCGTCCTCATCTCGAGCAATTCCTCCTTGCCCACCATCTTCTGAAGCCTAGGATCAGCTCTCTACTGCTCGATCACCTCATGCAAAACTATGGATCGAATAGTCAACTGAGCCACGAAAGTCTGACATAACTGCAGCTCTAACTCAGTCATCGCACACGCTGCATCCTCAAGCATCTTCCAATCTTGACGAAGCAATGACCTCTTCCTATTGAGAGCATCTGCCATGACATTTGCCTTCCCTGGATGATACTGAAGCTCGAAGTCGTAGTCCTTGAGAAACTCAATCCACCATCTCTGCCGCAGGTTCAACTCCTTCTGCGAGAAAAGATACCTCATACTCTTGTGGTCAGTGAACACCTCGAACTTGACACCATAAAGATAGTGTCTCTAGATCTTCAGTGTATGAACCACAGCTGCTAACACCAAATCATGGGTCGGATAGTTACACTCATGCTCCTTTAACTAGCGAGAAGCATATGCAACTACCTTACCATGCTGTATTAACACACAGCCAAGACCTATCTGAGAAGCATCAAAGTAGATGGCAAAACCTTCTACAGCGCTAGGCAAAATCAACATAGGTGCAGATGTAAGCCTCTCCTTCAGCAACTGGAAACTACTCTCGCAATCATCAGACCAAACAAACTTCACACCCATCCTGGTTAGCTTAGTCAAAGGTGCGGCGATAGTAGCAAAGCCCTCAATGAATCACTTGTAATAGCCTGCTAAACTAAGAAAACTTCTGATCTCTGATGGGGTCCTTGGAATCTCCCAATCTAACGCTGTCTGGACCTTTGCTAGATCAACTGCAACTCCAGTGCCTGAGATAACATGCCCAAGGAAATAAACCTCGCGCATCCAGAAGTCGCACTTGCTGAACTTAGCATACAGCTTGTGCTCTCGGAGAACCTCCAAAACAACCCTCAAATGCTCACATTGTGTAGCCTCATCAGGAGAATAGACTAACACATCGTCAATGAACACCACAACAAAGCTATCCAAATATGGCCTAAACACTCTGTTCATGAGATCCATGAACGCTGCAGGGGCGTTAGACAGACCAAATGGAAGCACAAGAAACTCATAGTGTCCATAACGAGTCCTGAAAGTAGTCTTGGACACATCTTCATTCTTGATCCTCAACTGATGATAGCCGGACCGCAGATCAATCTTAGAAAACACCGATGCATTCTGCAGCTGGTCAAACAAATCATCATTTCACGGCAAGAGATACCTGTTCTTCACAGTCACCTGGTTGAGCTTCATGTAATCAATGCACAACCTGAGGGACCCATCCTTCTTCCTCAGGAACAATACAGGTGCGCCCCATAGTTACACACTAGGGTGAATAAATCCCTAATCCAGCAAATCCTGTAACTGCTTCCTCAGCTCGGCTAACTCTGCAGGTGCCATCCGATATGGAGCCTTAGAGCTAAGAGAGGTGCCTAGAAGTAACTCTATAGTGAACTCTATCTTGCTAGTCGGTGGCAATCTAGACAAATCATCAGGAAATACGTCTGGGAACTCCTGCGCTACCTCAATCTCCTCAAGGGTCGGTGACTGATCCGCCTTAGGGACTAAGACCACACTGGCCAGAAAAGCATCACAACCCTTATTCACCATCCTCATCGCCTTCATGGCGGAGATCACAAACCTTCCCGCTAAGTTCCTTGGCAACAGATGTGAGAATTCATCCTCACCAGGAATACGGAAAGTAATCTTTTTCCCTCTACAATCCACCAAGGCATAGTGCTCCTCAAGCCAATCCAGACCTAGAATAGCATCATAGTCCTTCCTCTTGAGCAAATAGAAGCACCCAAATACGCCTCGGTCCTCAATGCACACAGGTAAAGACGGAATACACTTCCTAGTCGATACCGTACCTACCAGTGTGTGTACAGACAAAGGGACTTCTAACTCCTCTGCCTCTACTCTAGACTCTATTGCTAAATGCTTGGCAAACCGCTCGGAAACGAACGAGTGTGTGGCACCCGTATCAAACAATACTCGAGCATACACACCCATGACTAGAACCGTACCTTCCATGAAGTTCTCAGCTTGCTCCGTATACTCTCGTGCTAGTGCAAACACTCGAGCTTGGGCTCGAGGCCTTCTTGGTCTCCCTGTCACTGGTGTTGCCACTGCTACTACTGCTGGGGCTTGCATTCCACGCTGCACACCCTGCTGAAGTCTGGGACAATCCCGGATCTGGTGCTCGGTACTGCCACACTTGAGACACTTTCCTACTAGCTTCCAACACTCGGTGCCACCGTGTGCTCTACCACAATGGGGACACGCCTTCTTGTCGCTAGGCCTAAAGCTAGGGGACTGCGGTGAAATCGCCTGCTGACTCGAGATCGGGTCATTGCGTTGAGATCTTCTATTCTTGATCAGGTCATTGCGTTGCAGAAAGATGATTCGTTGTTGCAGGAGTTGGTTGGAAAGAATGGAGTTACCAGAGATGAAGATGATGTAATTCGCTTGAATCTTAGGGTTTGTGTCCCTAATAATGTTGATCTGAGAAAGGAAATTTTGGAGGAGGCTCATAGATCTCAGTTCTCTATTCATCCAGGCAGTGGGAAGATGTACAAGGATCTGAAGCGTTCTTTCTGGTGGACTGGCATGAAGCGAGATGTGGCTGATGTTGTGGCGAAGTGTCTGATTTGTCAGCAAGTGAAGGCAGAGCGTCAGCGACCTTCAGGCTTGATACAGAGGTTAGATATCCCTCAGTGGAAGTGGGAGCAAGTAACCATGGACTTTGTATCCGGATTGCCTAGATCGGCTAGAGGAAATGATTCTATTTGGGTGATCGTTGATAGATTTTCGAAGAGTGCTCATTTCCTTGCCATGAAGAAGAAGCAGTCCGTTGAGAGCTTGGCCAGGCTGTATATTGATAATATTGTGAAGCTGCATGGGATTCCGAAGTCGATTATCTCAGATCGTGATCCGAGATTCACTTCCAGGTTTTGGCAGAGTTTGCAGCAGGCTTTTGGCAGTCAGTTGAAGTTGAGTTCGGCATTTCATCCGCAAACGGATGGACAGTCCGAGAGGACTATTCAGACGTTGGAAGATATGCTTCGAGCTTGTGTTTTAGAATGGAAAGGTGATTGGGAGCGCCATCTATCTCTTGTGGAATTTGCTTATAATAACAGTTTCCATTCGAGCATAGGTATGGCACCTTTTGAAGCTTTGTACGGAAGACCTTGTAGATCCCCATTGTGTTGGGAGGAGTCAGGAGATCGACATCTGGTTGGACCTGAAGTAGTGCAAGAGACTTCAGCAAAGATTCAGATGATTGTGCAGAGAATAAAGCGGCTCAAGATCGTCAAAAGAGTTATGCAGATGCAAGAAGGAAGGATTTGGCATTCGAGGTTGGAGACCATGTTTTCCTTAAGGTTTCGCCAACCAGAGGTGTAGTAAGATTCGGAAAGAGGGGTAAGCTGAGTCCGAGATTTATTGGACCCTTTGAAATCCTGAAGAAGATCGGGAATGTGGCATACCAGTTAGCTTTGCCACCATCTTTAGCAGCGGTGCATCCAGTATTTCATGTATCCATGTTGAGGCGGTATGTTAGAGATCCGGCTCATGTGATCAGTTATGAACCGATTCAGTTGCAGCCAGATTTGTCTTATGCTGAACAACCTGTGGAGATTTTGGACAGGAAGGTGCAAGAATTAAGATCAAAGTCCATTCCATTTGTGAAGGTTCTATGGAGGAACTTCTCACGTGAAGAGGCAACGTGGGAGCTTGAAGAAAGAATGAAGAAGCTTTATCCGTCCTTGTTCGGTGAGTAACTTAACTCAATCTTCGAGGACGAAGGTTATTTTAAGGGAGAGAGGATGTAGTGCCCTAGAATTTCCTTAAATGTATTCTGTTCATTGTGTGTTTATTTCTGCATAAATTGAATATTGTTCTGTGTAGAACTAGGCATCAAGATCATTTGACGTTAAAGCTTGTAAGCGGCAACATCGCATGCCGTTTATGGGATGTTAACGACGATGGGTATTGACGTTTAATACTTTTCTGAATTATTTAATTATGGGCAAGACTATAAACGACATCAACGATGGACGTTTATATTTGGGGTAGACGACAACCTATGTTGACGTTAAACTGACTTGCCTGTTTTGAGCTTTCTGTTCCGGATTAAAGAGATCGGCCGTTTCGGGAAGGTTTTAATGAGCTGATCCGATGCGTTTAGATCCGAGGGTCAGGATTAGGCTTGGTCTTTGCTTGAGAGGTCTTTATAAGACCAGATCTCGCAGAAAGAAAAGGGGGTTTTTGCTTTGGTTCTGGAGGAGAGAAAGAGGGCCGAGGAAGGGATTTGCAGAACGATCTGGTGCTGGTTCGTGCGGTTCGAAGGCATCTACACCGAGGAGATACATAGAACTTCACGCCCAAAGGCTCATCCAGGCGGAGGAACGTCATCGGAGGAGGTTTCAGAGTGCTTAAAGACGGAGGAAAGAACTGTCTCCCTGGCGAGACGGGCTTCTTCGAGCTTGGATTCAACACTCCATTAGGAGGGATTGAGGCAAGTTGCATGGGGGATTAGTTTAGGATATGATATACTACGTATTTAACATTTTTCTGTATTTTTAGAGCATGTAAACAACCTACGGGAAGGGTTAGAAACGTCGTTATTGCATGCAGGTTTCTGTGTTTTCTGTGTCTTAGAACTAGACGTCCAGGGTATTGCCGTCTATAATATGTAAACGGCAATATCGACTGCCGTTTAGTTCATCCGAAATATATATGTATATTCTGTCCTTACTATATGTAAACGGCGCTATGTGCCGCCGTCGGTTTGTGTTAACGGCGCTATGTGCCGCCGCCTATAATTACTTAACGACAACATATGTGGACGTCGACCTTAGTAAACGTCATACTAATTGACGTCAAGTTTAACAGAATCATATATTTCCAGAAATCTGAGTGAATTGGTTTTAAATGTATAATTTATGAATGTATGCGTTTCAGCCATGTAATATTAGAGTATGTTATTGTTATGGACTGTCTATTGCTATAATGTGCAGGTTCTATATATTTATATATATATATAGGAATTGATAAACATGCATAATTACATGACAATGATCAAGGTTTAATTGTATAAGATAAGTACAATGATGTAAAAGAAATCTTGTTGATTGATGTTTAGATTACTGCAATAGATATGATATGACAGTAATCCATGTTCCATGTGAAAATTGTGAGCTTTTGTCAATATTAAACCATGTTAGTTAGTTGATTTAATAGAGTTAATTTCATGAAAAATAGTTGCAGGAATCAGAAAATTATGAAATTTGGCATGTGTATTGTAATTACTGATTTCGAATTTCTGTTAAAATTTCAGAATTTTCAGACATGTGTACGTTCTGTTATGAATTTCTGAACAATATATTACACATAGAATTGAATAAAATGCATGAAAATGCAAGAATGAATATTAGTATCATGATAGAAATCTGTGGTACAGTAAATAGGATTTCAGAACTGAAAGTGTTGTACTTTGAAATATTGCATTGACACATGTTACATAGTATGAAATGAAATGTCATTATCTATTATATACGTTGGTGTATGCATTATAACAATGATGCCAATAAGACATTGCTATCTTAGAGATTCCTACAAGGAGCTACACCGTAGATGCCCCTATGGTAATGGTTCACCTACATGTAAAGAAATGAATCCGTGGGCAACGGATTGAAATCCTGGAGGTAGACTTGTTCTACTGGCGAAGGTGGGAAGGACTTTCCCCGGTTTTGCGCAAATACTATGACTTCATCACCGCATTGCCTAGGTGATAAGTGAATGTTAAATGACTACTGATCTCTAATTTAGTGTGGGCTATGTCTTGGCAACTATATGAAAATGACTACATGCTACAAGTTACATATCTACATGCTACGTGTTACATGCTACAAGTTACATGTCTACCTGTTCTACATGCTACATACTACATGTTATATGCTTACATTCCTACATGTGAACTTGTTCAAAGGATTTCATGTTACATGTCAATGTTTTAGTATTACTACATGAAAATTGTTATGTAAAAGAGTAGTGCATGTATAAGTGAGAAATTGATACATGAGAATTGTTGTAAGTCACATAACATCGAATAGTTTTCATGAATAAGAAATTCCATGCTGCATGTGAAACATTTTATCTCCTTAATTGTTAAAATCATCATGAAATGAATGATTGCCAATGGATTTAGAACTATAGTAAGAAAAGTATATGATATCAATGAATGGAATGCTAATGTACTACCATGTTTTTAAAATTAATATAATGTTAATATCTTGAACTGTCTACCATGTAATTGCTGGGTCTTGTGGACTCATACTTGCCTAACATTTCAGGAGAGCTAGAGGATACGGTGGAGTTAGTGCAAACTGACTCAGAGCGTGAGGACGTGGAGACTTAGCTTGATATAGAGAGTTTTAGAGTGAATCTTGTATGTGAGGATCTTATGTAATTTCCTTTATGCAACTGATCTTTGAAATGTAATAACCTTGGACTATTGCTATCTTTTATGCATTAGATTTACTTTTGAATAAATGCTGATTGCAAGTGTTTAATTCCATGTTTTGTTAATTATCATTGGAATTGAATAGTTATTTGTGTATATTTCAACCTGTATTGTAATTGTTGGATTCGTTCCACTGTAATACCTCTACTAGATCCAATGTGAGTTGGTGTAACTGTACTGGGTCTAAGAGGGGCGTTACAAACTTTATCCTCCTCAGCACACTTGATGGCTCGGAATATCTTCTCAACCTCCCTCATCCAGCTCTCCGCTAAGAGTAGGTACCAAACAATCGGTAAGAGGAAACAACATGTAGGTACCTGAAGCATGTAATTACCAAACAATCGGTAAGAGGAAACAACAGCACTTGGTACATGCATGTGTAAACCACCAGAAAAAACCTCCTAAACCTCGTAAAGGACAACTTACATTGATTCAAAGCCAATCCCAATCCCCCTTCCTTCAAATTATACATGATTCAGGTTGATGATATTAGAATACCATCCATTGGGCACTGGTCCTGCACAAGGCCCACATCCATTTATAGCTAACATGGTGGACTCTTAGGGCCAGCAGGCAGCTGTTGATCCTACATGATGTCTGGCTAACAACAGTAGGACCCCGCCCCCCCTCCCACTGATTAGTACTTTCAGCTATCTCAGTTTGGGACATCATAAGTATGGGCCTAGGAAAAGAATCACAATCTTACTCTAATCTGCAGGGATCAGCAAAAATCCTGGGACTGGCTAGATAAAGAAGAATAATGAAATGGAAGAGGGGAAAAAGAAGAAATTGTTCCAGATAGATGGGAAAAGAAAAGATGAGAAAGATGAAACAATCATTCCTCCATGAAGGTCTTTGGAATTGAATTCATGATGATCAACCCCAATGACAACACACTCCCTTTCAGACTTTAAACCAGAGAGATCCAATCCAACACCAAACTAATTATGTTAAATCACCCATTTAGCAGTACCTAGCCAGGAAGTTAACAATGCCAAATTATACTTCAGCCTAACAACCAAGGAAATGAAAATGGACAATGCACGTATCAGAGTGTTCTCCATTATCTTAAGGGAACTAAAGGTGTCAAGGCACAAGGAACTGGTCCATCAATATCAAATAGAGTATGACAAGATCATGGCGCCTCTGCAAAAAACATCATGGCGCCTCTACAAAAAATATATAAAATCATATAAATTGTTTAAAAGTCTTCAGATAAGATATCCCTTTTAACTATTCCCAAGTGCTTTGGGGAAACGATAATTTCTTGGGTGATCTAAAAAAAAAAGTGTCCCTGGCAGTTTGATGAGACATTTCTGTCTTCCATGGATCTCAGTCCTGGCATCTCCCCTGCACCATTGTCTTCCCAGGACACAAACAGAGAGAGAGAGAGAGATTGGCTACACGGGATGAGACTACCAAAGTTTAGAGAGAGAGATGGCTACAGGGGGTGAGATACCAACTAACACCTTCCCGAAATTACTTCAGAAGATGCAAGGAAACACCTCGACCTTCTCCTAATCAACAAAAAAGTTAGAAACAACGAACAAACCACACCAACCCCAACATCCCCAACCAGAAAACAAAGCATCCCAACAGGGAGAACGCCATAATCGAGCATCGACAAAATGAAAAAGGACAACAAACAAGGAACGAGCACCAGTCCAAGAAATGTACCAATTAGCGTTAGTTCGGAGCCTCGTCGATTGTTCCCGCGTTCGCGCTTCCACGACAGAGGAGATTCAAAGGAAGCAATGGATAAGGGTTTTGCAACAGAGCAGGGAGGTGGGAAAGGTTGGTGCCATGCACAGAAGCAAAGAAAACGGACAAGAATACTCACCTTCGGTGCGACGGACTCACCTTCGGCGATCAGTCGGCCCTCAACTCCGCAAAAAGCATACCACGGAGACACAGCCTTCGCGAGAACGGGAGGCAGGGGACCGCGCCGCGGGAGAGGCCAATCGCCCGCTCCGAAGCGGAGGAGGAAGAAGGCGATGGGGTCGGCAGGAGACGCCCGATGGCGTGGAGGACATGTGGAGGAATAGGGGAAGGAGGAGGGGGTGGCCGAAGTGTCCTTCCCTTGCCGTCGCCGAAAGTTCGCCGCCTGCTTTCGCTGCCATTGCTTCCCATAAACCGTCAGGCACAGGCCGTTGCTTGCCCTAAACCGCCGACGACATCGCCTGCTACCGCCTTCTGCCGCAAGTTCCACCGCTAGTCCAGTGCGAAGGCCATCACCGCGAGTCTTCTCCAGTGCGAACGCTGTCACCGAGAGTCTTCTCCAGTGCCTGCCGACGATGCCACTGCTTGCTTGCCCTTTCGCCGCTGCAATGGAAAGGAGGAGAGTGGAGGCAAGGGGAAGGAGGGGGTTTTTTCCCCTTCAATCGGGGCGCGGGATGCCAAAGTTCAATGGGTGCCAATGTTAAAAATAATAATTTATTATATATTTGCTGTATCAAACTCCGTAGGTATATGATAATGTTATATGCTTATGATATTACGGCATAGGGATAGGCATATCTTAAAAGATTAAGAACAAAGTTTTTCTGATATACTTACGACACGTATAGTCCGTAAGTATAGATATGTCTATCCATACGAATAGCTTACGAATATACAGAACTGTAAGCAACTTTTGTAGGCAGAGCTAGGATTTCTTGTAGTGTCTCCCCTTTAAAAGAAGGCAGAGCCATCCTCTTGAACCTCTCCATGATGGACGAACCACCATGGCCATGCTCCTAGGGAACTGGAGCTGGAGCCTGAGCCTGAGACAATAGCAATACATAACAATCATGCATTAATAAAACAGACTACTCCTATTTAACAACTCTAACCTGAGCCTGCAGTGCCGCCTAAGTCTGCGCCTGGGTCTGCATTGCCTGGACCAGGCCTTGCATAAACACGCCGTAGTCCACAGGTGGTGGTGGAGGAAGTACCGTGGGACCCTGGGGCGCTGAGGCCTGCTGCTCACCCCTCTTCTCACGTTTATGCTCATCCTCCCTAGCCTGAGCACCATGCCTACCACGGCTCGCCATAGCCTGTAAAACAATTTAATCTAGTTAGAATCTAAGTTATTTAGTCCTAACCATTTTCTTAACTTTCTTAATCCATTATTAGATGTTTTCCACATATATGGACTAATTCTATAAAGACTTTTGAATATCGTGAAGATGATGGCATATTCATGTACTATCTCAACTTGTTTCTCTGATATCAATCTCTGTAACAACCCTCCTTATACCAGTACGATTATACCAATCCACATTGATATAAAGGCCGTCATTACGATGGGACATTTACCCAACACAATACACTAGGCTGAGATGTGCATAAATAACAAAAGAGTATAGCGGAAGTAAAAAGAAATCTTATTCCATTATCATTCACATAATTCCAAAGTCTATATAGCAAATGAAAGAAATAACAATTGTCCACATTATTACAAGTCCATATGAATAACATTGTTTACATTGATCACATACTATGAAAAAAAAAGTGTAACTATGAAGCAATCTTCCACAAGTAGCTACTCCTCGCGCTTGGAGTCGCTCCTCACTATGTCCTCCTCAAGTACGGGGACACCTATCTCACCTGTATGTTAAAGCAAGTATGAGTCTTTAAACAAGACCCAGCAAGCAATCTAAGGTACATCATTACATATATCACACACACATACTAGTCTTTTAAACAATAAGGGAAAATACATGGTACATGTTTCATGACAATTAAGCATAAATAACCTACACATGCTTTCTACACATAACATGTAACATGAATCATATTACTAAACTCAATTTACATCATTCATATTTCTAAACAAATAGATCTTGAAAATTAACACAAGAGAGCTAACAATCCTAGCATGATATCTAATCATTTTCACATGATTTTATAACACATTTCAACATGTTTAGCTTGCTGTTTTAACATAATTAATTCACATTCACATGGTTTTACGTCTTTTCACATGCTATCACATTCACATAACACCATCACATGTTCACATTTCACATATTCACACCTTTCACACTTTTACACTTAATTTCAGTGACACATAGTGTAGCAACCTGGAAAATTTAAATACTTAAAAATTCAAAATAATAATTTCTTTAAAATCAAAATAATAGAAGCATGCGTAGCACTATCGTATGTACAAAAATACATCGAAAATTCCATAAAAATTAGAAATCAACCCCAAAACATTATTCCTAAGTATTCCACTATAAAATTCATGCAACGAAAAATACGATTGGCCAAGTGTACGTCACAATGTGACTAATTATCCAAATTAGGAAACTAAGTCGGAAAACTATTAACCCTGAAATATAACGTGCTCATAAATTAAATGAACATGTCGGAAAAGCTTCAAACATCATGCAATAATGACCCATTATCAGAATTGGACCAATGGACCTCCCATAGCCCATGAATAAATTCAAGTAAGAAAAATACAATAAAAAAATCCAAAACTCTATTATTTCCTAATTAAAATGGGAAATTCCCATAAGTTAAATCCATTAAATAATGGGTTTTAATAAAGGACCCTCTAAAAATTATTGGGCCAAAATAGGGATTTTAAAAAGGAGAATAATAGGAAAATATCCTAAATTCGTAACTTAAATATTACCTAAATAGAAAAGGGGTATTAAAGCATTAAAATAAGTAATTTGAGTTAGAATTGGATTCCTAAACCTACCCCAATTGCTTGGCGACAAATTTAGATCCCATCCTAACCCAATTAGGATTTGGCAAGCTTAGAAGGAGAAAAGAAATATGGAAATCTCAGAATTAAATAGGAGTTAGAGTTCTATTAGGAAATAGAAACCCAACAAGCTTAAATACTCCTTAAACTCTCCATGGCCGGCCCTAACACATTGTTGGGGCTTGTTGGACGTGGAGAGGAGGCCAAGGAGAAGAGGAATTCGTTGGGAGAAGGCTTGATCAAGCTTCATCCCGTGTTCTTCAAGTTCTAGCCCTAGAAGAAAAAGAGTCAAAGGTAGGCATTCTCATGAGCAAAACATAATTAAATTCAACTGTAGATTGTTCCATGCATCAGGAACAAAACCCCTTTTGTTTCATAATTTTTCATTCACCCAATCTTTTCTTCTTGAATTTCAAATTTGTGCAAACTCCATGACCCCGAACTCTCTTGTCAAATTTATATCTCCATGTATACCCAACCCCATGCCACGAACTGAAGATACTGATGAGTTAGGAGTCTTTTGCCCTTAAAAGCCTTAATTTTCATCCATCATACGTCTCGAATTAATTCTTTGATCTCTATTGTACGTAGTTCCATGTTCTTCTTGAAGTACCATGATTAAAGCATGTCGAAACCATGTATGTTTTTAAATTTCAATTTACTATAAGTACCCTCGTATGTCTAGATCAGATTGCAGGTGATTTTGTAATTTTTCGTTGATTGTACATTTAGTTATAAATTTTTGAATCACCTTATGTCAAAATAGGGAAACATGGTCCACAATCGCATGCACTGTCCTTTTCCCGCTCGGACTCAAGCGTAGGACCTGATAACGCGACGGTCTGATAGGCTGCGTTCTCAGGGACCGTCGCGATGTAGTACCTGTCGCGTTTTGCCCATGGGAGTTAACATGATCAGGATGTCGGCATTACATCTAAGTGCCATTTAACAAATAAAACAAAGTGCTATGTTCTCTCGTTGTCCTTTGACAACAAAGTGCCATTTAACAATATTACTCTATGACAATCAAAACAAAGTGCTATATTCTCTCGTTGTCTATTAACAACAAAAGTGCAATATTCTCTCTCTATCACGCCCCGATATTTAGCAGCGGAATAAATACCGGGAGACGTGAACGATACAAATAGACGTATCACAGTTGAGTAACGCAGAGTCACAATTAAACATAACAACACATTTGAGACCATAATATTGTCATCCAAAGTACTCTTTATTCCATTTCATTCAACTAGTTACAACCTTACATAAGAAGAACCAACTAAAGGGTCCCTTATTCAAATGAAAATGTTTCACTAATACATAGACTACTCAAATATCTATTCCTAATACTTCATCTCCTAAATGTCGGGTGCTCATCACTCTTGCCCTGCCCCATCGAACTCCACGGGTTCCTCATCACTACCTGAAAAGGACAGGATGATAGGGTGAGCGAACTAGCTCAGTAGGATTTACATCTCAATATTGTGCGGGCACTAGTATACATGATTAACATTTTAAATAGGCAAGATATGAACATGTATATGATGACAATGCATGCAACACTAACAGATTGAATAACGGAATAGAACGGATATCATATCAGATCAAATGTCGAGTTGCCTATTCAATGGACATATATTTCAAGAGTAGAATCGTATCAAAATGAATTAGCCATATTCATACAGATATCATGTATTCACATGATCAGACTTATCATATCATATCGTATCAAACGAAGGCACATTCACACAAATCTTGCATATAGTATCAGTGCCATGCCACGCACCACAAGTCCATACTCCCGCGATTAATAAGTACGTTGGGGCACTCTTCCCCAGGACCAGACAGGGCCCCTATTGCACAGGCATTAGTCAAATGGACCGAAGTCCCATATTGTGCCGAACAAACATATTCATTTTATGGCCACAGAGTTTCAATGACAAGCTCATAGTAAAAGGAACATGATCATTCATAGAGTCAAGGTATGACAAAAGCTCAAGAGAACAAAAGGACAGTATAACGACGTATCTTATGTTTCATAATTCATTAATGTCTTGACATGAGGATGACTAAGGACAGATTGTATGCAGAACATGTGCTCTCTATCTCCAGGGTACTTCATGGTACAACCAACTCGGCCTCTGTGTGGGAATCCATAGAGAGCGGAGACTTACGAAGGTCTTAAGGAAAAGGTCGCTAGTCTTGCCGATTCGGAATGACCGGCAGAGAGCTCTCAATTCCCCAAGAAGGGTGTGTCTATTCGTGCAAAGGTGTAAGTGACGTGTCACGAATCATTCCTAACATGTATGCCATTGACAAATAATTAATTGAACATCGGAAAGCATATAACTATTGAAACTCATATGCAAATCATGATATAAACTCCACTAACAAGTCCATACTAACATGTATTCATCCTCACATTCATATCATATTCTTATCATATCAATTGACAATAAGTAAGATCACAAGGTAATCCAATGAACATAAGGTCAATCACAATTACACATTAGAATCACATTCATATCATTACCGTTTTTCAATGGGTTGATTACTTTTAGGTCCATGCATACTATATAACATCATGCACATGCTAGTAGACATCATGTAACGATCAGCCCCAAAACATGCAATTTACACACTAAATGTCATGTTAAATACATCACACATGTAATAATAATATTCAAAAAGCATGTTTCCAAACACATTTATCATTTATATTCATGATAATACATTGGACTAATGATTTATGTGTTTATTTCTCAGGGACATACAATTCTTGCAAGGGTAGTGTCGACACACCCCCTACTGGTGTCGACACAATGCTTCAAACCCAAGGCAGGATGAAGAAGAAATGGTCAAGTGGTGTCGACACAAGATCAAGTAGTGTCGACACTAGACCCAGCTCCCAGAGAACCCAGTCAACAGGTCTGGACAATGTGTCGACATAGGATCAAGTGGTGTCGACACAGGATCAAGTAGTGTCGACACAGCCTGAGGTAGTGTCGACACTAGAGACCCTTCCCAGAGAACCTTTTATGCCAGTTTGGGACAGTGTGTCGACACACCCCATGGGCAGGTCGACACACTCCGGAACTTTTTCACCATTAGTCAATCTGAACATGTGACACTCTAGGGATTTGGTGGATCGGCCTTGGATCATGTGCCCACGCACCCCTACGGTACTTTTTGCCATGTTGGGCTATAAATACCCTAAATCCTTGTACTCCAAAAGGGTATCCCACGAAAAGAGCAAATAGGGATCCCCAGAATATATGAAGAACATGTAGGTCAAGTGTAACCCGAAAACACATTTCATGCAGTGATTTACTTACCCCACTTATAACTCTCTAACGAATGACATTTAGACAAAACATTCAACACAAAATATGACGAGGACAACTAGTAGAAGAACTTTAATGTTGGGGGTTTGATCTAATTCGGTCTCGAATCACGAGAAATATATGATAAACATAAAGCTAAGTGCAGCCCGAAATCGCAGTATCATGCAGTGACTCTCTTACCACGTTATAACTCTCTAACTAAAGATTTTTAGACAAAACGTCCAACATAAAAGATGATCGTAACTACAAGTATAAGAACTTTCATGAAGGACGTTTAGTCTAATTCGGTATCCAATTACGTGCATAATGAGAAGAACTGGAAAAGCTCTAACTGTGCGTGACTTAGGGAAAACTACGAATACACAATGTATACTCCATGAAAATTAGTCAAACCAAGTGCAAATGAATCTAGACTCGAAGATCTACATGATGGTGTTGGTTTTCTTTAATCTTGGCCCGAGAACACCTACCTTTATGAAGATCTAAGACCAGTCGACGTTCTGGACGCAGCAGAGGATGAAGAGGAATGAAACTCTGGTTCCCAGCCTTTCTCCTCCTCCTCTGAAGCCCTAGCCTGCCTCCAAACGTCCCCAACTCGTTACCAAACCTTCCCCAAGAGTTTAGTGACGAGTTCTTATAGATTTAGGGTGTATTTACATGTCCTAATGGGACTAGGAAAGGGGGCTGCGAATTCTGCTTTGTACTTTCCAAAATCTGAGATTTTCTCACCCAAAGGAGGTAGCTACACCATCGGAAGGTGTCATACAGGGTTGGCCACGATTTGGGTTGCCATGCATGGCCATTACCACTAATTTTAACCCTAATTTGCCCTCCCTAATCACTGCATAATTACATACACAAATTTCTGGGTATTTTCTTGTCCCAATTTTATCCTTGGGTCAAATGTGCTCCATTGGCCCAATCTTGTTAATGGGTCATTAATACATGATATTGGAAGTCTCTCCAATATGTTTATTTAATTTTTGGTTGGGTTATTTTTCCGTGTTAACAATTTTTCCGACTCAGTTTCCTAATTCGGTTAACTTGGCCACGTGTGACGTACACTTGACCAATTAGATTTTTCGTTGCACGAATTCCTTCGTGGAACACTTAAGGACAATATTTGGGGTTGATTTATAATTTTTACGGAATTTTCCTACGTGTTTTCTCTCGTACGATAATAGTACGTAAGTTTTTATTCTGATAATTACGGAATTTATTTATTCCCTTTTATTTCTAAAATTTTAAATCACTAAATTTCCGGGGTGTTACACTCTCGGCTATCTACGGATAACCAAAGTGCAATTAATATCTCGATTGACGAAAGTTAATCAAAAGTGCTATACTATTTCTATTGATGAAAATCAATCAAAGTGCAATTTACTCTCTATATGGACAACTACTTTCTCTCTCCTTGCTATACATGTTGCTTGCTATTACTTGACATTGACGTTTCTTTCTATCGTGTTGACATCGTTTTCTATCGTGACTTGACTTTAATCATCGTACTATACTTGATTCATCTGCTATTTGAACCATGTTACTTGTGCTATTACTTTTTGGACTTTATATGACTCTCTCTATCATTAGTTACTCTGCCATTCAAAGCATTAATCATTTAAAGCATGCTTCATCCTGAGATTTAAGTCCTACTGAGCGTTATCGCTCACCCAACGTTATTTGTCATGTGTGTTTCAGGTAAGTCGGGCTTTGACTTCACACACATTAAGGGGAATGGACCAGAGTGATGAGCGACGTGGAGTCAACTCATGAAGTTACCCTAGTACACTGGAGTCTAGTAATTATTGTTTTAGATTTCCTTTTCAATGTAGTGTTGACCATGAGCCCTATGTATTGGCTCCGAATTAGTGGTTGTAATAGTCTTAGTGAAATTTCCAATGAAATGAAAAGTTTTATTCCCATTTATTGTTCATTGGATGCTCTGAATCATTCAACTGTTGTATATTTACTTTACTATGTACTTTACTCACGTCTCCCCGATTTATTCCGCTGCTAAATTGGCGGGGCGTGACAGTTGGTATCAGAGCCTAGGATGTCCTTATTAGGATATTCTAAGTCCTAGGATGTTCTAGGTGAACTGCCATGACACGTGTCTAAGACAACCACCATACCTATGTGAGGATTGGGTAGAACCATGGTTAAGATCTGAATACATTTTTCTATACAAATGTATCAACTTAATATTACTTTAGCATCCTAATGCCAACCTTATTCTTGAAGGAACTCTTAATGGACTCCGACATGAGACCAACTCAGAGGCTAGTTCTGACATGTCAGCAAGCTGCCCAACTGCTAGAAAGAGCTCTGGAAGTGACTAAGAAGATTAAAAAGGTGACCAACAAGAATGGAAAGAGAAGATATAACCATGGCAAGAAGGCAAACCAGCCAATGAAACGTAACGATGATATTTTCAGGATCATTTGCCTTCATTGTTACAAGTCGGGCCATGCGGCCAAAGAGTGTTGGCGAAGCGTTGGTGCATGCCTACGTTGTGGCGATTTGGAGCATCAAATGTGACACTGTCCTCTTCTAAAGGAACCTCCAACTAACACAAAAGATCTCAATTCTATGACAACAGGAGACCAGCCAAACAGTGATAAAAGGAAAATAAACAAGAGTAAGAAGAACGACATACAATTAGCCCTTATTCGCAAAGGACGATGCGAGAACTGCAATAGGATAGGCCACATATCGGAGGAATGTTGGAGGAAAGCAGGCGCTTGCCTACGCTGCGGGAATCACAATCATCGCATTTTCGAGTGCCCTATACTTAAGGAGCAGGAGAAAGAGAAACGCCCGACTCGGCAAAAGAAGCATGGTCGACTTCAAGCTGTGCAGGAAATTGAGGCCACCGAGGAGGGTGGAGTCGTGGAAGGTAACTCTAAACTTACCTTGGTTACTACCTTTAGCATAGAGTGAGGATTTATATCTAGCTGAAGTAGTCATGGAATTTGGGGACTAAATTCTTTTTAAGTGGGGGAGGATGTAGCAACTCGGAAAATTTAAATTCTTAAAAATTCGAAATAATAATTTCCTAAAAATCAAAATAATAGAAGCATACGTACTACTATCGTATGTGCAAGAATACATCAGAAAATTCCATAAAAATTATAAATCAACCCCAAAACAATATTCCTAAGTACTCCACTAAGAAATTCATGTAACAAAAAATATTATTGGCCAAGTGTACGTCACAATGTGACTAATTATCCAAATTAGAAAACTAAGTCAGAAAATTGTTAGCCCGGAAATATAACGTGCTCATAAATTAAATGAACATGTCGGAAAAACTTCCAACATCATGCAATAATGACCCATTATCGGAATTGGACCAATGGACCTTCCATACCCCATGAATAAATTCAAGTAAGAAAAATACAATAAAAAAATCTGAAACTCTTTTATTCCCTAATTAAAAGGGGAAATTCCCATAAGTTAAAATCCATTAAATAATGGGTTTTAATAAAAGGACCCTCTAAAAATTATTGGCTCAAAATAGAGATTTTAAAAAGGAGAATAATAGGAAAACACCATAAATTCGTAACTTAAATATTACCTAAATAGAAAAGGAATATTAAAACATTAAAATAAGTAATTTGAGTTGAAATTGGATTCCTAAACCTACCCCAATAGATTGGCCACGAATTTAGATCCCATCCTAACCCAATTAGGAGTTGGCAAGCTTAGAAGGAGGAAAGAAATATGGAAATCTCGGAATTAAATAGGAGTTAGAGTTCTATTAGGAAATTGAAACCCAACAAGCTTAAATACTCCTTAAACCCTCCATGGCCGGCCCTAACATGTTGCTGGGGCTTGTTGGACATGGAGAGGAGGCCAAGGAGTAGAGGAATTTGTAGGGAGAAGGCTTGTTCAAGCTTCATCCCGTGTTCTTCAAGTTCTAGCCCTAGAAGAGAAAAAGAGTCAAAGGTAGGCATTCTCACGAGCAAAACTTAATTAAATTCAACTGTAGATTGTTCCATGCATCAGGAACAAAACCCCTTTCATTTCATAATTTTTCGTTCACCCAATCTTTTCTTCTTGAATTTCAAAGTTTTGTAAACTCCATGACCCCGAACCCTCTTGTCAAATTTATATCTCCATGTATACCAACCCCATACCACGAAAATTTTACTGGAGATACTGATGAGTTAGGAGTCTTTTTCCCCTAAAATCCCTAATTTTCATCTATCATACGTCTCGAATTAATTCTTTGATATCTACTATACCCAGTTCCATGTTCTTCGTGAAGTACCATGATTAAAGCATACCGAAACCATGTATGTTTTCAAATTCCAATTTACTGTAAGTACCCTCGTATGTCTAGATCCGATTGCAAGTGATTTCGTAATTTTTCGTCGACTGTACATTTAGTTATACATTTTGAATCACCCTATGTCAAAATAGGGAAACATGGTCCGCAATCCCATTCACTGTCCTTTTCCCGCTCGGACTCAGGGGCAGGACCTGAGAACGCGAAGGCCCGATAGGCCGCGTTCTCAGGGCCCGTCACGACGCAGTACCTATCGCATTCTGAATGCGACAGGCCATGCTGTCGCGATCTGGCAGCCTGCTCTGACCGACCCGTCGCCACCTGTGCATGGCCCTGTCGCGTTCGGATTTGGCCCTGTCGCGACCCTTACCAGGGTACGTCGCGATCTCAAGTTTTTGCATGGAAACCCATGTCTTGTGATGCTCTGACTTTCAAAAGTACATATACCCTTGTTAACAGTCACCAACATAGTAAATAAAGTTGTTATAAATCAACATGGGATTAATGACTTAAAGACATACACATGATCTTGTCATATCTATGATTTCTTGCCACATGTGCTGTCACGCCCCGACGCGGAATATTGGAGCGCGAAGGTAGTTGCAAGTGAACGGATATAGAGCGAGTACTAGACATCAAACCATTGAAAAAGAATAAATACTAAAACTATTTCATTCATTAATAATCTTTCAAATGTCTAGTTACAACCACTAATATCAGAGCCAACCTATTGGGCCCGATTACATTGGAATAAAGCAAAAGACTGAACTTTCAAACCTAACTACTACAACGCTAAACATAGTAATAGGACGTTAGGGTACTCAAGACATCACTCCAGGTCGTTCCCGTCCTCTTGAGTGTATGGTTCGTCCTCGGTCTCACCTGAGAACACAACGACAAATAATGCAGGGTGAGCGATAATGCCCAGTAGGACTTAAATCTCAGGATCAAGCATGCTTTAAGTGTTTAATGTCTTATAAAGTAGGATAACTAGAGAGAATAACGAGAAACGTATAGCAAGTACTGGTACACGATAACGAGGGACAATAGCACAATGCACGAGAGTATAGCACGACAAGTTTTGATATCGGATTGGTCGTATAACAAGATAACAAGTAAAGTTGCACAACAGTGCACAAGTCACGATAGCAAGTGTTGGTCGATATTCTTTTAACCACGAGATTCAAGTAAACCAATAATTGATTGTTTGATTAATTGATTGTCATAGATCAAATCTTGCGTGTTCATGCGTTAGGTGTATGCCATCACCTAGATCATTAGACCCCCGCGAGTTATAGCCTTTCAGGTGCTCCTCCTAAGGACCAGACCGGGCCCTTATAATGTTGCCTAGCATAGTCATGTTTTTATCGTAGACAATCAATTTAATGGCCAAATAGAGTACCAAGGAATAGATGAGAGTACTAGATGAATAGACGAGATAGTAGAGTGAACGTGAATAGATGAGCGAGTAGAGTATAGATGAGGGCTAAGGGACAATGCACGTAACCTTCCGAGTAACAGGCGATAGTAACAGTTGCACAACACGCGTACATGGTGTTGGCAGTCAGGTGGAACTCACGATCTTCCCGCTGGCCATGTTATGCACAAGTCCAGAGGTCCGACGTGATTCAAGGTAAGAGCGAACTTCTAATAGCCGTTTGGATCATATCGATCCCTAAAGGTGTAATGGGTGTTAGGGTACAACCGGCTCGTCGACCATGTGGGAATCCATGATCAGAGGAGACTTACGGAGGCCTTGTGCAAGGGTTCACTAGTCCGGAGAAAGGAATATCCGACGGAAAGTTCACCACAAGCCAAGTAAAGTGTGTATATAAAAACAGGTACTCGACGTTCTAGAGGAATTCTAGAACAGTGGAGCGTCAATATCGGTATATAAACAACGCAAGAAACGAATACAAGTCCTTTAAAATAGGGAATTAATATACTTTATTGCAATAAATTACCAGATACATTATGAGATATCTTATGCCAGATTTCAGCCACATATGGATGGTTCATGTGTGTGCATGTGAGAGAAAAATCATAGATAGAAAAGAAGTCGTGAATATGTATTTTAAAGCATTCAATATAGCTCCATTTTAAAACAGGTGTTTTTACTGCGTGTATGACTGTTAAAAAGGCGTAGGCCAGTAATGATCGCGACAGGTCAGGGCAGATCGCGACAGGGTCCTGTACGGGTCGCGACAAGGCTGTCTGCTCAGGCGGCCAGAACGCGACGGGGTTTCCTATCACGTTCAGAACGCGACAAGAGGTTGGTCGCGACGGCCCTGAGAACGCGGCGTGTCGAGCCGTCGCGTTCTCAGGTACTTCACCTGAGTTCGAGCGGGAAACATGTTCTATATCAGATTGCGTGCCAACTTGACTTGTTTGGACACAGGGTACTTTGAAAAATCATAACTAATTACATAGTCGATGAAAAATCACGAAACAAGTTGCAAATTAAAGTAGATATGTAAGGGTACTTCCAGTAAATCGGAATTAGAGAGAGAGCATGGTTCATATAGGGTTTGAACATGAGCAAGAACGAGTTATTCAGAACATGGCACAGAGAGAAAGATTGATTAAATTCGATCAGCATGCTCGATGAAATTTAGGGCTTTTAGGGGCAAAAGATTCCTAACAACATGAAGTATCTACAGCAAGAATTTCGTAGCATGGGATCAAGTATTCATAGAGATTTGAATTAAACATGATGTCTCGGGGTTATCATGTTTGCAGATCTTCTAAAATCAAGAACAAAAGATTGGCTCGATGAAAAAGAGGGAATCAAGAGGGCTTTTGTTCCTGGTGATTGGAACTACCTACAGACGAGTTTAATTTAATTTTGCTCGTGAGAATGCCTACCTTTGACTCGATTTATCTTCTAGGGCTTAGAACTCCAAGAACGAAGGAAGAAGCTTGATGGATCTTCCTCTCCTCGATTTCTCCTCCTCCTTGGCCTCTTCTCCACGTCCAAGAACCTTTGGCAACGAGCTAGGGTCGTCCAAGAGGGTTTAAGAGGTGTATTTATGCATGTATGGGTTCCTATTCCTACTTCTATTCTAATTGCTCTTTAATTACGAGATTTCCTAACTCCAACCTTCCTTCCTTGCTTTACAACCTCTATTTAGGTTAAGATGGGATCTAAATTCGTGCTAGACTATATGGAGTAGGTTTAGGAATCTAATTCCAACTCTAATTGCCACTTTTATTACTTTAATAACCCCTTTCCAATTAGGAGATAATAAAACTCCGAATTTAGGGTATTTTCTTATTATTCTCCCTTTGTAAATTCATATTTTGACCCAATAAGTTCTAGAGGATCCATTAAGCAAAGCCCATTACTCTTTTCCATTTAATGGGTTTATTTAATACTCTTTTTATTGAATATCCCTTTAGCTGAGTTTTTAATTTATTATTTAAATTTTTATTTTTCTAAAAAATTCAGGTTACTACATGTGCACACACTTTGAACCATCCATTATGGCTTAATTTGGCATGAATATATCTCATAACACATCTTGTAAATTATTTCAATTGCCCTATTTTTAAATGCACTTGTCTTCGTTTTCTTGCGATGATTTGGGAATATCGTTACCGACACTCCACTATTCTAGAATTCCTCTAGAACGTCGGGCACTTGTTTCTATATACACACTTTATCTTGACTTGGATGAACTCTCCGTCAGATATTCCTTCTGCCAGACTAGTGAATCATTGTTCAAGGCCTCTCTAAGTTTCCTCTATCCATGGTTTCCCATATGGTCGACGAGCCGGTTGTACCCTAAAACCTATGAAACTTTTTAGGGATCAACAAGATCCAAACGGCTATTAGAAGTTCGCTCTTATCTTGAATCACGCCGGACCTCTGGACCTGTGCAGAACATGGTCAGTGGAAGGTAGTGAGTTTCACCTGCCTGCCAACACCAATCGCGCGTGTTGTGCAACTGTTACTATTGACGTTACTTGACGTTTCATGTGCATTGACCCTTAGTTCTCGTCTATACTCTACTCGCTCATCTATTCATACTCTCTACTATCTCATCTATTCATCTAGTACTCTCATCTATTCCTTGGTACTTTCTATTGGCCATCTATTGATTGTCTAAAGATAAACAAATAACTAATGCCTGCGCAATAGGGCCCCAATCTGGTCTTGGGAGGAGTGCCCGAAAAGTGCCATTTGCCCATGGGAGTTAACATGATCAGGATGTCGGCATTACATCCAAGTGCCATTTAACAAACAAAACAAAGTTCTATGTTCTCTCGTTGTCCTTTGACAACAAAGTGCCATTTAACAATATTACTCTATGACAATCAAAACAAAGTGCTATATTCTCTCGTTGTTTATTGACAACAAAAGTGCTATATTTCCTCTCGGCTATCTACGGATAACCAAAGTGCAATTACTATCTCGATTGACAAAAGTTAATCAAAAGTGCTATACTATTTCGATTGATGAAAATTAATCAAAGTGCAATTTACTCTCTATATAGCCAACTACTTTCTCTCTCCTTGCTATACATGTTGCTTGCTATTACTTGACATTGACGTTTCTTGCTATCGTGTTGATATCGTGACTTGACTTTAATCATCGTGCTATACTTGATTCATCTGCTATTTGAACAATGTTACTTGTGCTATTACTTTCTGGACTTTATATGACTCTCTCTATCATTAGTTACTCTGCCATTCAAAGCATTAATCATTTAAAGCATGCTTGATCCTGAGATTTAAGTCCTACTGGGCGTTATCGCTCAACTTACGTTATTTGTCATGTGTGTTTCAGGTAAGTCAGACTTTGACTTCACACACATTAAGGGGAATGGACCAGAGTGATGAGCGACTTAGAGTCAACTCATGAAGTTACCCTAGTATACTAGAGTCTAGTAATTATTTTTTTAGATTTCCTTTTCAATGTAGTGTTGGCAATGAGCCCTAGGTATTGGCTCCGAATTAGTGGTTGTAATAGTCTTAGTGAAATTTCCAATGAAATGAAGATTTTTATTCCCATTTATTGTTCATTGGATGCTCTAAATCATTCAACTGTTGTACATTTCACTCTACTATGTACTTTGCTCACGTCTCCCCGATTTATTCTGCCGCTAAATTGGCGGGGCGTGACACATTGTCCGAACCACCATAAAGAAGGACACACATTCACATAACACATACCCGTCACCTAGGTAATATAGTGACGAATCTTGGTAACTGCGCAGAACCGGGAGAAGCCCTCTCCACCCTAACCAGTGGTACTTGTCCACCTCCAAGATTTCATCATAATGCCCATAGGATATCACATACACAATAAGCCTTCCCATAGGGACTTTACTATAGTACGGCTCCACAGCCTTCTCTGGTAGCAGTGTCAATGTCGACATAATTTACACATTATCACTTAATCACATGTTCTCAATTACTTATATACACACTTTAACTCATTCACATGCACTTAAACAATTAGACATGCTTCAGTTTACATAACATAATACTATTGTTTCACAGTAGCAATTTAACCATAACAGTGCTTAATTATGCTTAAAACCCTCGTTCAAAGTAAATAGTACCCACGAGTGTCAAAACAGTGTCACATTTTTATCATAGACTTCTTACAGGTAATATATCACATGTCTAATTTTCATATTTTTCGCAACAAAAACTAATTTTAACAATTTAACATAGGATTCATGTAATTTCAATGAAATACTTACTTAACATGGTAGACAGTAGAGCAGTCGGTTCTAATAGGTTCAAAACATGAGAACAGTAACCCTAATATCATACAAATTTTTTGTGACATTATCATGCAGTAAAACTAATTTTCCAAAATTTAACACAGTCACAACATGCTTAATCCACCACAATAGGAATTATAATAATTAAAAACCATGCACAGAAATTCGACTGAACCTCATGATATGACCTAAAAATAGTATCCAACCAACCACAATTTTTACAGCATGTTTAGATATCCAAAAGTCTGAATTCATATATAGCACAAACATGATCAACACAATTCTGTGAAAAACAGACGAAGTTGGCGGCAAGGCCCTTGCCGTCAAGGTGTGTTAACGGCACACGATGTTGCTGCCAACTCAAGATCTTAACGGCAACAAGCTTGCCGTCAATTTCCTATCTGCAGAAAGTGCAGACTGAACGCAAATAAAATGGAGAATTGCGGGTTCCAGGACATGAATAAAATTCTGAAAAATTATTGGGACCTAGGGGACATGTCTAGGGATGTAATCCCTCGATTACTTACCTATAAATAAATCTCTAGGGATTTGATTTGGTCGAAGAAGCCCTCCTCGGCCAAGCTAAGAAGGTGATATTTCCCCTCCCAGATCTGGTCTTCCTACTGATGTAGATCGATCTCTAGAGTCGGGGAAGATTCAACAATCCAAGGAGCACCTCCCAGTCGATGTAGATCGCCGGAAGAAGCCCACACACGTCAGATCAAGCCTTTCAAATGCACTGGTTTTCTCACAAGAAACCCTAGGTTTTCTCATAAGCCAAAAGACCTAATCTCGTCAGAAACATTAGGTTTTATAGGGCTAATGGGTCGGGGTACGCTTAGGATTGGATTTCCTATCGTTGGGGATAGGTTTTCAAATCAAGAACCAGAGAAAACGCAGCCATTTTCAGATCTGGAATCGCAACATAACTGGGAAATAAATGACCACATTGCTGCCGTTAACAAGAAGTCACCGTCCATCGATGTGGATGTCAATATGAAGTCAACGGCACACTAGTTGTCGTCAACATGCCCTTAACGTCAAGGGATGTTGACGTTAACAGGGATTTCGGCATAAACACAGAAGTATCTAATGACATACATATACATAATATGTACATACAATATGCACAATATTATTTAAATAAAAATATGTACAGAATTAAATAAATTCAATATGTTTAAAATTAACTTGTATATACATATGCACATAAGTAAATAAATAATTATAATATACATAAAATTAAATAAACATAATATGAACAAAATTCGAGGATCTTACAGTTGGACTTAAAACTCCTATAAGTGCTCATCAGGGGTGGAGATGAAGACGTTAGGGCAAGGGTGGTGAGAGAGGGAGGCGTGGATGCTCTAATGTGGGTGTGAGATGTTGGACAGAGAAGAGGTGGGGGACTGTTCATGTGGTGCCACATATAGAGAGAGTTGACCTTTATGGTGTTGAAGAGAGAGAGAGAGTGGGGAGGGAGGGATATATATAAAAAGAATATTTTTATAATTGCAACCAATGACGGTTATTTTTGACATTTTATACTAAAGATGTCTAGCCATAAACGTTGTGCGACATATAGAGAGAGTTGACCTTTATGGTGTTGAAGAGAGAGATAGAGTGGGGAGGGAGGGATATATATATAAAGAGTATATTTATAATTGCAAGCAATGATGGTTATTTTTGACATTTATACTAAAGATGTCTAGCCATAAACGTTCCTCAAAGAAATATCTCACTTTCTTTATTATAATGAGATCTCTCATGATATTTTTCATATGTTAAGAGGGTATATATACGAGTGTAAATAGAAGATTGACACAATAAATTTTTAATAAGAATATACACGTAAAAAAATCTTATATTAAATTTACCTTGTCATAAATATTTCTTTTAATATAGTAACAATCTTTTATTTATAAGAAAATAGAGAATAAAAAAAGAACGACAGTTCAGTTTGGAAATAATAAAAAAAAGAACGACAGTTCAGTTTGGGAAGCAAGCTCTCGAGTATTTTAAGAAGGCACCTGTCGCAGTTGGGAATTGCGCAGTTGACATTGGATACGTGCAGACAATGTTCGTCCACAGAACCCTTTGTGAGCTTGGGCGCCAGTGGCGCATGCGCAATAGCATTGGTTCAGTTGCAAAAGCATACTCCGGTCCGGTCATAGGCTGGGCATAAGCGTCGAGTAAATTGCGCTCCGGTGCAGAGAAGCTCTGGGTGGTTGGTGGCTATAATGGCAGAGGTAAAGCCGTCACCATTGTCCCCCAGCTTACCCACTCGCAGCCGCCTCCCCAGCGCTGCAGGTGCCCCGCAGCCACCGACCCTTACAAGCAATGGCAAAGAGGAGGAATATGGTGGATCATCCCCATTTGGGTTGTCATCTGCTCTGTTTTCCGGATCTCTTCGCCCCGAAACCCTGGCGAGGGTAGCGACGGAGCAGCCAAGTATCTTATTAAAGTCTCCCTTTTTTCGGTGCTTTCCTCTGCAGAAAACGGGAGAGGTGCGGGCGTCTCCCCTTTCCCTGTCTCATGTTGTGCTTTCCCTGTTTGTTCTATTTTGAACTTGTGTTGTCAGTTGTGGTTTGAGCACGATGCTGCATTGTTGGTTGCGAGAGGCAAGCGAGGGACCATGTGAGATTGCCCTTTTGCTTTGTGTTTTAGCCTTTTGGATCTTTCTACCACCACCACTTTCCTGTTCTGTGAGCTTCTGCTACTTCTGTCTGGGTCATGGCATGGGAGGACATCAGAAGACAGCATGGAGGTTAGCAGGGAGGGAGGAAGGATGTGAGTCTAGATTATGTATCTATTTTATCAAAGTATTGTGTCTATGTATCGACATTTCATGCAGGTTCAAGCTTCATTTCATTCGCATGGACTTTTCCCCCCCAAAATATTGCATGCTTATTTGAGCAAAAGATTTTAGAATGTTCAGTAAAACCTATTCATGATCTGAAGGTCAATGCATGCCTCTTTTCTATAATAATAAGCACGTAGGCATGTACATGTGTGGGAGGATATATGGCCTTTCAAATTAGATTCTAAGGGAAATTAACTCAATCCTATGAAAGACATGTTCACATAGAATCCTTAAGAATGAAATGTGGTGGATTGTCGTGATGAATCAAATACATGTGGAAACGTATTAACTTGTGCATCTAAATTATCTAAAGGTCAAAGAATTATTATGGGCATTTATAAGGTTCTTCTAACCAGATTCTAAAAATGGTGTAAGTTGGGCTTTTATGTTGACTTATTGCTAATTCCTATTGTTTCAACTCTATCATTGTCCTTTTGACCTGCAAATCGATGTATACATGTGTCATTCTTACATACATATATTGATAGGTTTCCATGGTCAGCCCACCTTGGCCCAACCCAGGCCCATGGTTGCAACGGCCCAACGCAGCAGGAAGCCTATGGCGACCCAAAGGAGTTGATAGAATGCGGGCCAAGGTGGCTGTCACGTGCCCGGGCTGGTGTCACATACCTATCTGAAGCTCCACACACTACAAGTCAAAGAAGAAAGCCCAAGAGAGGTGCACCTCGGATAGAATAGAAGAAGATAGAGAAAGAGGAGGAAAATAGAAAGAAGAGAAGAAGAGATCTGTTGGCCTTTGAGAAAGTGCACATACAAAAACTATAAACAACAAATATGAGATATTAAGATGGGTGTCTGAAGAAAACTAGAAAGGATACATAAATGTGCATATACGTTGAGATATAGGATTAGCTCCGTTTGACACTATGCTTAAGGAAAATAAATATGATTGTTTAATCATGTGCGTTGACATCAAATTTTGTGATTAGAAAGTGTGGACAAATTTGAATGGCGAAGGATATAAAGAACTTGAGAAGGCCTGCAATGGTGTAGCTAGGGATTGTAGGAAATAGGGTTTTCTTTAAAATAACATAGTTTAAAAGTTTTATTAGTTAAATAGCAGACTAAAATTTTAATTAACAAAGTAGCACACTTTTGACTATCCACGGCACATTCACTTGCGCGTGGATACAATCGCACAAAAAATAAAATAAAATATTGAAGTTGGGCTGGGCGCTGCCGACTTCCAAGTCGGCAGCGCACTGGCCAACTTACCTTGGTTTTTTTTTTTCTCCCCCCCCCCCCCCCATTTTGAAGTCGGTTGGTTCTTAGCCCGATTTCTTTTTAATTTTTTTAAACTTTTCTCTCTCCCTCTCCTTCTCTCTCTTCTTCTTCTTCCTCTTTTTCATGCGATTCTTTTTTTATTATTATATTAATATATATATATATATATATATGTATTTAAATACTTAAATAATAATAAATTTTAATATATATATAGTTAATTTATGTATATAATTCATTTTTATTAATTATAATAACATTTTAAGAATATGACGGGTCGAATCTAGAGATGTCAATTAGGGTTGTCAATGGGTCGGGTTGGCACGACAGGTCTGCAGGTTTGACCCAATTTTGGGTCGGGCCGCAAAACTCTTTTCTTAGATATATTATTATATATGTATTATAAGTATATTAAAATTATATATAATATAGATAAAAATAATCAGACTTAATTAGACTTTTTCGAACCGAGCCGGGCTTAACCGGATTTTTCCTAGGCCCGGGCCGGGCCATCCATATCGGGTCTATCTTCGAGCCTGAGTCGAACCCTAACTCGTTTTTAGAAAATTGCGTCTGGGTTGGGTCTAGCAAGGTCCGGTTTCAGGCCGGGCTCACATGCTAGGTTTATATGAGTCAGACCCAGACCCGACTCATAAATATGCAAGTCTAAGTGTGGCATACTACGCCATACTGCTCGTCTAGTAACTGACAAGGGTGTCGGAGTGTCTCCCCGCCGAGGCTCCTCGGCGGGCTTCGTATGTCACATCGGGAGTTCATAACTAGCGTCGCACGTCGGTCAAGCACGCCTCAAAGGGGATTGATAATCGGGCCTTGCTAGACCCAACCCAGATGCAATTATCTAAAACGAGTTAGGGTCCGACTCAGGCTCGAAGATATACCCGATATGGATGGCCCGGCCCGGGCTTAGGAAAAATCCGGTTAAGCCCGGCTCGGTTCGAAAAAATCTAATTAAGTATGATTATTTTTATCTATATTATATATAATTTTAATATACTTATAATACATATATAATAATATATCTAAGAAAAGAGTTTTGCGGCCCGACCCAAAATTGGGTCAAACCTGCAGACCTGTCGTCCCCGCCGAGGCTCCTCGGCGGGCTTCGTATGTCACATCGGGAGTTCATAACTAGCGTCGCACGTCGGTCAAGTACGCCTCAGAGGGGATTGATAATCGGGCCTTGCTAGACCCAACCCAGATGCAATTATCTAAAAACGAGTTAGGGTCCGACTCAGGCTCGAAGATATACCCGATATGGATGGCCCGGCCCGGGCTTAGGAAAAATCCGGTTAAGCCCGGCTCGGTTCGAAAAAATCTAATTAAGTATGATTATTTTTATCTATATTATATATAATTTTAATATACTTATAATACATATATAATAATATATCTAAGAAAAGAGTTTTGCGGCCCGACCTAAAATTGGGTCAAACCTGCAGACCTGTCGTGCCAACCCGATCCATTGACAACCTTAATTGACATCTCTAGATTCGACCCGTCATATTTTTAAAATGTTATTATAATTAATAAAAATGAATTATATACATAAATTAACTATATATATTAAATTTATTATTATTTTAAGTATTTAAATATAATATATATTAATATAATAATAAAAAAGAATCGCATGAAAAGAGGAAGAAGAAGAAGAGAGAGAAGAGAGGGAGAGAGAAAAGTTTAAAAAAATTAAAAAGAAATCGGACTAAGAACCAACCGACTTCAAAATGGGGGGGGGGGGGGGGAGAAAAAAAAAATCAAGGTAAGTTGGCCAGTGCGCTGCCGACTTGGAAGTCGGCAGCGCCCAGCCCAACTTCAATATTTTTTTTTTTTTTTGTGCGACTGTATTCACGTGAATGTGCCGTGAACAGTTAAAAGTGTGCTACTTTGCTAATTAAAATTTTTAGTCTGCTATTTAACTAATAAAACTTTTAAACTACGTTATTTTTAAAAAAAACCCTAGGAAATAACTCGGCCTTCCAAGCTTTAAGAGCAAATATGTCATTAGAGAAGAAAAATGGTGGGGCGGGATTCATGTAGCCAAGCCCGGATATGTGGTGATAGGCTCTGACACTCATGATGATAATGTTCGTGTGTGTGTTCGTATGTGTCACAGAGAGATAATATCTAGTTTCCCATTAATTATAATTCTCACCATTTGAAATAGGTTGTTGCAAAAACGAAAGTCTGCTAGTGATTGCTTTACTTGTTGCAACTCTGTCAGTTCATAATGGACATTTTTTTTGTAAAGGTTTGGTAACTCACCTTCTAGCTAGAAGTAGAACAGTTCATAAATTCCTGTACCATGTCTTCCTTCTCATTTGGATATTCATGCCACACTGTTGCATGTATTAATGCCCCAAATATTGGGATAATGTAGTTTGATCTGTATTCCTTTATTTTGGTCTTCTTACTCACATTTACCTATTTGGTTAAGATGCCAGCTCTGCTGACTGAGCATGGAAGACAACAGTGTCATAAAATAAACTTGGGATTCTAAAGGCAATGGCTATTCCAGTCTTCAACTTGGTCCTGAAGAAATTGGATGAGCTCCTCTCCCAAGAAGTTAAGCTGCTGCTTGGAGTTAAACCACAACTCAGATCGCTGCATACACAACTTAGTTTCATAAATTCATTTCTCAGGGAATTTGACAGCAAGAAAATACCAAAGACAGGGCTGGTGAAGGATTGGGTCGGCAAGTTGAGAGATGTGGCTTATAAAGCTGAGGACATTATTGATGCATTTTTCCTTGAAATTAACCAGGAACCACATGTTGGTTGGGTAGGTGCCTTGACAAGTTGTGTAATCTGTGTTGGTGAAATACCAGCTCGTCATGATCTTGGCACACAGATTGAAGATGTCAAGAATGAAATTGGAGAAATATTTTATCAGAAAAGTAACTTTGAGATTGAAATCAAATGTATATTAGAAGATGCATCAAGCTTTGCCAACGAAGGCCCATCTGAGCTAGATAAATCTGCCATATCAGGGGGCCTTGGTGTCGTGGGTTTTGTGGAATCTGACAAACGAATGGTTGACCAGCTCTTGCATGAGGAAGGTAAACGTAAAGTCATATCAGTAGTGGGAATGGGAGGTCTGGGTAAAACTACCATTGCCAAAAAGATTTACAGCAGAGTTGATGTCGAGATGCGCTTCAAACGCAAGGTTTGGATCACAGTTTCCCGGCACTACACAGTGGATGAGATCCTAAGGGGCATCCTAAAGGGCATTCTACACTACATCCCAAGTGCAAGGCATGAGAAACAACAGATCACAGACATGAACAATGAGGAATTGCGGGAGAATGTCCGAAGCCGCCTAAAGAACATGAGATATTTGGTGGTGGTTGATGACATATGGGATAGGAGTGCTTGGGACTATATAAATGCTGCTCTGCCTGTTGATGCCCAAGGAAGTAGAGTACTGCTCACCACTCGCATTATGGACGTTGCGGATTACGCACAAGGAATGACTCATCAACTCCCGTTTCTGACAGAGTAAGAAAGCTGGGAATTATTCTGCATGAAGGTATTCCCCAATGCTGATTGCCCTTCTGAGTTAAAGGAAGTAGGGACAGAAATGGTAAACAGGTGCCGTGGTTTACCCCTGGCAATTGTTGTTCTGGGAGGTTTGCTTATTGGAAAGCCAGCTGTGAGATACATATGGCGGACCATTTGTGACCGGCTTACGCATGAGCTGAGCACAGAGAGAAATGAAATGATCAAGGACATATTGGCCTTGAGTTATGATGATTTACCATCTGACCTGAAACTATGTTTTCTCTATATTGGTCTCTTCCCAGAAGATGTGGAGGTCGATGCTACCAAATTGACTCACATGTGGGTTGCAGAAGGGTTTATTGAGCAGGAAGATGGATGTACAATGGAAGAAACGGCTGGAAAGCACCTTGAGCAGCTTGCTAGGAGGAGCATACTTCAAGTGGTTGAAACAGACGCCATGGGATACGTCTCTAAATGCCGGATTCATGATCTCCTCCTGGACCTTGCCAACACAGAGGGAGAGCAGAACCACTTTCTTGATGTCCATGGGCATGTCACCACCAAACATGAAGTTAAATCCCGCCGTTTGGCAATTCACGGCCACAATGTGGGCAACTGCACAAGTTCAGAGTGCTTGACACCAAAGTTGCACTCTTTGTTGTGCTTCAACTTGCATGGCCAGGAGATGGGTGATATTTTTTGTGGTCTAAAGTTGATTAGGGTTGTTGACATAGAAGGTGCACCTGTTGAGATGCTACCAAAAGAAATTGGAACCATGGTTCATTTGAAGTACTTGGGGTTACGGAGAACTAAGCTGTCTACTCTTCCAGCAGCCATAAGAAACCTTCATAAACTGGAGACTCTTGACATCATGGATATTCGTGGAATCTCTCTGCCAGATGCTGTGTGGAACATGAAGACTATAAGGCATATACATGCGTCAAGTGTGCGACCACATGCCAGCTGTGGTGATCTAAAGAATATGCAAACTCTTCACACAGCCACTGCAGATGGATGGATACAGATGAGCTTGGGAAGACTAATCAATCTTCGGAAGCTAGGTATAGAAGGAATATTAAGCTCCCATGTGAAGGCATTGGCTTCTGCTATTCTGAGACTGAACCATCTTAATTTCCTGAAGCTAGAAGGAAGATCAATCCCAAATGTGCTGGGATTGGCTTTAGCAAGGCATGAGGGTCTTCACTATCTGCATCTGAAGGGAGAAATGCACAAGGTACCGGAGTTACAGCCTGACAACTTGCCACCAAACCTTACCCAGATCACGTTGGATGGATCCAGACTAGAACAAGATCCATTACCATTGCTGGAGAGGCTGTCCTACCTTAGCACTCTTATATTGTTTCCAAACTCCTTTATTGGAGGTGAAATGGGCTGCTCAGCAGATGGTTTTCCTCGATTGCAGGAGTTGTACCTTCATAGCTTGACGGGGTTGAGGCACGTGACAATGGGATATGGGGCCATGAGATGCCTCAAAAGTCTGACCATCAAGAACAGCATGCTTCTGGAGGAGCTTCCAGATGCATTGGAGAATGTAGGGACTCTCAAGGAGCTCACCCTGGAGAACATGTCCCCAGAATTTATAGAGAAGGTTGAAGAGGGTGGAAGAGATTGGCACAAAGTACAAAACATTCCTATAATCAATGTCTCTTAATCCGGTGAGTTATGCGTATGACCTTCCTGGATGTGGCATCTGCAAGCTTTCTGTTTCGTTTAACTCGTTTGCTTCCCTTTTGTTCATCATTTCTCCACGAGCTTGGTTGAGATACAGATGTCACAATCATGGCAGACCCCTATGGTCCTCCTGAACCACTTATATCTGGGCGGAGATGTTTGTTCCCTTGTTTTACCTGCCAACTAGTTTTATTCTACTCTGGCTCATGATATTTTGCCAACCAAAACAAAATAAATATTCAATGTGTGCATTACAGGCCCAAGGAAATTGCTACGAAGGATGCTGAGCTCAGGAATGGCAACAATGAAGCTGGAGTGTTTATGTAATGTGGGAGTGACTGTTCTATTTCATGTATTTAATGATGTTATGGTTTCAGATTGTATGTAAAATCATAATGTTCTTTGCTCTGGAAGCATCACGGAGCTTCGAGAAAGAACGCGAAAGGGACATCTTTCCTAAATGGAGATGTGGAGTGGATATCTATACCTATATATATTGGGGTAAAAACGTTTCTGTTCTGTTCCAAGAATAAATTTCGCACAGTTCCTGGTTGCTGTAATTGTCGTTCATTGGTTTATACGGGCCAGACTACACATCAGGGAATAAAAATGTCGACTCATGTTTTTCCTGAGATTTTCGCTCATAAGCCATTGTTATAATAAGTAGTGCATTTTTGTTAAAATATTGCTAAGAATATCACAGCTAAATCCCAAATGTTGCAAGAATATTGCCGCTATGGTTAACTTTCATAAAAAATTTCTGAATATTCCTCCGTGATTCCATTAATCGTATTAGTTCATAAACATTTTGACAAAATATGGTCGAATTGGAATTGTGAATGGAGTGGGTACTGCAATATCCGTAGTGTTGCCCATGAGTAATTTTGTCATATTTCTTTATGGGTTGATGTAGACCATGGTTAACTGGATGCGTGGTAATGATGTGTAACTTCGAAGACATTTCTTTTCAAAATATTTGAAATTTAGCAGTGATATTTTTATAATATTTTAATAAAATAACATATTCACGATATTTGTTGCAATAATAATCTACATGAAAAATGCCAGCAGCCATGATGATCAGGAAATGGGATATTTGCAACATACCCTGCTTACAGGTTTATTTGTAGAATTGTCCCTCATATCTTCACATTATTTTTTGTAATTTTGTTGCATTGAAATACTCCCCATCGTTATCATCTCTTTGTATTTCACCAAATTCTTTTATCTAAATTTAAATAATCTTTAATGATATTTGGAAAACTCTATAAAATATTCTTGATGTCTTATAAATCGCACTCCCTTTATGTAGGAATTCAGATTTATTTAATAATAATAAATAGAATTTCTATGTTAAGGAAGTATACACGGGACTCATCTCATGTTCTTAATTATGAGTCCGTAGATTTACAACAAGATTTATCCTTTGAAGAGGATCTCGTAAAGGATTTAAACCGCAAGATTCAACATTTGAGATCCAAGAGAATTCCCTTGGTGAAGGTCTTATGGAGGAATTTTGCTCGAGAAGAGGCAACATGGGAGCTTGAAGAAGGAATGAAGATGAAATATCCACATCTTTTTGGTGAGTATTCTTAGATTCAATCTTCGAGGACGAAGATTATTTTAAGCGGGAGAGAATGTGATGCCCTAAATTTTATTCATAGATTTTAATTAGTTAAGTTTTTCCATTGAATGGTTGGCCAGTTCACGGGCAGGTCAATGGCTGTGTCGACCTATGTTGTTGACGGCAACATCGATTGCTGCCAACAGTAGGTAGACGACAACATCGATTGCCGCCAACAGTAGGTAGACGGTAGCATCGATTGACGTCAACTGTGGGTAGATAGCAATCACCTTTGCCATCAACTTCCTGCGGTGCAAACTGCGGAATTTTCGCAATCCAGCTCTGGTTGGGATATGGTAAGGGGTGAAATCTTCAGTAACGTCTGGAGACACGACTCCTACCCTCTCTAAACCGAGGAAGGGAAGGCAAATCCTTTTAAAAAGGGGTGTTTAGCCTCCTTATTCCCATTTTTGAGTCTCTTCAAGTCTCAACGGGTTAGAAGAAGGGAGATTCGGCAATTTGATCTTCATGGAGACCAAGATCAAGCATCTACGAGTTAGGAGGCCGTGCTATTGGAGGTTGAAGGTGTCTCTATGGTGCTTCTGGCATAGGAGGACGTCTGGTTGAGGATTGAATCTTGGAGAGGGGACTATCTTGGTTGGCCACGACACTTTTGATGTTTTAGAGGCAAGTAACTTGGGGATCTGATTCCCAACCCTAGTTTCTACCTTTTTATAATTTTTCCATGATTTTAGAAATTAAAACAGTGGTCGGATTTGGGCATTGCATGGTTTCCAAAGGGGTTATGTCTCCTGTCAGGTTAACGGCAACCTTGACTGCCATCAAGAATGAACTTAACGTCAAACTCCTTTGTCGTCAGACTGAGCTAAACGGCAACCATATTGCCGTCAAGTTCTTCTGTTCACCATTTTTCCCTGTTTTTACTTCTGGATTTATATCTTTCTATTCAAACTTCAAATGAATTTTCTGTGAGATGTGTAGAGTTAAGTAGGCTAACTTCTTACCATGCTACAATTTGAGTTATTTTCTGTAATCACCATGATATTAAAGTAATTTCTAAATTCTGTGAATAAGCATAGATTTAAGAAGAAATTTTGTATGAAAAGCATGTTTGTGATTAAAAGTTAGATTTCTATGTAGAGTCAGGGTTATGTTCACACTGTGATGGACTTGTAACCAGATATTGACTATTTCTGTAATTTCTATGACTGAAATGCTAAAATCAGAATGTTGTTTTAATTTTATAAATAGTTTCAGAAGTCCTAAAATCTTGAGATTTTAACCAGTGTATGATATCTGTATGTTACACTATCAGTAAAAAATATTGAACCTGTTTGACAGTCGGTTTCAACATAGTGAATAATTCTTTATTTATACCAGTACTTAGTTAAATATGGAAATTAGTGTGAATGTCATAAAATCAAGTAAAACTATAGTTTTAGTCCATGACCATAAGAGCATGTTCTGCCAAACGTTTTTGAATTTATGACATCTATAATTATTTTAAGTCTGTTATCATCATGTGAAATGTGTTGTATTAAATAGATATTGAGGGAAATTTCTAAAAACTACAACATGTGATCAATCTGAAATATGTATCTGTTATGATATGAATATGAGTAGATGATTTTGGGTAGCATGCTATGTTGCATTTGAATCCATAAATTCGTATATGGTTCTGTATTCGGCTAATAAGACACTGTCACCTTAGAAGTGATTTGGAATAGGACCGTAGTAATGCCCCTATGGAAGTGTTCAATATGTTATATATGTTTCGGAGGGCACGAGAAGAAATTTTGGAGATGGACAAGTACCACTAGTAATGGTGGGGATAACTTCCCCCGGTTCTACGCAGTAACCTAGACTCTATCGTTGTCTGCCTAGGTGATGAGTATATGTTCATATATCTATGTGACTTCTAATGGGTGGTTTGGGTTGTGTCTTGGCAATTTGTACATATGTATATGATATTCGATATGTTTATTTTCAGCCTTGGAATGATTAGAATATAATCCTTGTTATATTTTCATTCTGTTAAATGTTTAATAGTCATGCTCACTTGTGTGAACTCTTGAAACCATGTATACTATATACAACATGTTGATACTTGAAATTAGGTCATCATGATCAGATCTAAAATCACTTTACAAAGATAGACATTATGATGTTAGTACAATGCCTTTCACTCATGTCTTCTACAAATTGCATTTTGTATGTAATTTTGATTAAATATATGTTTAGAAAATGATTACCTTGCATGTAGTATGATTGTTGAAATCAATATGCATTATTATGGTTTGAAAATATTGTATATGTTAGGTTGGTAATCCATTTTTGGGTTGCTTACTGAGTCTTCGTTGTACACTCATACTTGTTTAACATTTCAGGCGAGGCTGAGGATCCCGAGGCTGTAGTAGTGAGATTGGATTCAGAGCGTGAGGATTAGATTTGAGTGTGGAGTGACCTTTGTATGTGAGGATTTACTATGTTTATGAACCTTGTAATAAAGTTATGTAGCAATTGTGGACTTTTTCTATGGATTATGGACATGGATATTAAAGTTGATGTGATTGTTCTTAATTTTCACTGCATTGGTATTTATTTGTGAATGACTCAACCTGCATTTGATATTTGTTGGGGTGTGTTTCCCCATGTAGCACATCACTTGAACTTGATGGGAGTTGGTATAACTGGACCAAGTCTAAGTGGGGTGTTACAAAATCATTTTGTGTCTAATTTTGCATACAGATAATTTAATGTGCCGACTATAGTAGCATGCAAGACATTCCAAATAGAAAGAAGAGGATTGTTACTCACAAGTTTAAAGATGTTACACATAAGAGGAATTCAACGTCTACTATCAAAGTGTCAAATAATCAACAGCCAGAAGAATAAAAAGAAGCCCATAAATAAGAGAGTCAAAGCTAGAGACAACTTTTTCCACAACTTTTGAAGATTTCAAGCTACCACTCTGAAAGCACTTCGACTCCCACTGAAGCATCCTTCCTCGAACAACGTGGACTTAAGTATTTGTTTAGAAGATTTAGAGAGTCCACCTAAAGAGAGCATAGTTTAAATTAAATTTTTTTTTGGTTCTCTCTCTATTTGAGTGCCTACTTGAGATTAGGCTTAGTGATCACTATTATATTATTGCTTGACTTACTGGTCTTGTAAGGCACTCACTATTTTGAGATCTAGAATTGATTGGTAGAATTGGCAGGGTCAATACCATGCATGTACCCCTTTAAGATAAGGGAAGGCTTGGTGTTGGCAAGTGTGTGAGATTTCCCCTTTGCAATAATGGAAGGCTTGCTGGGACAAGTAGGTTTTTTTTCCCCCTTTGAGAAGGAAAGACCAAGTGGCTTAGTGTATATTGTTATCTTTGGTTAGGTTAGTGGAAAATCTCAAGTGGTTTCTTAGAGACTAGACGTAAGCCTCCCATTGGAGGAGAGGTCCAAACCAGGATAAATCCTCTGTGTTTCTTGATTGTATGTGTGTTTGCTTCCACCCACTTAATTCTTTCACACGCCTACTAACCACTAACCAAACAATCTTTAGTGTTTCATTATCTACTATTTTCTTTTTTCAGAACACCCTATTCACCCCCACTTTAGGGTAATGGTTTACCATATGATCCAACAAATGGTATCAGAGAGAGTTCTTCTCAAAAGAATCTAATGGTTTGAGAAGGATGGCAGCTGAGCTGAACAGTCTCAAAGGACAGTATGTTAAATGACTGCCTTTCTTTGATGGAGATGATTACTCGTATTAGAAGATGTGCATGGAATGCTTCATCAAAGGTATAGATTTTGACATATAGCAAGTAATAGAAGAAGGTGATTGAAAGCCCTATTCAGAAAATCCCTCTGAATGGTCAACTATAGATAAAGATTGATTTCACAAAATTATAAAGTTAAAAAAAATTTATGTTGTACTTTATCTAAAAGAGGATTTAACAGAGTATCAGCATGCAAAACAACTAAAAAAATGTGAGATAAGATGAGAATAACATATGAAGGCATAGATAAAGTAAATAAATAAGAATAGATATACTAGTTTCTCAATATAAATAACTCAAAATGCTACCCAATGAAAATGTAACCTAGATGTATGCAAGATTCACAGTCATAACAAATGGACTAACATCATTAGGAAAAAATACACTCAAGAGGATACAATAAGAAAAATTCTAAGATCACTTACACTAATGGACACCTAAGGTAATTACCATTGAGGAAGCAATGATTTGTCTGAACTCTCTCTAGAAAAACTCATTGGATCCTTAATGGTGCACAAAATTAGCATGGAAAGATTAGCAAAAAATTCCTCAAAGAAAAGGCTACTAATGCGTTGAAAGTTGTAGCTTCTCCTTCCTTCTCTTCTAGCTCAAAAGATGCAAGATCAGATTCAGAAGATAGCAATGAAGATGAAGTCTTACTGTTGAGAAAACTATAAAGAATCTTGGCAAAAAGAAGAAGTATGGATCCAAGAAATTTACAAGAAAGATAAGAGAAACAAAGAGCCTATATGTTATGAATGCAAGCAACTAGGTTAGATGAAGATTGAATGCCTGAAGTTGAAAAAGAAGGATCAATATGAAGGATTAGAAATAAAGAAAGTAAAACAAAAGGAATACAAGAAATTCAAGAAGAAGGCAATGATAGCCACATGGGACAATGAAGAAGCATCATCTTTAACAGAATCATTTAGCTCAAATTCAGAAGTTGAACATGTTAATCTAGCCTTCATGGCAGATTCTAGATCAGGTACATTTTGAAATCTCCTTTAATTCATGTTCTGACTCAGATTCTGATAGTTTAGAAGAAGCCTTTAATGAGTTATATGAAAAATATAAAAATCATCATAAAGTATTCAGACTAAATTCATGTAAGGATTTGACATTATTTTACTGCTGACTATCAACCTAATGCAAAGCCTCGTCCTTTCTCACCCGGGCTTAGGACCGCTATGGTGGAGAAAGATAATATTGAACTTAAATTAGAAATAGAAAACTACAACTAAATAATTGAAAACACTTAAAAAAAACTTCATTAATATAGAGAAAGATAATATTGAACTTAAATCAGAATTAGAAAAACTAAAGAAACAATTTACCAAAGTCAAAGGCAAAATGGTTTATTATGTGAAGATCTAAAGTTCAAAAATAGTAAGATCATGAAATTGGAAAAGAAACATAATAAAAATGAAGAAAACTTACAAGAGGAGAATGAGAATCTAAAAGCATATTTAGATAAATTAACTAATGACAAAACATCTTTAGTGTTAAGAATAAAAGGTGCTAAATCAGGAAAGAAAAAACATGGTGTAGGATATAAACTACCTGAAAATGAAGAACATATAATTTATCTTCAAGAATATTCAACACCCAAATTTGTAAAATAGAAATTCATAATAAAATCCAAAAGAGTTAAGCAACTAGTATACAAATAGAAATACTACCATAAAAAATACAATCAAAATATGGTCATAGTTTTTGTTTTACACATTGTGATAAATTAGGACACACAATTAGCATATGCACCACTAGGCATTTACAATGGATTCATAAAACTAACCATCAAAGACCTAAGAAAATTTGGTTACCAAAGATCTCAATTTAGTTTTGCTTGCAAGATTGTCTCCGAACATCTAAATGGTATTGGAATAGTAGATGCTCAAGACATATAACTAGAGACCGAAGGTTGTTTACTTCATTCAGAACAAAAGAAGGTCTAGTCATTTGTGGAGATAATAGAAAGGGAAAAGTTGTAGGCTGTGGAAATATCGGAACAAAGTCTAAAGATATAAGAGAAGAAGTTTTATGTGTAGAAGGCCTCAAGCACAATTTAGTAAGCATCAGCCAACTATGTGATAAGGGACATTTGGTTCAATTCAAGAACGATAAGTGTATAATTTTGAAAGACAACCAAGTAATTTTTGAAGCAAATAGAGTGAAGAATTTATACACATTACAATTGGTGGAATTAAAAGAAATCAAATTGTGTCTTGCAACCAGATAAGAAGAGATGACTGATTTATGACACAGAAGATTAAGTCATAAAAACACATTAAATTGGTGAAGCATGATCTAGTAGAAGGTCTTCCTATGTTGAAGCTATAAGTTTCTAGCACTTGTTAGTTTTTGAAAAAAGGAAGCAAACCAAGATATCTTTAAGTCCAAAAATATTGTGTCAACTTCAAAGCCATTAAAGTTAATTCATATGGATCTCTTTAGACCAATGAGAACTACAAGTCTTGGAGGAAAACTATACGGGTTCATTATTATTGATGACTTTTCAAGATATACTTGGATATCACTCTTGGAAAACAAGTTTGAGACATTTTCTGCATTCTTGAAATTTAGCAAAGTTGTTCAAAAAATTCAAAAATATACCATAATCAGCTTGAGATCAGATCATGGTAGAGAATTCAAGAATGAAGAGTTCATGAAGTACTGTGAAGAAAATGCCATTGAACATAATTTTGTAGCATCAAGAACTCCTCAATAGAATGGTTGTGATAGAAAGTAGGAACGGAACACTGCTAGACATGCCAATAACAATATTTTTTTATTACAATTTGCCAAGGTACTTTTGGGCTGAAGCAATGAATATAGCATGTTCCATCATCAATGGGGCTATGATTAGACCAATATTGAATAAAACACCATATGAGTTGTACAAGGAAAAGAAGCCAAATATTAGTCATCTTCGGCCCTTTGGCTGTAAGTGCTTCATTTTGAATAATGGTAAAGTTAACTTAGGCAAATTAAATATTGAAAGTGATGAAGGAATTCTTTTAGGTTATGTATCTAAACCAAAAAGTTATAGAGTTTTCAATAGTAAAATCTTACTAGCTGAACAAACATTACATATTTTATTTGATGAAACTAACCCTTCTCTGAAAAAACAAGAAAGAAGATATTTGTGATGATCTTTGTAGGGAGATAGAACAAATAACACTGGACAAGAAGAATTAAAATACACCCTTAGAAAGTCTATAGGAACAAGGAGATTCTCATGAGGACCTACCCAAGAAATGAAAATATCACAAGGATCATCCAAAAGAAATATAATAGGTAACCCTCAAGATCGTAAGAACCAGAGGTATGACTATTCCCTATGACTATCTAACCTTTGTTTCACAAATGAGCCTAAAGCTATCAATGAAGCATTAGGAGATGAGTCTTACAATCTAGCCATACATGAGGAACTTAACCTGTTTTAATGCAACTAGGTTTGAACTCTTGTGCCTAGATCTACTGATCATCCTTTATTGGAACCAAATAGATTTTTAGAAACAAAATAGAATAATCAAGGGTAGTTACTAGAAACAAGGCCGAACTAGTGACTCAAGGATATTCCCAAGAAGTGAAAGTTGATTTTAATGAGACTTATGCTCCAGTTGCTAGACTAGAGACAATTAAAATCTTACTAGCTTATGCATCATCTATGAATATTAATTTATATCAAAAGGATGAAAATTTTATTTTTCTAAATAGTTTTATAAAAAAAAGTTTATGTTGAATAGCCTCATGGTTTTTGAAGATAATAAATTTCAAATCACATTCTCGATTAAAGAAAGTACTATATGGTTTGAAATAGGCTCCCAGAGGTTGATATGAAAGGCTAAGTGCTTATTTTCTATCACATGATTTCATAAGAGGTAAAGTTGATAGCACACTATTTATTAAAACTCTTTCAGATAGGATATTAATTGTGCAAATATATATTGATGACAACATGTATGGGGTTACAAATGAATCACTCTATAAATTATTTGAAGATCTGATGTAGAGTGAATGTGAAATGAGTATGATAGGAGAACTTAACTATTTTATTAGCCTGTAAATCAAAGAAATCAAGGAAGGAACTCATAACTGTCAAACCAAATATACATTAGAATTGCTTTAGAAATTTGGTTTTGACAAATGTAAGTCTTTAGGAATTCCCATGAGTTCAAGCATTAAGATAGATAGTGATCCTGGTGGTAAAAGGATAGATCAGTTAGTCTACAAAGATATGATCGAATCATTACTCTATCTTACTACTAGTACACTAGATATAATGTTCAATATATATTTGTATGCTAAATTTCAGACAAATCCCAAAGAATCAAACCTAAATATAGTTAAAAGAAGTTTTAGATATTTAATTGACAAAGTAAATTAGGATTATGGTATCCTAGATACTCTAAACTAAATTTGATTAGATATAGTGATGTTGATTATGCTAGATGCAAGGTAGATAGGAAAAGCATCGGTGGAACTTATCAATTTCTTATAAGGTGTCTGATTTTTTTAATATTCAAAAAATAGAATTCAATAGCTTTGTCTACAAACAAAAGCAAAATATGTAGTAGTTGGAAGTTACTACAATTGCCATAGATGAAACATCAATTGGAAGATTATGGTCATGAGCTGAACCAAATTCCAATGTTTTGTGACAACCCAAGTGCCATCAACTTGGCCAAAAATCCAATCCAGCATCTAAGAACCAATCATATTAAGGGAAGACATCATTTTATCTGAGATCATGTAAGTAATGGTAAAATCTCTGTTGAATTTATTGATATTGAGCATCAACTAGTAGATATATTTACTAAACCCTTTTCAGAAGATAAAATTTTCTTCGATAAGAAGAGAAATAGATATGTGCCATGTTCAATAAAATAAGAGTAAATACTAGAAAATAATATAACATAAAGAAAATGATGAAGTCCTAATAGGTTCTAACAGTCGAACATCACTTGGACTAACAAACAACCTTAGTTGAACTTGCAACTAAAGTTGTAGTTACAGTCTAACAAATAGAGTCAAAATTGGACAACTCAAACTGAGTTGAAGTCAAAATTTCTCAACTTCATCGAAGTTATACCTTCAGTCAAAGTTGTATAACTCGAGTCAAGTTGAAGTTGAAGTTGGACCTGTCAAAGTTGTAATGATTCTCTATCAAACTTTAGATAGAATATCTTTTTGTCCCTCTTCTTATCATATCTCTCAATCGAAGATATAATTCCAGCTATTGATTTTTCAACTCCGACAGAGAACCATCAATCCTATTCACGTCCATCTCTTAAACTCCACATATAGACATTTTGGTTTCATTTAATTCACCTACCAATGTTTACAAACCCTCAAATTCCTTTGACATTTGCCCTTCCTATGCTCTACGTTCACATCCAAAGCCTCTCTGCAATCTTTGCTTCCAACCTCCTCAAAGGTAGGACCTTTTTTCATTCCCCTATCTTCTTAATTGGTTGTTTACTTCCTCTTTGCACCAAAATTCTTTTCTAAATCCTTGGATAGATGGCCACTCTGAGAGCTATGGACTTCAAGTTCTTCTCCTAGGAAAGGTTGAAAATAATGTTTGAGACCAAGGTGACAACATATCCTAGCAAAAATGCAGAGTTCTCATATCTTAAGGGACAACTGATTGTAGTAACAGACATGGTTGATAGAATGGGATGGAGGAAACTATGTGAAATTAGGGAAGCCATTTATGAAGATGTGGTGAAGGCATTTTATGTAACCTTAAAAGCTACAAATGATGGATATTTGAGAGCTTCTGTAAAAGGCAAGGAGATTATAGTTTCTGAAGAAGTTGTGCCTGAGCTGCTGGAGTGTCCTAAGGAAGGACAAAATATCAAAGGTCATGCCACTTGATCACCATACATTAGGCATCATTAGACACAAAGGTGACATCTTCAAGAAGGCTTTGATAATAATCTGTTATCTACTGAGAAGAGGTTAATACATGCTATCATTACAAACATAGTCACTCCAATATTAGGTACACATTCCTCAATCTCTAGTAGAGATGGAAATCTACTATGTTGGGCTATTCAAGGCCATCATGTCACCTAACAACTGTAGTCATGGAAAGGATGAGAAGTTCCATGAACTTGAATGAGTCTCTCCCTTATGGCTCTCTCTTGACAATCATGCTCAAAATGAATATGGTAGTATTGGCAAACAAGATTGCCACCCCTTAGGAAGAAAGCATTAGACTTTCAACTCTCAAAAGAAGTCCCTATATGTTGATGGACAAGGAGTAGCAGATTTGGACCAAAGACTTTGTGCCATACTATACCCATGATATTTTTATACGTGTTGTGATTCCCACTAGTATAACACCAGTTGCAGCAGCACAAGTTCTAGTACTTAGAAGAGTCCAGGTTGCACCAGCAGAACCCTAGGCATCTACAATAGAAGTCGAAGTTCCATCTCCCACTGCATCACCTTCGTTTTGTATGATCTTGAGGTCAATCATCCTACTAAGGGGAGCTAGAAGAACAACAACACAAATGGAACAATTGTAGCAGCAAGAATAGTAGCAAGATAGTAGCAACAATAGGCAAAAAAACGATCATCATTGATGCTCCCACTGACTACCCAAGGACAACATTGGAACAACCCTCTTTATCTCAATAAGGTTACACCAACCCATGTCGGAACAAGGATAGACGTCATAGTGGGACATGTACCCAACACAAGACGAACAGGTAGAGATGTACATAAATAAGAAGTGACAGTAGAAACAAGTAAAGTGTGCATTCCATCAACCATAAACCAATCTCACAATGTATATAGTAGCCAAAGAATAATAATAACAAGTTCACAAATCATAACCTAATACATGATATAATGTCCATAGACCAACTACAAGTGTCTTATGGACTCAATAAAATAAGTAAACAAGTCTTTAGGCAAGATCTCTCCACGCAATGACTACTCCTCATGCTCAGAGTCGGTCCTCGTAAGCTCCTCCGTCTCTAACTGATCTATCTCACCTATATCATTAGCAAGTATACAACTATGCAATAGACACAGTAAGCAATTCATGGCCACATCCACACACTTATCACATACACTCTACACAACATGAACATGATAAACAAGTAAGCTAATATACACATGATCATCTAGCAATTTAACATATGACATAGGAACATGCTTTAACTTACTCACTACACATAGTTAACACTAAGCACATGATATTCTTCAACATGATGCACATACATAACATGTTTTGTAAACACTACTTGATAATATGATCACAATTTAACATAAGCCTACACATGATTCTAACATGATACATAGCTCATTAGCGACACATTAACATGCTTTACTCATTCATGCCACATTCATAGATACCTTTACCATGCTTATTGTTTTGCACATGCACATCATATTCACATACTTACTCATCTTTCACATGATTTCAAATAGTCACATAGTGTCAGCCCTGATGCGGAAATTCGGAACGCACAGTTATATTCTGACAAGATATGTAACAGAAGTAAATGTCAACTGCTAAGCTAGAAGCGTACAAGCGGAAACAGGAAAGTAAAGCGAGACCACTGCGTACCGCTCTAAGTACAGTCCCAACGCACGCACGCACGCTAGTACAAGTAAAGAAAGGGGAGAGACAAGTCCCTTAGGGGCATACCACGAGGGTGATGTACACTGAGAGGGGGAACCACTGCTAGCTACGGGGGCCAAGACTACCGCCCCGTCTCCTCCGCCCGACGCGCGCCCTGTCGCTGCTGGGAAGACTCACCTGGAAAACAGAGGGATGAGCTTCACAACAGAAGCTCAGTAGGGACTACCAATCTCCTACTGGCTCTAAACAGGCAGAGGAACATATACAACTATTAATAAAGGAAAGACGGCAGTTTATATCTTTCTACCTACAAAAGGAAGTGCGGAAGCGAAGCTAAAGCTAACACGGTACGGAAAGCACTCTCGGTCGGGAACTCCGTACGACTGCTCGTCGTGACCACCACACGGCTAGTAAAACACAGACGGAGGGAACCCCGCTTGGACAAGGAAAACTAGCTACGGGAACAACACCACTAGTCAGACGGTCAGGTGCGTCCACAGACGTCTTATCCTCGACCTAGGTCCTGACCCTCGCGTCTCGTCAGAGCGAGGTAGGACACAAGTACAACAACAGTAACCGTCGTAGTCTGGCCGGACTACGGTCCCACGCCTGACCTCTCCAAACGGTTCCGGGGCCGTAAGGAGCGAGGCAGTGAGAAGAAGGACTGGCTGGCCTGCGCCGGGTAGAACTCCGAACTGTCCTCGGCGTCCCAGACCAACCACGAGAGCTCTGCAAGCGACTCACATGCCACTGTCCTAACCACCGTTTTCCCCTAAGCTCCAGAGTCCGCCTAAGCGGCTGCCAACTCGAGCACACTCGTAGCCGGAGTACTCCCTCAACAGGCTCCCGAGGACGGGGGTCCCAGGTAACGGTAACAACCTCTCACACGGGACAAGCCCTCAAGTGCCGCGCACCGGGGCGAACGACTAGTGTGAGACCATACTAGGAACTAGCACAGGTGCCACGGGTACAGTAAAGCGAAAACGGAAGTGGCGGAAGCACAACCTGCCTCTGGACTGAGAAGGCGACACAGGCCCTGTCGCCTTCTCAATGCGACATAGCCCCTGTCGCATTCTGAATGCGACATAGGCCCTGTCGCAACCCTGGTTGCGACACCCGAGGTGTCGCCTTACCAGTCAGGTAGCGACATGGCCTATGTCGCCTTCAGGCCAGACGGGGGTTCCGGGAGCTCTCTCTCTGGGAACCTCCCAAAACGGGAGAAACACTACACGACGAGGGAGGGGAGCATGCTTATCATGCTAGGAAGCTAGTAAAGCATTCAAACCACCCTCAAACACCCCAAGAACATGGATTCTATGCTCGGAGGAAAACCTCACTCACACGAGCATGGAAACTCACGCTCCCAACCCACCAAACCCAAGGAAAACACGCTTTAGGGGGGAGAGGGAGCATGCTTAGGGCGAGAGGATCAAGAGTCCCTACCTCCACGCGAAGAACGAACCCGTTGGGGCCTTCTCGTAGGTAGAAACGTCTCCTCCTCGCACCGCACGGCACGAACACGACCCCTGCACGAACGGAGTGACACCCTCCTCAGCACGGCCGCCTCAACACGGGGGAGGCACCCCGAAATCGCCGGAAAACTCTGAGAGGGCGAGAGAAAGAGAGAGGGAAAGGAGAGGCGCGAGAGAGGGGGAAGGGCTCGGGCGCCCGGGCTTTAAGCCCACGGAGCTGAGAAGGCGACATACCTTGTGTCGCCTTGGAAACAAGAAGGCGACACACCCCCCGTCGCGACCCACTAACAACGGTCAAATCTCAGAATTCGAAAAAGTGAAGGCGACAACCATCTTGTCGCGTTCACCCGACACCGCCAGAGCCGTACTGACACAAAGGACGCCTGTCACGTCTGTCAGACTGCGTCTGGGGCGACGTGATGGGAAGGCGACATAGGCCATGTCGCTACCCATCAAACCAGAAGGCGACAGAGGTTATGTCGCCTTCAAGATGGCGACATACACCCTGTCGCAATCCCAAGCAGAACCAGACACCGACGCGATCGGAACCACGTCGCGACAGTCGCCCTGCCGCGACCCAGAGGACGGGGCCAAGGGCCCAAGGGGGCCGGGGTGTTACAACCCTCCCTCCTTAAGACATTTCGTCCTCGAAATGAAAACAACTCGCTCTCAAACCGGAAGACGACAAAGGGGAGATCACCACATACCGATCAATCAAACAAGTAAGGAAACTGCTCCAGCATCTCATCCTCGCGCTCCCAGGTGGCCACGCCACCGACACGGTTCTGCCAAACAACCTTAACCAGCGGAATCTGCTTCCTGCGCAACTGCTGAACTCTGCGGTCGACAATGCTGAACGGGTACTCTGGCACTGACAAATCTGGCGCCATCTCTAGCTGCGAGTAGTCCAACACGTGCGAAGAATCTGCAACATACCTCCTGAGCTGCGAAATGTGGAAAACGCTGTGCACACCTGCTAGCTCTGCCGGAAGACTCAGCCTGTACGCCACCTCGCCGACCCTCTCGGCAAGGGAAAGGCCCGACATACCTCGGACTGAGCTTTCCCTTTCTGCCAAACCTCATGACGCCCTTGGTCGGCGAGACCCGCAAGAAAACCAGGTCACTGACGCTGAACTCTAGCGGTCTCCTGCGGACATCCGCATAACTCTTCTGCCGACTCTGCGCTGCCCGAAGCCTCTGCCTGACCAAACTGACTGTCTCTGCACACTGCTGCACTAACTCTGGCCCCAAAAGCTGCCTCTCACCAACCTCGAACCAGTGAAGCGGAGTCCTGCACGGGCGACCATACAAAGCCTCGTATGGCGCCATTACGATGCTCGAGTGATAACTGTTGTTATATGCGAACTCTACCATCGGAAGGTGAGACTCCCAAGTGCCGCTCCAGTCTAAACAGCACGCTCTCAGCATATCCTCCAGTGTCCGAATGGTCCGCTCTGACTGACCGTCTGTCTGCGGGTGGTACGCTGTGCTGAACTTCAACTCTGTACCCAGTGCTCTCTGAAGACTGCGCCAAAACCCTGACGTGAACCTCGGATCTCTGTCGGAAACGACCGAAACTGGGATCCCGTGCAACGAAACAACTCTGTCCACGTACAGCCTGGCTAACCTGTCCACTGACCACGACATCCTGATTGGAAGAAAATGCGCTGCCTTGGTCAAACGATCCACGATCACCCAAATACCGTCATGCCTCTGCGGGGTACGGGGCAAACCAACCACAAAGTCCATGGTGATGTCGTCCCACTTCCACTCAGGAATGGGCAACGGCTGCAACTCACCACCAGGACGCTGATGCTCGGCCTTCACCTGTTGACAGGTAAGGCACCGGGCAACAAACTCTGCCACGCCCCTCTTCATCCCTGGCCACTAGAAGAACCTCCTCAAGCAATGGTACATCTTGGTGGAGCTAGGATGAACAACATACCTCGATCTGTGAGCCTCTGACAAAACTGCCTGGCGCGCCTCCTCAGGAACGTACAAACGACCTCTGAATCTGACCTCGCTGTCCTCGCTGAGCTCTACATCTGGCATCCGCAAAATGTCTGCTAACTCTGCATCTGCTCGCTGCGCCTGCAACACTGCCTGAACAGTGACGGCCGAACTGACAAACTACTCGCCATAGCACGGTCTCTGATCCTCGACGGAACAAACACTCCCTGGGACAGCTCCTCGAACAGCCTCCACTCTCTGACCATCAGCGAACTCAAGCGCACCCGCCTACTCAAAGCATCGGCTACAACATTAGCCCTTCCTGGATGATAGGAGAGGGTTAGGTCGTAGTCCTTCAAATACTCCATCCAATGACGCTGCCTCAAGTTCAAATCCCTCTGGGTGAAGATGTACTGCAAACTCTGGTGATCGGTGAAGATCTGAAAAGCCTCGCCATACAGGTAGTGCCTCCACAACTTGAGAGCGTACACCACTGCTGCTAGCTCCAAGTCATGGGTGGGATAGTTCTCCTCATGCTTCTTGAGCTGCCGAGAAGCATAGGCAACGACCCCACCATGCTGCATCAGCACGGCACCTAAACCTGACCTCGACGCATCGGTGTAAACCACGAACCCACCGGTGCTCGACGGCAAGACCAACACTGGCGCTGAAGTCAACCTCGTCTTCAGCTCCAAGAAACTCTGCTCACAATCCTCTGACCAAACAAACCTGGTGTCCTGCCTCGTCAACCGAGTCAACGGTGCTGCAATCTTGGCGAAATCCTGAATGAACCTCCGGTAGTAACCTGCCAGACCCAGAAAACTGCGGACCTCAGCAACAGATGTGGGCTGCTCCCACGACAACACTGCCTCAACCTTGGCCGGATCCACCGCCACACCAGAACCCGAGATCACGTGCCCGAGGAAGTGCACCTCGCTCAGCCAAAATTTGCACTTGTCGAACTTGGCGTAAAGACGGTGACTCCGCGGGTCTCTAGCACGATCCTCAGATGCTCCTCGTGCTCCTCTTCAGAAGCCGAGTAGACCAGAATATCATCAACAAAAACAACAACAAAGCGGTCTAGGTACTCACTGAACACCCTATGCATCAGATCCATGAATGTTGCAGGTGCGTTCGTCAAGCCCAAACGGCATCACGACGAACTCAAAGTGACCGAACCTGGAACGGAAAGCCGTCAAACCAACATCCGACTCTTGATCCGTAACTGGTAGTAGCCGGATCTCAAGTCGATCTTCGAGAAAACTCGGGCCGATTGCAACTGATCAAACAAATCATCAATTCTCGGCAACGGGTACCTGTTCTTCACAGTGACCTGGTTCAACTGCCGATAATCGATGCACAAACGAAGACCATCCTTCTTCCGCACAAACAAAACAGGCGCGCCCCACGGCGAACGGCTCGGACGAATGAAGCCCAACTCAAGCAACTCTTGCAACTGGCGCTTCAACTCACGCAGCTCCACCGGGGCCATCCGGTAAGGTGCCTTGGACAAAGGCATCGTACCAGGCAAAAGCTCGATGGAGAACTCTACCTCTCGCTCAGGCGGCAACCCAGGTAGATCCTCCGGAAACACGTCAGAAAACTCAGAAACAACTGGCACATCAAAAACTGAAGACCCGCTAGGCTCCAAGGAACAAACCGAAGCAAGGTAAGCAACGCAGCCATCACGGATCAAACGACGAGCCTTACAGAAAGAAATGAACGGCCGACGGGTAGACCGGATACCTCGAAAGCAGAGAACAGGTGCTCCAGGTATCTTGAACCGAACGGTCTTCCTCTGACAATCAACCACGGCTGAGTGAGCCTCCAACCAGTCCATGCCCAGGATGACGTCGAAGTCGCAAAGCTGCAGCGCGTACAACCTGGCCGGCAACTGGTGACCCTCAACCTCGACTGTCACACCCTCCAGGTAACCGAAAGAACGCATGTAGTCACCGGACGGGAGATCGACCATCACGTCACACTGCCTCTCGGGTGTGTGACAAGCAAGAGACTCGTAAAACTCCTCGGAAGCAAAACACAAGGAAGCACCGGGATCAACCAAAACACGAGCAGCTCTGCCAAGAATAGGTAAGTACCTATCACCAGGTTCGATGCCTCTGCCTGCTCCCGGGTGAGTGCCATCACGCGACCACGACCACGTCCACGCTGCGGCGCCTGCTGGGGCTGCTGCTGCGGCGGTTGCTGGTGCTAAGGAAACTGCTGCTGCTGCTGCTGGTACTGCCCTCTCTGCTGCTGACGCGGTGCCTGCTGCTGGGGAGGGTACTGGTACTGAGGGGGCTGCGCGTACTGCACTGGCGGCTGCTGCTGCGGAGCTTGCCCCCTAGGGCAATCCCTCCTAAAGTGGCCTGGCAAGCCACAAGTGTAGCACACTGGCTCCTGACTGCCCTGCTCAGCACCCTGCTGTACTGACTGCTCTGCAAACCTGGACTGACACCTCTGCTGATGGCTCCGTCCACCCCTGCGAGTAGACAACTTCCTGAACTGCGAGCGAATTCCAGAGCATCGGAACTGCCCGAGCCTGAGGAAGAGGAAGTCGCACTACCGCGGCTGCCTGCTGGACGCTGGTACGGCGAGGACCTGGAAGAGGCTCCTCCCTGCTGCTGCTAAGGCTGCCAAGCCTCCCTATCCAAGGCGGTGGCCTTCGCCACGCCTCTCCCAAGGTGGTACACATGTGTGCCGTCACACCCCACCTCAGGTCTGGTCTCAGTCCTGCTATAAACCTCTCTGCACAAGCCTGGTCACTGCCTGCTACATGAGGCACATGCCTCAACAACCAGACAAACCTCTGGTGGTATTGAGAAATTGTGAGGTCGCCCTGCACCAACTCGTGGAACTGGTCCCGTCTCTTACGTCGAGCGTAGTCGGGGAAGTACTCGCCGTGGAAGACCTCTGAAAACTGCTGCCAAGATCTGGTCCAACCGCTGCCCTGGAAGTGAGTCTGCCTCTGAACTCTCCACCACTCATGGGCTGCTCCCTTGTGCTGGTATACTGCCAAACAAACCTGGTCCTCCTCAGCGCACTCCATAGTCTCGAAGATGCACTCCAACTCATGGGTCCAGCTCTCTGCCTTATCTGGATCATACTCACCGTGGAACATTGGTGGGCGAAGACGCATGAACCTCTCAAGGAGAGTGGTCCTTGCCTCCGACACCGCAGCCCTCCGTTGACCGGACCGGGTACTCCCAGTACCTGACCGCTGCTGGCGGACTGGCTGCTCCACCTCTGGCTCCGCCTCCTGCTGCTCTGGTACGGCTGGGGGAGGTACTGGAAACTGACCACCTGCTGCTGCCTGCCCGGGCTGCCACGCTCCCTGGTACATAGCTCTGAAGAACTGCTCGGCCATGGGAAACCCGTCTGCATACTGCTGAGGCTGAGGGTGGTACTCCTGCTGCTGCTGCCCACCTGCTACTGCTGCCTCTGCTGCTGCTGCCTGTGCACCCTAAGGCTGCGCCACTGACTCCTCCATGGACACCTACTCCTGAACCTGCCCCTGAGCGGGCATGTCGGACTCATCCTGCTGCTCAACCAGCTGCCTAGCCTGACTGCGCCTACGCGGAGCCATGACCTACACGGCAACACAACTGACAAAGGTTATAAATACCTCTCGGGCGGCTAGCAGTGTACTTGTACTATTGTTGGGACTTACTGTTGCAGTTTAGATCCACTACAAGTCATGTCAGACCAAGCTCTGATACCAATTGTAACGACCCGAGAACCCGACCCTCGGCCCACGCCGAGGACCCGATTTTCGCGGTCGCCGCCCACGGTCCAGGGGGACCCGGAAGGGCTATAACACACGTCTGACAGATATGTAACGGAAGTAAACGTCAACTGCTAAGCTAGAAGCGTACAAGCGGAAACAGGAAAGTAAAGCGAGACTGCTGCGTACCGCTCTAAGTACAGTCCCAACGCACGCACGCTAGTACAAGTAAAGAAAGGGGAGAGACAGTCCCTTAGGGGCATACCCCGAGGGTGACGTACACTGAGAGGGGGAACCACTGCTAGCTACGGGGGACCAAGACTACCGCCCCGTCTCCTCCGCCCGACGCGCGCCCTGCCGCTGCTGGGAAGACTCACCTGGAAAACAGAGGGATGAGCTTCACAAAAGAAGCTTAGTAGGGACTACCAATCTCCTACTGGCTCTAAACAGGCAGAGGAACATATACAACTATTAATAAAGGAAAGACGTCAGTTTATATCTTTCTACGTACAAAGGAAGTGCGGAAGCGAAGCTAAAGCTAACACGGTACGGAAAGTACTCTCGGTCGGGAACTCCGTACGACTGCTCGTCGTGACCACCACACGGCTAGTAAAACACAGACGGAGGGAACTCCGCCTGGACAAGGAACACTAGCTACGGGAACAACACCACTAGTCAGACGGTCAGGTGCGTCCACAGACGTCTTATCCTCGACCTAGGTCCTGACCCTCGCGTCTCGTAAGAGCGAGGTAGGACACAAGTACAACAACAGTAACCGCCGTAGTCTGGCCGGACTACGGTCCCACGCCTGACCTCTCCAAACGGTTCCGGGGCCGTAAGGAGCGAGGCAGTGAGAAGAAGGACTGGCTGGCCTGCGCCGGGTAGAACTCCGAACTGTCCTCGGCGTCCCAGACCAACCACGAGAGCTCTGCAAGCGACTCACACGCCACTGTCCTAACCACCGTTTTCCCCTAAGCTCCAGAGTCCGCCTAAGCGGCTGCCAACTCGAGCACACTCGTAGCCCGGAGTACTCCCTCAACAGGCTCTCGAGGACGGGGGTCCCAAGGTAACGGTAACAACCTCTCGCACGGGACAAGCCCTCAAGTGCCGCGCACCGGGCGAACGACTAGTGTGAGACCGTACTAGGGAACTAGCACAGGTGCCACGGGTACAGTAAAGCGAAAACGGAAGCGGCGGAAGCACAACCTGCCTCTGGACTGAGAAGGCGACATAGGCCCTGTCGCCTTCTCAATGCGACATAGCCCCTGTCGCATTCTGAATGCGACATAGGCCCTGTCGCAACCCTGGTTGCGACACCCGAGGTGTTGCGTTACCAGTCAGGTAGCGACATGGCCTATGTCGCCTTCAGGCCAGACGGGGGTTCCGGGAGCTCTCTCCGGGAACCTCCCCGAAATGGGAGAAACACTACACGGCGAGGGAGGGGAGCATGCTTATCATGCTAGGAAACTAGTAAAGCATTCAAACCACCCTCAAACACCCCAAGAACATGGATTCTACGCTCGGAGGAAAACCTCACTCACACGAGCATGGAAACTCACGCTCCCAACCCACCAAACCACAAGGAAAACACGCTTTAGGGGGGAGGGGAGCATGCTTAGGGCGAGAGGATCAAGAGTCCCTACCTCCATGCGAAGAACGAACCCGTTGGGGCCTTCTCGTAGGTAGAAACGTCTCCTCCTCGCACCGCACGGCACGAACACGACCCCTGCACGAACGGAGCGACACCCTCCTCAGCACGGCCGCCTCAACACGGGGGAGGCACCCCGAAATCGCCGGAAAACTCTGAGAGGGCGAGAGAAAGAGAGAGGGAAAGGAGAGGCGCGAGAGAGGGGGAAGGGCTCGGGCGCCCGGGCTTTAAGCCACGGAGCTGAGAAGGCGACATACCTTGTGTCGCCTTGGAAACAAGAAGGCGACACACCCCCCGTCGCGACCCACTAACAACGGTCAAATCTCGGAATTCGAAAAAGTGAAGGCAACAGCCATCTTGTCGCGTTCACCCGACACCGCCAGAGCCGTACTGACACAAAGGACGCCTGTCACGTCTGTCAGACTGCGTCTGGGGCGACGCGATGGGAAGGCGACATAGGCCATGTCGCCTTCAATAAGGTGACATACCCATGTCGCTACCCATCAAACCAGAAGGCGACAGAGGTTATGTCGCTTCAAGAAGGCGACATACACCCTGTCGCAATCCCAAGCAGAACCAGACACCGACGCGATCGGAACCACGTCGCGACAGTCGCCCTGCCGCGACCCAGAGGACGGGGCCAAGGGCCCAAGGGGGCCGGGGTGTTACAGTGAGTCTACGCAATAGACTCAGCAAGCAACTTAAAATTTCAAACCACGCACGTAACACACATGCTTTCTAATAATGTAACACTTTGCTAATTATCACATCATCATTAACTAATTTAAAATAACAATTAAACTAACACATACTCATTCTAAAACATGGATAATGTAAACATGGAGTCTATTAAACAAAACTAAACTAACTCATGTATAACAAGAATTCTAAACATGGTCCCTTACATCATGGTATCACTAATATGAGAGTATTCATACAATCACATGCTTGCAATTCTTACTTTCACATGACACTAACACATGGCTTATATTCAAATTTATAACATGATATTAAACACATGCTCATCAAGTAATTACTAACTCATGAACATAATTAACATAATTCTACACATGGTATTAAACATGATATCACAATTATCATTTAACATCAATCACATTAACACATGCATTATTTTCTTATGACATATTCACATGCATTCACATGCACTTTACCTTGGCTTTCACATGCACTTACTCTCACACTATCATTCACTTTCACTTACACCTGATTTCACATGGTTTTCACTTTGCACATTCACGTATCACGTCACATCACTTGCACATACCACATTCACATATCACTTTACACATTGTTCACATTTCCACTTTTACACATTTCCAAGACACAGCCCAAACCACCACTAGAAAGATCACATAACACATACACATACTTAATCACCAGGCAAAGTGACCAAGTCTTGGTTACTGCACAGAACCGGGGGAAGCCCTCCCCACCATTACTAGTGGAACTTGTCCAACTCCAGGATTTCACACGACCCGTTGCCCCGAGTATCACATAACACATTTGAGCTTTCCCGTAGGGGCACTACTACAGTACGGCTCCACGCAATCTATGGTGACAGTGTCTCATTGGCACAATTTTTATCTTTTCACATTAACACATTTTTCACACACACATGCCACATGTTCTCTCTCTTTCCATGCACATACACACATATAACATGAAATAATTACTAATCACTTTGGATACTCAATTAATCAAGAACATAAATTAACAGAACCTAATCATGATGCTAATCACGTTTTAAATATATTTGAGATCTATTTTTAAAACATGGTACAGAAAGTTTCAGAAATTCACAACTAATGGTACAGTAACCAAAACATGCTCAAATTTTACCCATGGAGTAGCAGAACATATGAGTAATTTTTCATATTTTTTGAGCAGTACAATTATTGTTAATATTTAATAGAGATCTCATGCAATTTAGCAAGATATTTCAATTAAACATGTTAAACAGTGAACATTCAAATATAACAGTTTCAAAACAGGTATACAGTAACCCTAAGTTCATGAAAATTCCCTACAACATCATCATGCATCATATATATTTACTCTAAATTTAAATATATCAAAACATGCATATCTCCCCACAACAGGAATTTTATAAATAGCAAATATAATCAGAAAATTATCAGGATTTCATGGTTTGGTCTATTCAATATATCTGACAAGACAAAATTTTCTAAACATATGCATATATTCACTTTTTCCCTAAAAAATCCCATCACATGAAACAAAACACTATTCTGGAAAAGTTCAGAAGAACTTGACGTCAAGGGGTTGGACGTCAATAGGGGTTAACGGCATGATCGACTGCCGTCGACCTAGGAACTTGATGGCAAGGTTGTTGCCATCAACCTCCTATCTGCAGAAGGTGCATACCGAACACAGAAAACAAGGGATTTGGGAGGTCTAGGGCATGAAATAAAAATCTGTAAAAATTGTAAAACCCTAAGGGACAAGTCCACGGAGAGAAACCCTAAGTTATTTGCCTCTAGAAAATTATTCAACAAGAGAATTTAGCCGATGAAGCCCTCTTTTGCACCCAAAGAGGTAACCTTCTAACACGATCCAATCCTTCATCTTGAGCACGATCCGGCCACGATCTCCAGGTCCAGAGCCGCCCTCTCAGGTTGTGGAAGCTTTGTCTTCATAGCAACATCTTCAAACAATCAGCAACTCAGGCGATCTGCCCTCTCAAACTCTCTCCTTTCTCTCCCCGAAACCCAAATAACCCAAGTGAACAAAAGGTCATCTCTTTGGAGAGATGACCCAGCTATATAGGCAATAGGAGTCGTAGTCAGGCTAGGAGTTAAGAGACCTGACCATTGGGACATTTCCCAATCTGTCTCCCAGAGAAATAGGGACAGTTTTAGATCTGGAATAATAAACGCATCCGGAGAAGTAAACGTCCACCTTACTGCCGTTAACCAGAAGTCAACGTCAATCAATGTTGATGTTTAGATCTTCAGGCCAAGTAGTAAATGACACAAAGTTTGCCGTCTACTCACCCTTAACGTCAAGAGATGTTGACGTTAAGCAGAATTTCAGCCAGAACAGAGAAATCATCAAACAACATATATGCACAACAATAAATAAATACTATATGCACATAATTTAATAAATATAATAGACACAGAGTTAAATAAATATATTATATGCACAGAAATAAACAATATTATATGTACAAAATTTGAGGGCCTTACAAATAATCTCCATGAATATGTATCATCATTACAAATACTACTCCAACATCTATTCCTAGAATTTCAGCTCCACATGTGACGAGTGCTCTTCACTCATGCCCTGCCCCATCAGTGTCCACGAATTCCTCATCACTACCTAAAATGTTTTGGATGATAGGGTGAGCAAACTAGCCTAGTAGGATTTACATCTCAATGTGCGGGCACTAATATACATGATTAGCATTTTAAATAAGCAGGATCTTAACAGGAATATGATGACTACACATGCATGCATTTCCAACAAGTCAAATGGCTGAATAGAACAAATATCATAACGAAATAAATACTGACTTTCACATGGATTGGACAGGGAATTGAAGAATAATATCATATCACAAGGATTGGCCATATTCATACAGATATCACATATTCACATGATCAAATGTATCATATCAAACTTATCATATCAAACGAAGGCACATTCACACAAATCTTGCACACATACCAGTGCCATGCCAAGCACCACAAGTCCATACTCTCGCGGTTAATAAGTACGATGGGGCGCTCTTCCCCAGGACCAGACAGGGCCCTTATTGCACATGCATTAGTCAAATGGACCAAAGTCCCATATTGTGCCGATCAAACATACACATATTATGGCCACAGATTTCCAATAACAAGCTTATAGGAACAAGGACGTGATTATTCATGGAGTTCAAGGTATGGCAAAAGCTCAAGAGATCAATTGGACAGCATAACGACGTATCTTAAGTTTCATAATCTTTAGTGTCTTGACAAGAGGATGACTAATGATATATTGTACAAGGTACAAGTGCTCTCTATCTCTAGGGTACTTCATGGTACAACCAGCTCGGTCTCTATGAGGGAATCCACAGAGTACGGAGACTTATGAAGGTCTTAGGGAAAATGTCTCTAGTCTGCCGATACGGAATGACCGGCAGAGAGCTTCCAATTCCCCAATAAGGGTGTGCCTAATCATGCAAACGTGTAAGTGTCGTGACACGAAACATTCCTAATCATGCGTGCAATTTGATGAACAAAATATGGAAACCTCGGAAAGCATGTAAATAAGGAAAGTCCACATGCAACAAGCAAGTAACATAATAGGAAAACATTAAACTAAGCAAGTCCATTCTAACATGTATCCTCCATAAATTCATATCACAACTTATTAAGACAGATTTCATATCAAGCTAGATCACAAGGTGATAATCAAATGAACGTAAGATCAATCACTTCATATTATGCATTAGAATCCTATTCATTTCATTATAGATTTCAAATGGGTTGGTCACTTTTAGGCCAATGCACAACTAAGTAACATGATTACAGACTAAGATATACACATATTTGACTGCCTAACCAAAAGGAACAGTTCTGGGTCAGCCCTTGAATCGCGACGGACACAGTCATTGCACTTCAAAGAACCGTACACAATTAAAACAAGTCTTTGTGGGAAGAGACTAAATCGCGATGGACCTACCCGTCGCGTTCAAATTGCGATGGGACAGATCGTCGCCTTTCAGACATGAATCGATTACCAGATTGGTTACCTAACCAAGATCGCGACGGACCTTCTAGTCACGTTTCGGACGGAATCGATTGCAAGATTGATTACCAACCAGGATCGCGACGACGATCCTTGAATCGCGACACTTCGATACATCGCGTTCAAGAATCGACTTCAAACTTCAAATATAAAATCTGTACGGAATCAAATGGCAGGAAAACTACCAAATCACAACGGCACATGTCGTTGCGTGTGTCAGGGTTGACTGGTCAGACCTAAAAATGGGACGGATAACTCGGTCACCTTTACTTGAATCGTGACGTACTTGTACGTCGCGTTCATGCAACCAGAATCACGACGTCTGGATATGTCGCGTTCTTGGATCTTGCCCGAAAACGCAGAAAACAGGTATAACCCTTCATGATAAACCTATAACTTGAAATCTAGCGATATCTAGACAAAACTCTGAATATGAAAAGTGTCAAGGACATCGAGTAGAAGAAAATCATGGTTTTGGTTTGACCTAAAATGACCTCGATTTGCGTAAATCATAGTATATCTATGAAAAGCCATAAACTTGGACGACTTAGGGAAAACGCTTAATACGGCTAGCATACTTGATGGAAATTGGGCAAAACAGATGCAAAATAAACTTGACACGATGCTCTTTCATATGGTATAACCCTTGTTTAGTTCTGGCCTGAGATCACCTACTTTGAAGTAGATCTAAGAGAGTCTTCTACACAGGTCGCAGAAGAGAAAAGGTTGGAGAAGATGGAGTCCTCCTGGCCGATCGCCTCCTCTCCCAGAGCTCTAGTTCGCCTCCACACGACCCCAACACAATGGTAAACTTCCCCCAAAATCTTATGACGATTACTTATAGATTTAGGGTTTATTTCAAGTTCTAAGAAGACTTGGAAGGGTGGGTTGCGGTTTCTGCATGGTACCTTCCATGTATTGGGATTTCTCCTCCCAATTGGAGTAGCAATGGCATTAGGAAACACCCTCTCATGACTGGGTACAATTTTGATTACTTTGTATGGCTAATTACCTTTGTTTTAGCCCTAATTTACTCTTACCTATTTTCTGCATAATTATGGTTACGAATTTTGGGTTTTATTGTTATTGGGTTTTGTTCTTTGGCCCAATAAGTGTTGTGTTGGTCCCAACAAATCTAAATGGTTGATCCCACTTCTTGGGAGTTTAACACTGACATTTATTTATTTATTTAACATTCTCATTTATTTTTTATTTTCCTAAAATTTTAAATCCATAAATTTCTTGAGCGTTACACAGTCACATTCACTTACACATTGCCACATTGCTTATCACATTCACATTTATTCACATAGCCGAGACATATAATCAAACCACCATAAAAAAGAACACACGTTCACACACTTGTCATCTAGGCATTGTAGGATGAAGGTAACTACGTAGAACCGAGAGAAGCACTCTCCTCCATAACCACCGGTACTTATCCACCTCTAGGATTTCACTACGATGCCCACAGGGTATCACATAACACATTGAGCCTTCTCTACAATATGGATCCATAGCCTTCTATGGTAGCAGTGTTTCATCCACACAAATTCCCACTTTTACCCATTAATTACATTAAGTCTTACACACATATCTCATGCACTTACTAATCATACTTATTAACATATACTTATGGCATAAATACATGCTTAAGCTTTCAAATAATCAAAATACTATTAAACAATGGTTAAACATACATAACAGAACCTAAACATGATTCTAAATCACATGCTTTAATCACTTTTTAGCTAATTATGCTTAAACATAGCAACTAAATACTCCTAAAATCATAACAATTTAAAAAAAATCATGTCATACTCAAATTTTTATTACATGTCATATACATGATACATATCATATGTCTAATTTTTCAAAAATCTTGGAACAATAAATTATTTATCTAAATTAAAATAGATTTTAGATATTTGTTTATTAACTCTTAAAAAAATATCTAATAGGACTAAAATGAGATTAATAGTAGGAAAACATGCTCATTGTAATCTTAATCTCAGATAAAATTATTCTAGCATGGATTATGTATCATATCCTTTTTACAGAAATTAAACCATCATAACTTACATATTTTTCATGTAACGAAACTTACCAGGAGTTACTAAAACTACCAAAATTTTACTGAAGTCCATGGGACCTTCATAGTGTCTAACACACCATGACAGAACCCTTGGAACCCACAAATAGTAACATGATTCATGGATTTCACAAAATACAGAAAACAACAATTTTCAGAAAAACCATGAACTTGACGGCATGGTGTTTGCTGTGAAGGAGAGTTGGAGGCATCATCACATGCCGTCAACATAAGAACTATATGGCATGGTATCCTGACATCAAGTTCATGTCTGCAGAACTTGCAGACTCAAAATCGAAAGAAAATAGAATTTGGGGGTTCAGGACACAAGATACAAATCTATAAAAATCAAAAATCCCTACATGATAAGTACATGGACGAAACCCCTAAGTAATTACTTGCCTCAAGAAAACTCCCAAAAGATCGAATTTTGTTGATGAAGTCCTCCTCGACCAAGCCCAAGAGGTAGAACTCCACGCCTCAATTCAATCTCCTAACCTTCCTAGACGTAATCAGCATGAGCCCACACCTTCTTCACATCCAGAAGCACTCCTTTATAGATACAGGTCGGGGAAGCCTCTACACAACATGATCTAGCCTCGGGAACTCTCTCTCTCTCACCCCCACAAAGTCTCTTCCAACCCTAGCCAACTAAATGTCCTCTCTACGGAACACCACATATTTATAGGGCTTTGGGTCATGTCTAGAGTAGGAAATGAACCCCCAACGCAATCGAACATTCCTATCAATCTACGCAAAGAAATTGGGGTCAAAATTAGAGTAGGAAACTAGAAACGAAGAAACTTAACAGCAACATAGGTACCGTTAAGAAAACAATAGACAACATTTGATTATGCCATTAAGTGAGAAGGACCCAAAAACAACCTGAAACCAGATAAGTAAACGATGGAATACACTATCCTTTTTTTTTTTTTTTTTTTTAATTCAAGAGGTCCTCAGGCCTCAAACCGGGAGAGTGCACCCTCCCCCAGAGGGGAAGAGTGTTCTCACTCCACCAACGAGGATCCTGGGCCTAAATATTAAAATAAATACAAGTGGTAGTACAACCATCAAGGGGGAAAGAACCCCAAAGAAAAACCAAAACAAATACATAAGGCATCAACCCATTCTAACACTCATGAGACCTGTTTTATCCAGAAAGACCGCCCCCCTACAGAAGATGGGGATATCATCGACCCCCCAAAAGACCATACTACACATAGTAGCCACAGCATGATTAGCCAACCGATCTGCAACCTGATTTGCCTCCCTGTAAACATGGGAGATGGTATTGATATTGTTCTGAAGCTGGTTTGTAATAAAACGCCACCACCTGTGAGTGAGCCAAGAGGAGCAAGTGTTCTGACGCAAGGAATTAACCAAAGTGAGAGAGTCAAAGTAGATCGCTGTAAGCCGTAAACCAAAGTAGGAAGCCAGCCGTAATCCATCACAAAGAGCCCTGGTCTCAGCAATAAGGCTATTTCCTTCCCCATAGAAATGAGCAAAAGACAGAAGAGGAGAACCTGCACTGTCACGAATACAACCACCTCCACCACATCTCCCCGGATTACCTTTGGACGCCCCATCCACACTAAGACAATAATGAGCAAGAGGTGGAATCCAGCAGATAAGTTTCAACTGTTTGGACTTGATAACAGGAGAAAAGCCGAAATCCAAGATGACCTGCATCTCACTAGGCGAAGGATCCACTTTGAAAGAAATTCTGGATAACACAAAATTAATATTGAGCTTGATATTCCTGATCATGTCCTGGGCCCGAAAAGCCTTATCTTCAAACCTGGCCGAACACCTACTTTTCCAAAGCTCCCACAGCATTAAAATAATCCCATAGACAGCGATAAAACCAGTAGGAGAATGAATTCTGGAGTGGTGAACAATCTCCCACACTCTGGCAGTAATGTGGGGGTGAAGGTGAATTTCATTGCTAAGAAGAGGCAAGAACCAACGCCACATACACTGAGCAATAGTACTTTGGATAAGGACGTGGTTGAGATCCTCAACCTGGGGCGAAGCACAGCACGAACAACAAGAAGCCATCGGAATACCACAATCCATAATAGTTTTATCAACAGGGACAGCTCTATTAAGGATCTTCCAACAGAAAAGGGAAGCTCTAGGAAGAAAAGAAGAATGCCAAATCTTACAGATGGATGGGCGGCTGATCCCACATTCCCTGATCAAATTGTAAGCAGATTTTGATGAAAAAGCACCACTTGGCCTAGCCGCCCAAAAACAACTGTCCTTATCAGAGTTCAAACTAACATCTTGAATTATAGCGGCAGGGATAAGAGCCCTCATGGGATGAGAAGTATCACCAACAACCTCCTGCAGAGTAAGGTTACCACGCACAGAAATTTCCGGGAAGATCTCAGACAGAGGATAATCACCAATCCAAGTGTCTCTCCAAATATCAATTTTGTCCCCCTGACCATGAACCCATCTAGTATTTGCATGGATAATGTCAATAGTAGCCTTACAGATGTGCACTGGCATCCCAGGGATCCGCTGAAAATTTTTGGACTGAAATCTTCGTCTAGCATACCTAGACCAAAGCGAATCACCATGAAGAATGTGCCAAAGCTGCTTAACAACTAAAGCCAGCTGAACATTGCGAATGTTGCATACACCCAGGCCCCCTTCAGACTTAGGACACTGAATGCAATGCCAAGCAACCCAATGTCTCCGCCGAGCACCATCAGACCCGTTCCAAAAAAAGGAGGCTGCCGACTTCTCTATATAGGAAATGACTGAAAGGGGAATGTAGGAGGAAGCAGCAAGATAGACCGGAATGGAAGAAATCACTGAATTGATAAGAGTAACCCTTCCAGCTTGGGAAATAAACTTAGACTTCCAACTTCCTAGCTTGTTGTTCACTTTGTCAATAAGGCTTTTATAATCAGCAACTAAAACCCTGCCAGGTCTGAGCGGAACTCCAAGATAAAATAGCGGACCAACCTGCCTTCTGTAACCCGTAACATCCTGGATTCTTTGGATATTCAAAGGAGTTGCTTTATCACTAACCATGAAGGAGCTTTTACTTGGATTGATAAACTAGCCAGATGAGGAAGCATACTGAGTAAGGAAATGCACCAAACGCTTAACATTCTGAATACTTCCATTGAGAAACATCAACGTGTCATCCGCATACAAAAGGTGGGAAGGAGGCGGACAGCCTCTAGGGCCAGCGAAGGGGAAGAGGTAACCAGTGGAGACCATGTGTCTAAGTCCTCTACTGAGGACTTCTTCCATAATGATGAAAAGAGCAGGAGCAATCAGGTCGCCTTGTCTAAGACCACGAGAAGATTTAAAATAACCAACAGGAGCTCCATTCATCAACACCGAAAATCAGCAATTAGAGACCATCATACCAATGTAGGAGATAAATCTAGAGGAAAAACCAAACTTCTTAAGAACAACAAAAAGGAAGTCCCATTCAACACTATCATAAGCCTTCCGAATATCAAGTTTAAAGATGACATTACCCCCACGTACTTTACGGCCAATATCCCGAACCAGTTGTCTGGAAAGAGATATATTGTCGGTGATCAATCTTCCTTTAACAAAAGCACCCTGCTCCTCAGAGATAATGATAGGGAGAATGGAGACCAGCCTGTCACAAATAACTCTGGAAACAACTTTATAGATGAAGTTGCAAAGGCTGATTGGCCTAAAATCATTAAAGGATTCAGGATGGCCAATTTTCGGGATAAGGGCAATTAAAGAAGAGGTGACTCCCCTGGGAAAAGAATGGCCTTGAAAGAAACCTTCAACCGCTGCAAAAACCTCCTTTTCACAATGTCCCAGCAAGAAGTAAAGAACATACCAGAAAACCCGTCCGGCCCGGGAGAGCTATTACCATTCATGGTCCAAACCACAATTTTCACCTCCTCCATGGTTGGGGGTGCACAAAGAGAAGCATTCTGCTCATCAGAGATAATACCAGGTATAAACAGAAGAATGGAGTCATCCACAGTGTGTGGAACAGAAGAAAGAATTTCCTCAAAATATCGAGAAGCTCCTTTGCGCAGAACATCATTATCCTCAGTCCAAGCGCCATCAACCTTGAGCCGTGGATGAAATTAAGCCTCCTATTACCTTGGACCACTTTGTGATAAAAATCCGTATTCCTGTCACCATCCTCCAACCAGTTCATTCTAGCTTTTTGAGCCCAAAAGACATCCAGACTGTGCATGGCCTTCTTAAGATTAGCAGACGCCTCCCCAAGAGCACTTCTATTAGCAGGAATAGGATTCTCATCAAATATTTCCTATTTTTCTTTAGCAATGCCCTCCAGATGGACCACATTCCTTTCAACATTGCCAAGGATATTCTTATTCCAATCACGCAAGGCCTGTTTAACAGACTTAAGTCTAATAGATAAGCTGGTAAAAGGATTAGGATGCCAAGCAACAACATTATTCCAAGCTATCTGCACAACATTATGAAAAGACTCATGAGGAATCCACATCGCCTGAAAAGTGAATCTGGCCGGTGTCCTTTGCACCGGGACATGAGATAAAAGAAGAGGAGCATGATCAGAAGATCCTCTGGGAAGATGCCTCACAGTGAAACCATTAAAATTAGCCTCAAAACTATAGTTAACCAAGAACCGATCCAAACGAGCCTTGATAGAAGCCTGCCCAGTTCTATTGTTCGACCAGGTATAATGAGGACCAACATAACCAGCATCCATTAGAGAGGAAGCATTAATAAAAGCATTAAAGTCTAACATAGCTTGCATGTTGCCAAACCGCCCACCCATTTTTTCTGATGGCTGAGAGATGCAATTGAAGTCCCCTCCCACCAACCAGGGAACATGATAATTGTCTGAAATCTGAATGATATCATCAAACAAGCCACGTCTGCTGGTAACATCACAGCTAGCATACACCAGAGTAACCATCAAACTGTTATTATCCATCAGAATAGTAATTTGTTGATCCGAACAGGAGATCACGTGCATAGAGTAATTACGCCAGAAAACCCAGATTTTGGAAGTCTCACCCATGTCACCAACATAATTCTGCATTTTAATAGATTTACACAGTTTACCAGCCTGAGTCAAAGGAACCATGGGCTCAGCAATAGCCACTAGGTCAACAAAAAAATTCATAACCATCCTGCGAAGAGAGCTTCTAGAGGAAAAGTTAGAGATGCCCCTGGCATTCCAATAAACCATGGATGTATTCATGAGGATACATATCCAGATGAGTCACCATCAGCCCTTGCCTGGGATCGAGTACGAGCTCCTGCCTTTTTTTGAGGTTTCAGATCCACATAAGGAGCAGAGAAAGGCATGTAAATATTTTCTTTCATAGAAATATTAGAAATCTTCTGAAGATCTTCATCAGTAGGTCTGGGAAAGCCAGTTCTTCCTTCCCTCGCGACACCAGCTTCCAGCATCACCGAGGGAGACTGCATGATGGTCTCATCATCAGCACACAGATCATCCTTACAAGCCTCCTCCATGCCAGCCTCCTCCTGTAACTGCACCCCATGCAAACGCGATGGGGAAGTAACATGCAAGCCATGCAACGTCGTCTACGGCACTAAAACCTTCTCATTAATAACCTGGGTATGAGACTCATGGAGATTAGGAGACCCAGACGAGATATTCAACTGCACAATAGGAACAACACGTTGTGGCTGAGAGTCTGAGACTATGACCGGATCCAAAGGCAAAGCCTGCAAGGGTTCCTTCTCTCCCAGAGTAACCTCAGGAGCCTGCACGATCGTAGACGGCCCAGGCCCCTGGTGTTCATTGCGATCCTCTAAGGCAGAAAAACAATTAACCAAAGGAGCCATATCAGACACAACATGAGGGGTTTTCTGGCGCCAAGACACCTTCACCGCCTTGAAATCATTCTTCTGCAACTGGTCCTTCTCGACAGGAAGAAAAGCCGGAGCAACATTTTTCTGAGTTTGCTTCTGCTTCTTGTGACAAGAAGAGATAGCGTGACCAAGCTTATGACAAAAAGAACAAACCTCTGGAACTTTATAATGATTAATGTTCTGCCAAAAACCATCAGCACCACAGCCAATCCAAATTCTCTCAGGCCTTGGTTTAAGAATATCCAGTTCCACACAAACAAAAGCCTCATTGGTCTTAGTTAGAGCCATGGTAGGCTCATAAACTCTAAGAACCGTGCCCATATTCCCTGCTATGGATCTCAAAAAATCATCAGAGTAATAGTTAACAGGGAGCATGGGGAACCCGACCCAGATAGGCATAACAGTAGGATCAGCGCTGAAGTCGAACAAAGGATCCCATTTGAAGAATCTATACAGAAGACCCTTAATATATAGGTTCCGCCTTAAGATGACCTTAAGATAATCTTCCTCAGAGTCAAACCGCAACAATAAATGATGATGATTAAGAACGCTTGTGATAAAATCGCCCTTGAGCATGAGTCTTTGAGAGATGCACGCCTTAATCTATGGAATAGAACATCGTCCGTGCACACACCTAACGATCAAAGCAAGTTTAAAAGATTCCAACGACTTACCGACTTCATCCTTGGAGAAGAACACCGCAGGTTCCCCCGAGTCTGTGAACGATGGAGGCTTAACCCCAATAGGAATAATAGGCGGGGGCTTGGAGGCCGCTATGATTTGTGCATAGGAAAGTCTCTTGGCCGAGACGTCCACACCATCCGCAGCAACAGTACCGATCGCATCCGCCTCCAGCGAGGCCGCCATGCAGAAACACAGGCGCCCCCGCCAGCCCCCAGGGCCGGCGGCCGGCGAAGAAAGCAAACCAGGGAACCCGCGATTCCCAGAGCTTCTCTCTCTAAAACTAGAGACAGAAAAAATCTCGTCCAATACAATAGAACTTAAACATGACTATCCTTGACTCTATGTAAATAGTATAGTTTGCTAATGTTAACCCATCTTAACGGCACATTATACTACTGTCAAGAGGACTGGACCAGAACCCTCAAAGCACCATAATCACAAGCAAGCAAGCATCAATATGAAAAACTAGGGCCTTATAAACACAAAGGCAGTGGTTTGAACCATCTATGGATGGTGTTTTTGATTTGATCTACAAATAGCAAGAGTTGTTGAGTACTCTTCAATCACAGATCACCCAAGTTGATGTAAAGATTGATGTATTGGGTGAAGAAATGTCTCAACTTCGAGACATGATTTACCAATTTTTGTTCACTCAGAATAAGGTGAGCACCAGTGTACAAACAAATGCTTAGCCAGTAGAAGAAGAGACAACACAAACCGGCACACAGTCATAGAAAGAACAAGGAGTACTTGTATAGTCAGCACCAACTCATGTGGAAGAAAAAATACAAACAGTCAAAGCAACAACAGTAATAGAGGCAACTGCAGAAGTAGCAAAAGCAGTAGCCGAGGAATCCAAGGAGGAAGCTTCACCCAAAGGAACTTTGAGTCAACTATTTATCAAACATAGAACTAGAAAGAGATTGGTCAAATCTCGTTCTAAGGTACCTCTTCTCCAGAACTTATCCCTCTTATTTCTTCACTTGGTATATCTCAGCCTATTCCTTCACTATCTTAATTACCACCTCCTAAGCCAACACCCACTACTACCCAATCGGAGCCAGAACACTCATCTTTGCAACCAAGCATATCCCTGGCACCTTCTACTCAAGTTACATCAATTATCAGTGATTGGTTCTCCCTCTCTATACAGTAAAGCACAAACTTTCCATACCTCTTTGTCAGATGATGACTCTGAGGAAGAACAATCCTCAGACTCAGACCAACCTACATAACTCCACTACTGTCCACCAAAATTTTTCTCTGACTTACAAATATCTAAGGACTCATCTAATGATCCAGATAAACCTATACTAAAAAAGATCATACCTGTGGATCCAATGTTGGGTGAAGATAAAAGAGAAAAGGGACAGGTGTTCAGAGACACTTTCCTCCTTTCTAGTATACTTTTATTAATCATTCACAAAGATACTTCAGTCCTTTCAAGAATTCTTGAAGTTTAAAGTTTTCTTAGAAGTCCATGAGCTTAAAGGATACAAATTAAAGCATTGGGTGTCAATCTTGCTAAGAACAAAAGAAATTTCATTGGCAACCATAAATACTATCATGCAAAACAATCTTCTCTATACTAATGAAGAATGACTAGCAACTAACAAAAATGAAGCCAATAACTTTGATGTAGCGAACAAAAATAGAAATCCTACCCTATCAATCCAAAGCATTCTAGATCTCAAATTCTATGACATGTTTGGCAAACTCATAAGGCACTACCAAGATACTTTCACATAAATGAAGAAGTTTAATTATGACCAATTTAACTGAAAATGAGTGATGTAACCATGGGGCAATGGGAAATGTTGGTAAATGGACAAAGGGCCATTATCTGACTATCAATGTAGGGTTGCCATCTCGGTTACACCTGAATCTCATTGGAGTAATGAACATAAAAGCAAATTTTGCCCAAATATATTTAACAAGCACATCACACTAGCCGCAAGACTCAAGTTAAAGCATGGTTAAATCCTTACTTTCCACAGATTTTTGCTTGATCAGAATAAGATAGAATACTCCAAGAAACATTTGCCGAGTCTGAGAGATTAACTGAATATCAGTGGAAAGAAAGTCACCCAAAACTTCCCAAAGAATGTAAGAAGTCCAAGCTCACTCCATATAAATTCATGCAGAAAGAATATGAGAATCCGAAAAGTAGGATTGAGCACAAATGGACAGAGAGGTATAAGGTCTACTACAAGGCTAAGGTAGCAGCTTATGAGAAAGGGTTGCACTAGAATATCACTATTTTTGAATTTCTAAAGAAGGCAGCTAATCCACAATTCATAACTCTACACACTACCATTCCAATCAAGCCCATTATCATATTAAGCTTCATTGGTACCATATCAGACATGTGAAGTCCTTTAGATAGCTGCCTATGTATGGACCAACATATGACATCAATTCTGAAATGTTTTGGAATCATTTCAAGAAAAATGAAGAGTAGGAAGTCCTCCATTCTCGTTTGATTAGCATGCTAAAAGAACTTTATCTTCCTAGTTCCTTCTCTTTCAAGGCCACTAAATAACTTTGTTATCATCTCCCAGACTTTTCAACTTCTTGTACTTATAATTTCCTTTTCCGCAACATTTTGTTATCTGTTCTTACCCTTGTCTCTCTTTCTGATGATGACATAAGGGGGAGAAATATCCATAGAAGAGCATAAGGGGAGAGATTAAAGAAAATATAAAGGGAGTGAGAAAACTTACATGGGAGAGAGGACTCATCTAGGGGAGCAATATGCATTACAAATCATGCATCTCATTATCTTTTTGTCAATAATTCAAAAGTTTGATCATCACTAAAAAAGAGGAGATTGTTAGGATCATGCCTTATTACTTGTTAATTTCTGCTCTTTCATCATACTTAATTTTACATTAGTTTTGATGATGTCACAAGGAGCTTATGACAAAGTAAATTTATGTTTGGTGATAACATGCACTTATGAAATGACAAAAAGATTAACTGTTGACAAATCATGAAATACAAAATTAACATATTTTATTTATCACAAGTTCAGTTTTGAACAGCATACAAACAAACTGAGTAAAATTAGCTATGTAAAATATAGTATTCTTTGTTCTAAATCTAAAATCACTTCAGAAGTTGAAGTTCAAATCGACTAAAGTATAAGTCACTTCAGTAGTCGAAATCGCTTTAGTAGTCGAAGTCTCACTTCGACTGAAGTAAGCTTCCTTCAGTAGTCGAAGTATCGTTTCAATTGGAATGGGGTTCTTCAATAGTCGAAGTCACACTTTGATTGAAGAAAGCTTGCTTCACAAGTTGAAGTTCATCTCCCACCGATGAAGACTTACTTCACAGTCAAAGTTTAACTTCAACTTATGCTTACTTGCTTCAAAAGCCGAAGTTCCACGTCAACTAACACACACTCTTAATAGTCGATGTTTACTTCAACTAATGAAGAATATCACAGCAATCGAACTCGAAGATCATTTCAACTTATGTTGCGTCTTCTCTCTTAAGTCATACTTATAGTTGACGTTAATCTATTTCTTTGTATAATTGTTACAGTTGAAGATTAATCATTATTTATTGAATATCTTGTTAGTGATGGATTTAATATCCTCACCTAAGGAATACTATCACTTATTTTCTTAATAAGAATTCACAAAATCTCTCTGTCGAATTCTTACTTCATGCATATAAATAATTTTCACGATAAGACATCATCTACTAGATCATTATTTCTATGAATGATAATATGAAATGTCAAACATGTATTTGTCATTTTATAATCCTCATCATTTTATTAAATAAAAGAGTATTTCAAATGTAAATTTCCATACAAGAAGTATTTAATTATCTAAAAAGTTATTTAACGGGTAGACGACACGAACGTACCCTTGATTTATACGCTAGTAGTCTACTCAAAGAGACACATTAATAGTAGTGTATGATCTTCTATACAAGATGGCATCTACTGAACCTTACTTCGGTATTTCTATTATTCGTTGAACAATATTGTTTCTACTGACCTATGATATCTGCCTGGAAGAAATCTTTTCGTGTCTAATTTTGCATGCAGATAATTTAATGCACTGACTACAGTAGCATACAAGACTATCCAAATAGAAAGAAGAAGATCATTACTCACAAGTTTCAAGACATTACACACACAAGTAATTCAATGTCTACTCTCAAATGATCAAATAATCAATTACTAAAAGAAGGAAAAGAAGCCTATAAATTGGAGAGTTGAAGCCAGTTGAAGATAGTTTTTTAACAGTTTTTGAAGATCTTTCAAGCTACCACTTTGAAAGCACTTCAACTCCCACTCACGATTTTTCTCAAGTGACGTGGACTTAAGCATTTTTTAGAAAATTTAGAGAGTCCACCTAGAGAGTCTAATTTAGATAGAAACCTTTTTGTTCTCTCTCCATCTGAGTGACTACTTGAGATCAAGCTTAGTGAACAGTGTTATATTGTTGCTTGACTCAGTGAACTTGTAATGCACTGCCTCTTATGAGATCTATAATTGATTAGTAGAACTAGCAGAGGGTTGATACCCCCTTTAGGATAAGGGCAGGCTTGTTATGGGTCAGTGTGTGAGATTTCCCCTTTGCAATAAGGGAAGGCTTTTTGGGGACAATAGGTTTTTTTTTTCCTTTGAGAAGAGAAGACCAAGTGGTTCAGTGTATGTTGTAACCTTTGGTTAGGTTAGTGGAAAATCCTAAGTGGTTTCTTGAGGACTGGACGTAGGACTCTCAATAGAGGGGAGGTCTAAACCAGGATACATCCTCTGTGTTCCCTAGTTGTATATGTGTTTACTTCAGCTTACTTAATTCTTGCACACATATACTAACCACTAACCAAACAATCTTTAGTGTTTTATTATTTGTTGTTTTAGTTTTTCAGAACACCCTATTTACCCCCTATATGGTGATTATTTTCCATACGATCCAATATGTGTTTTTCTAAGAAAACAACAATGTGGGGGGTTTGTAGCTTATACCTATGAAACAAGTTAGTGTAGGCTCCACAGTTGTGGAGAGTAGACGTAGGTGCACATAGTGTGTGGAGGAACCACCTAAAATCTTAGCATGCATCATGGTTTGATTCCATATCTTCTACCTCTCTTCTACATATGCTATAGGATAGTTCGCTTCACAGTGTTCGCCGAATTGTGTTCCGTTGTACAAAGGAGTTTCTCTCGTTTAGTGAAAATAGTAGGGAATTTGATTTTAGCAGGTGGAATCAATTTACCCCTCCCCTCTTGCTCCACTGCCTGGCTGTATTTCAGAACAATTGCTATCAGAGCAAGGCTCTTCTTTATTAGAGTGATCCTGGGTAGCTAGTCAATTTGGTTCATACCTCAATGGACATTCCATTAATAGACCACCATTCTTTAATGGCACAAATCATGCTTATTGGAAAAATAGAATGATATTTTTTATTTGTGCTCATGAGTATGTTGTTTGGAATGTCAATAATGATGGTTCTACACAAATTGCCTAAGGATGAAAGGAAGTGGACTGATGAGTGTATTAAAAAGTGAAAGTAAATTTATAGTGCCATGAATATATGCAGTGCTGATTACATCCTAACGAGTATCGTTGTGTGTCCATGTGTAGCTAAGCAAAGGAAACATGGCACAATCTCTGATTGATCTATGAAGGCACATCTGAGGTCAAAGAAAACAAACCCAATCTCCCAGTGTACGAACATGAGTTATTCAAGATGAGCCAAACAAAGACAATTTCAAAGATGTTCGCATGGCTCACAGAGATCAAAGGACACAAGGCATTAGGGAAGAACTATACTAACTCAGAGATCGTTCGAAAGATTTTAAGATCCCTTCCACCAGCTTGGCACACAAAAGTCAGTGATTGAGGACTCTAAGAATTTATCAAGTCTCACTGTGGAAGAACTAATTGGATCTCTCATGACCTATGAGATCAATTTAAAGAAAGATGTGCCAGAGGCTCTTAGAGCACGGCTCTTAGAGCACGTCATCACTACAGGCATAGCTCCGAGGAGGAAAGCAATTCAAGTGAAGAAGAGAAGGAGCTAGTCAAGTTGTCCAAAAGGGTCAAAGAAAAGAGCATAAGTTAAAGACAAGCAAGAAAAGAGATGTGATTTCCTATGAATGTCAAGGGAATGGGCATGTCCCAGATGAATGTCCAGTTTACTTGAGGAAGTTGAAAAAGGGCAAGACCAAGAAGCCAAAGGCGATGGTGGCCACATAGAGTGATTTGGAAGAATCCACATCAACAGAAGATGAGGTTGAGGAGTTAAAGGATGTCGCGTTGGGCCTTATGAAATTAGGAGAGTGTTCATTGTAGGTAAACTTGGATTATGAAACTTTTACTGAAGATGAATGGGAGGTTTCTTACACTTCCTTGCATAATAAATACAAAAAAGTAAAGACAAAAAAGAAAGAATTGAAAAAGAAAATTGAAAGCATATTGCATGATGAAAAACATGTGAGGCATGTGGATTTTTGACAATGTGATGCAATGTTCTTGAGGATGAGAATGAATCTCTATAAGGTTAAATTACATTGTATGAGGATGAATTGCAATGCATATCACAAGAATTTGTAATTCTGAAAACGTGAACATGCTAAAAATCTGAAAATGCATCCTTGAGATCAGAAAACGAGATTTTAAAAACAAATGTTCATGTGCATGTGGAGAAAGTTGAGAGTTCTGAAAACTCAATAAAGAAATTGCATGCAACAATTAATAAGTTGAAAGTGTTGGATCGGGATGACACTTTAGATGTCTTAGAGGGGGGTGAATAGGACTTCTTGCACTTTTAAAAATTATCTGAAAATAGATAACACTAAATAAAATTGTTAGTACTGTTTACAAGGTTGCAAGCCAGGGGGGTGAATGGATTGCTAAAAATTCTTTTAAGAAGATTCCTGTTAATAAAAGTGTTTTGACAGAAGTCACTAAATTCAATGGTTAGAGTTAGTTCGCAAGGAAGACAGAATAAGATTAAACACAAGAACAACAAATTTTTTATCCTGGTTCAGATCTCCTATCACAAGGAGTCCTACGTCTCGTCCCCAAGCAAAGACTTGGGATTCCACTAACCAAGGGTACAGTCCCCTTAAGGACACTTACACATCCATCCGTAGCTAGCCTTCTCTTTACTACACGAAGAGGCACATACCACCTGATACAACAGGTCTTCCTTCTTACCAAAGGGAACAACCACCCACTTCACAGTAGGTACTATCTTCACAGATGAAGAGGATCACTCAAGATTGAGTAAGGGAGGATGGCCCCTAGACCAAGCTTATAGCAAATGCTTGATCTGAGGCGGACACTGAGAGACAAAAGATTAGCACAGAAAGAAGGTCTCTCAGATCTAAACAAGCTCCTAAAAATCTAAAAGGCAGCGCTATGGAGAGCGAAGAGCAGAGAACTATTTTGAATGAAGGAGCGAGCTCTTCTATCTTTTTCCTCAAGGTGTCAAGAATATTCTTCATGGAGTCAACAATCTTCTATTTATCTTCTGTTTGAACAGTATCCATTAAAGTATCCATTGTCTCTAATCTTCAATCACGATAGATGTGTCTGGTCCAACGTAGGAATCAAGAAACACCTACACTCATTAATGTCAGGATAGACACAGGCATAGAGAAGGATTATCTGGATTTCTTCTTGCTTCTGTCAACGTGACAGGTCCAACGTTGTAACATGTGAGACGACCGAAAACCTGCACATAATAAAATGCTAAAGCATAGACAACTTAACTGTGTCTAAACTGTCAGTCAATGTCAATAGCCATGCTTTAGGATGATATACCAAAGAGGAAATTCCATTATGTCATCCTTTAAAGTTCTACTTTATGTGACATGAGTATAGTAATCTGAAGATATGTTGTGCAGAGATATTGTACCAAAACATAATAAATGTTTGAGTGCATAGGATACAACAAGGTTCGCGGGAAGACTTGAAATCCTTAGAGATTTGAAAAATATTTTAATAACATGAAGAATATATTTAAGACTATCTGAAAGGATTATAATAGTAATATTCATCAACTGTCTAAAACATAATCGTTATTAAGAGAGAGTTGATGTTTAGAGGCAATCATTGTACATGAGAGTCGATGTCCAAATATGACTTACGTTCAAGAGAAGTCGTTGTGAGTGAAGTCGATGTTGGAAAGAAATCGATGTTATGATATAACCATAATCCATGTGAAAATGTAATCCATGTTGATATGGAATCGATGTTTGGAGTGAAATCGATGTTGTGTACGAAGTCGTTGTTTAACAGAAGTCGATGTTCAAGTGAAATCGTTGTTAAACTGAAATCGATGTTCAAGTGAAGTCGTTGTTTAACTGAAATCAATGTTCAAGTGAAATCGATGTTTGAACCGAAGTCGTTGTTCAAGTAAAGTCGATGTTCTAATGAAATCGATGTTGAATCGAAATCGATGTTCAAGTGAAATCGATGTTTGAACCGAAGTCAATGTTTAAGTGAAATCGATGTAGAAACAAAATCGATGTTTAGGTGAAATCGTTGTTCTAAATGAAGTCGATGTAGAACCAAAATCGATGTTCTTATATGAAGTCGATATAGAACCGAAATTGATGTTCTTTGATGAAGTCGATGTAGAACTGAAATCGATGTTCTCATAAGGTAGTCGTTTAAGTGAAATCAATGTAGTAATAAAACGTTAATTGTTGTGAGCTTTTAATAGAAGTCGATGTAGACTTAGACAAATTCAAATGCAATGAACTTCAAATAACAGTGAGAGTAGATAACTTACTAAGTTCGTTTTATTTGAGACCTGTTGACAAACTTCTGAAAATGATGTTAGTCAATAATTTCCACAGTTTTGTTAATCACCAAAAATACATATAATAAATAAATAATTATATGGAGATGGACTAATCATCAATCTCCCCCTTTTTGGTGATGACAAAATATTAAAAGATACATATGTGAAGGAGCTAAAATAAATTTGCTGGAAAATTTTAAAGTATGTATTTCAGAATGTTTTCTCCCCCTTTTTTGTCATTAATCAAAAAGGAATAAGTGAGCAGAAGATAAAATGGGAATAGAGAGATAAAATAAATGCGAGCCAAATGTACAAATCTTATTAATTATTGAGGGTCAGAAATATAGAAGGCAGGAGACAGAAGTGAAGCATGGTGAGTAATAAGCTGCCAAGCTTGGACTTCCTGCTCTTCAAAAAGTTTTTAAAGACACCCCAACTAATGTTATAGGAAGGCCCCATTTCTGGACTGAGTCTCTTGATGTGAAGTTGTCGCTGATCTTCAATAAACTGGGAGTAATCATCAGCATTAGAGACGATCTGTAGAATCCAGCAGTTCCAAAACTGCCATGTTGAAGGAACTTGTCTATAGAGATAGGATAATCTAGCTTGTGAGACTTCAGGTCCTCCTTCAAAGCTTCAAAGATCTTGAATCTCTCAACCCAAATAGAGTAGGGATCTGACACTAAGTTGATGAAGTTGAGATCCATGAACTGCTCATGAGAAAGAATTTGTTTATCTGACTTGACTAAGGAAGAATTTAGCTGATTTAATTGAAGATCTTCTTGATGATAGACCTTACACCAATCAGAGTTTAAGAATCTCTCGGATTCTGCTAGTAGGGGAGCTAAAACAGAAGACTTAATGTATCCCCTATGATATTCTCTAAAGAGAAATCTATCAAAAGCTACAGAGACTCCTTTATGAACAAAGATTTGGGCGTTAACTCTGGCATACCTCCAAAAATGATGGGACCCACATCAGAGTCCATGAGGAGAAAATGCAGTTGAGGGAGGAACTTGAGGTCAGACATCTTCAAGGAGGCAAAATCAACCTGAAGAGGTACATTTACTGGCTCTCTATTCTGAGAACTGAAATAACAACCCTGAACTGACCAAGCTGGACTTCTGGGAGGCCATAAACATGGCAATAGTCATTGTACATTTGAAACTGCCTGATCAGCTTACTTTCCTTCTGAACGAATGGACCCCAAGAGGATGTGTGCTGACTAACAAACCATTCTGAGAGGGTTAGAGGATGATCTGAAGGAGGAAATGGTTGGCCATAGAAACCTCAATTTTTTGTAGAGTGCTTTATTTGACTTGGCCCACTGATCCTCAGTCTTGGACTCAGCTATAGACAAGATTTTAGATTGGTCAGGCTTGGGCACAAGAGAGATAGGAAGAATGAGATTGAGATGTTCTGAGAGATTAAGATAAGGGAGGCCAAAAATTACAGCAAATGTACATTTTTGGAGATATTCAGAATAGAGGGATTTTCTTCTGTAGACAACTGAAAGAGAGTACCACAGAGGAGGAAAGAGAGCTTGAGAGGAGTGGGGTACAAGCTCTTTAGAGAATTTCCTTTTCTTGGAGGCAGGACTGGGAGAAGGCTGAGAATCAGTCCGGTGGATATGAGAAGAGACAGAGAGGACTGTTCGGAGGATGGCCTCTTCAAATTCATCTTTGATGTGTTTAACAGTATGGCCGATGATGCTAGCACCCTCAAGAATGAGAGTGATGAAGGATGGTGGAGTAGGTGGATGAAAAGAGGAGAAAGATGGAGGAGGAGGAGGTTGAGTGGATGGTCCAGCAGAGGAGGGACTAGAGGAGGAGGGACCAAAATCCTTTGCTTGAGTGCTCTGGCTGAGAAAAATTGAAGTTACTTCAGACTGGAGAGAGTACAGAAGTTCTCCTTGAGCATTCAATCGAGCAATCATTGGGTCTAGATGAACATAGAGCTTCTTCTTTTCTGGATTTATTATATGCCCTTCTAGTGAGCAACGGAATACTGCTAGCAACACCTTTTCCTTTTCCTCCAGGACCAGCAGCTGGCACATCATGCTTAGCTATAAAACTGGTGTGCTGGTGAGCACAATCATCATCATCATTAGATGTATCTTCCACTTATCCTTCTTGAAATTGGTCTACAGGGGCACTAGTAGCAGGCTCCCCCTGAGTAGCAGGCTGCCCCTGAGCAGGAGCATCTTCCATAGGAATTTCTTCAGAGTGGCCTAGTGCCGCAGCATCTGGAATGATTTCTTCTTGATCTCTTCCAACAATAGTTTCTTCAACTGGAGCACAAGGGGTTTCTTCAATAGTAATTTCAGTATGCTCCCCCTCAATATGTGCAAACACTTCTACAATATGGCTGATAGAGGATTCTCGAACAGTAGGAGGCTCAATGATAGGGGCAGGTACAACACTTATAGCTGATTTCCCAAAGGGCTCAATGTTCTCAGGAGCAATGTCTGCAATCCTCCATTCAGTAGGTTCATCATCTGTGACAACATTTTCATTTTCTTGAACAGAAGGGACTTCAGAGGTATCTCCAATGATGGCTTCTCCTTCCGCCATAGAGGTCTTTGACCAAATATTAGCTGTGAGTGAAAAACCACTCTTCTTCAAATTTCTGGTGCGAATTGGCTAACCCATCTTCTACAATAATTCTCCTTCCAAACTAATCTCAAAATGCCTGAAAATTCTTGTAAGCAGGTGAGCATAAGGAAGGGACACTTCTAGCTTGCTCTTCTTGTCCCAGATAAGCTCAGTGGCAGATTTCATCTTCTCAATCATAATCTGTGCCAAATTAATATCATGTTTCTGTATAGCCCAAAAAATAATATTTGTGTCTCCTTTTGTGCATGAAGAGAATGTGGCACTGTGAGGAACTATGATTTGGCACACAATGAAATGCAGTAGCCTATTAATGCATTGAACTGATAATGTCAATCTTCCCATCCTTTAGCTTGACCTCTATTCCTATGATTTCGAGGCCCTTAGCATGAATGTCTACTATGTTGACTAAACTGTGCATGAATGTCTACTGTGTTGACTAAACTGTGACCACCTTTAGAAACACCAAATAGCTTCTCCAACAAGTCATGAGTAATGTGAATGGATGTACCTTTGACAAGGGAGGTAAGAGACCCATCTTCTTCAGATTTCAGACAAGTATAGAATGTCTTTGCCAAATGCAGGTAACTTGGTTCAAAAATGTACATACCCTTGTCCATTTCAACCTTTGAAGGGCTTCAATCACACTGCTCATCCCGTGCTTCTCCAAATCATCCAAATCCACTACCTTGTTTCCACAAATCTTGATCTTTACATTCTAAAATCGCTCGAGTTGTTTTGTCGTGAGGAAGGCGGCGCTGTAGCCACCCAAACTGCCGGAGCTCCTAGAAGCGGCCATGGAAATTATCAAGAGAGGGTTCTAAGGGATCGTGGAAGGAAGATGAACAAGACCCCTCAAGAAAGTTTAGCGGGAAGAATCAAATCCTTTGAGAACGGGAAGAAGGATATTGGAGTCGATGAGGGTTTCGCAGACCTTGGAGTCGAAAGGGGCGAGAGAGAGAGAGAGTGAATTGGTGAGGAATGAGTTCCCTTCGTAGCAGAGAGATATAAAGTGACTTATGAAAAAGCGGAGCAATTAATGCAGAAAACGACAAAATAGTCAATGACGATAGCGCAAAAAGCGAATAGATTTACTTAAATAAAGTGGGGAGAGATAAAGCTTATTCTGAAATGGATTATTTTATTCTAGTTAAATACAGATAAATCTGTTATAAATTGCACATGCCTAATTCCCTTCTTAGAGAAGTAAATCTCTCTTCAGGTAATGCTTTTGTAAAGATATCTGCTAACTGATTTTGTGTATCTACAAATGAAATACTAATGTTGCCATTTGCTACATGATCTCGAATAAAATGATATATAACCTCAATATGCTTTGTCCTTGAGTGCTGTATAGGATTTTTAATGAGCTTTATAGCACTTGGGTTGTCACACAGCAATGGAATGGTCTTGATGTGTAGTCCATAGTCTTCAAGCTATTGTTTGATCCAAAGGAGTTGAGTGCAACAGCTCCCAGCAGCCACATATTCAGCTTCAGCTGTTGATAGAACTACTGAGTTTTGTTTCTTGGAAGACCATGAAATCAAGCATCTTGCAAGAAATTGACAACAACCACTGGTGCTTTTTCTATCCACTTTACATCCAGCATAGTCAGCATCTGAGTATCCAATAAGGTTGTTTCACAAGTTTTAGGATACCACAGACCTAAGTTGTAAGTATGAGCTAGATATCTAAAGATTCTTTTTACTAAGATTAATGAGATTCTTTAGGATCAGATTGATATCTTGCACACATGCGTACACTAAATAAAATATTAGGTCTACTAGCAGTTAAATAGAACAATGAACCAATCATACCTCTATAAAGTTTCTGATCAACTTTCTTACCTTCCGGATCACTATCTAACTTGGTTGATGTGCATATGGGAGTAGATAGTGGTTTGGCATTCTCATACCCAAACTTCTTCACAGTTCCTTGGTGTACTTTATTTGACTGATGTGAGTTCCTTCATTGCTTTGTTTGATTTGAAGTCCAAGGAAGTAGTTGAGTTCTCCCATCATACTCATTTCAAATTCTCTATGCATTAACGTTTCAAAATACTTGCATAGAGATTCATCAGTAGATTTGAAGATAATGTCATCTACATAGATTTGTACAATTAATATGTTTTTGGCATTAGATTTAATAAATAGAGTACTATCTGCTTGATCTCTAATAAAATAATGATTTAATAAAAATACACTAAGTCTTTCATACCAAGCTCTAGGTGCTTGTTTTAAACCATATAAAGCTTTATGTAATTTAAAAACATGATTAGGAAAATCGGAATCATCAAAACCAGAAGGTTGTTCTACATAGACTTCCTCCTTTATAACACCATTCAAAAAGGCTGATTTTACATCCATTTGCAAAAGTTTTAAATCTAATGCAGATGCATAAGCAAGCAAAATTTGAATAGACTCTAGTCTAGCAACTAGTGCATAGGTTTCATCGAAATCTATGCCTTCCTCTTGGGAATAGCCTTGAGCAACCAATCTAGCCTTATTTCTAGTGATAACACCAGCTTCATCCAATCTGTTCCTGAACACCCATTTGGTGCCAATCACAGGATGATCTGATGGTCTAGGAACAAGGGACCAAACCTGATTTCTCTTGAACTGATTTAGTTCATCTTGCATGGCTAGAATCTAAGATTCATCAGTTAGTGCTTCATTGAGTGTCTTCGGCTCTATTTGAGAGACAAATGCTAAGTAATCACAAGGAATGATATTACCTCTAGTTCTTACCCAACATATGGATCTCCAATGATGTTATCTTTTGGGTGATCCTTTTTGTATCTCCATTCCTTTGGAAGATCATCATGAATGATATCTTTTTGTTGCAGTTCTTCCAAAGGTGAATCTTCATCATCTTTGATGGTTACTTCCTTCAGTTTCTTGGAAAGTTTTTCTGTATCTTCATCATCACTAACAATTTCATTTCTCAAGGAAGTGTTAGATTCATCAAAAATAACATGTATAGTTTGTTCAATTAATAAACTTTTTTTATTAAAAACTCTATACCCTTTGGGTTTAGAGGTGTAACCCATAAAAATTCCTTCATCAGATTTGGGATCCAACTTACCAATATCTGTCTTACCATTGTTGTGAATGAAGCATGGGCATCCAAAGGTTTTGAGATGGCTGATCATAGGCTTCTTTTGCTTGTACAATTCGTATGCTGTCTTCTTCAGAATGGTCTGATCATGGCTCTATTGATTATGTAGCAAGCTGTATTGATTGCTTCTTCCCAGAAATATCTTGGAAGATTGTACTCAAATAGCATTGTTCTTGCCATGTCCAGAAGTGTTCTATTCTTTCTCTCAGCTACTCCATTTGCTGTGGTGTTCTTAGTGCTGAGAAGTTATGTTCAATGCCGAGATCATCACAGAATTCTGCAAACCTGTCATTCTGAAATTCTCCTCCATGATCTGATCGAATACTTATGATGCTGAACTTCTTATCTTTCTGAACTAACTTACTGAACTTCACAAAGCTATCAAAGGTGTCATCTTTGTACTCAAGAAAAGATACCCATGTATATCTGGAATAATCATCAACTATAAAAAATCCAAAATTCTTTCCTCCCAAACTTGTAGTTCTCATTGGTCCAAACAAGTCCACATGAAGCAGTTCTAGTGGTTTGGAGGTAGTAACAATTGTCTTGGATTTGAAGGAAGATTTTACATGTTTTCCTTTTGCGCATGGTCCATAGATGTTATCTAGTCTTGAGTTCAACTTGGTAGACCTTCCACTAGATCAAGTTTGATAATCTTTCTAATTCCATCCAAGCTGGCATGTCCTAATCTTTTGTGCCATAGTTCAGCATTTTGCTCTTTGCTTGCTGCCAAATAGATGTCTTGACTCTTCAAATCTTCTAGATATAATACATACAGATTTTTCTCTCAGCAGGCCTCAAAAATTGTTCTTCCATCTTTGATGATGAGACACATTGATTCCTGAAACTTAATTTGATGGCCTTTATCGCACAGCTGACTGATGCTGATCAAATTGTGCTTGAGTCCTTCGACGCAGAGAACATCTTCTATCAGGATCTTGTCTTTGCTTCCAATTGATCCACAACCAATCATTGATCCTTTACCATTGTCTCCATAAGTTACTGTTCCGTCTTCATTTTTAATAGATGAGAACAGCCTTTTGTTGCCGGTCATATGCCTTGAGCACCCGCTGTCCAGGTACCACTTTGATGCTCTAAGGCTTCCCTGCAATAAATTAATGAGATTTAGGTACCCAAGTTCTTTTGGGTCCTGGTTGGTTAGCTTCTACAGAGTTTCCTTTCGAAATCCATTTAAATGTTTGGTTGTGTAGGTAATTTTTGTATGACCTAATTTGTTACAATGAGTGCAATAAGAAATATTATTTATTATTTGTTTGGCTTATTATTTTTATTAGTGTTTGATTTATAATTAGGATTTTGTTAAGCTACAAATTTTGGCGTTGGATATACTTTGGGATGAATGACTGTTTCTTCATTATTTGGTGGAGTAAACCCTATTCCATACTTTTTCTTACCAGATCTTCTTGCTCCTTTTAGTATTAAAGAAGATCTTCCATTTGTTAATTTTTCAATTGTGGCTGTCAAATATTCGTTATCTTTTGTTAATACATTAATTTCACTTTTAAATTTTCTAATTGTTTCCTGACCTTTTAGATTTGATATCTTTTCATTTTTAATTTTTACATCTTCACATAGTAGCTCATTTCTTTTTTTCAGTTCAGAAATTTGTTTTTCTAGTTGTTCAGTTTCGTATTTTAAATCTGAGTTGGCTATTTCGAGGCATGCATAATTTTTCTTAACTAATTTTAATTGTTTACAAATGACTTTATACTTGCTGTATAATTCATTGAAAGCGTCTTCCAAATTATCAGAATCAGACTCATTGCATAAAGTAAAGGAAGAGTCTGAGGTTACCTTGTCGTCGATATTTGCCATAAATGCCAATTTGGCATTTTCTTCTTCTTCTTCTTCGCTGGAGCTTGACTCACTGTCTGAGTCACTCTCATTGTTCCAAGCAGCAGCCATAGCTTTCTTCTTATATCTCTTGAATTTCTTCATGTTGTCCTTTTTCTTGAATTCAACCTTCTTCAGTTTTGGACACTCTTCTTACATTCGTAACATATAGGCTCAGATCTTTTAACTTCTTTGCCTTCAAGTCTCTTGAACTCTTTGCCTTTCTTGAAGTATCTTCTTTCAGACTGATATTTCTTCTTGGCTAAGATTCGTGGTAGATGTCTGGAGAGAAAGGTTTCTTCATCTTCACTGTTTTCTTCGCTTCTTTCACTTTCTGATTCGCCTTCAAATGTGTTCTCTGAGGCTTTGAGGGCATTGTTATGATTTTTCTTGCTGGACGATTCTCCCAATCTTTCCATGTTATCTCATGAGCCATTAGAGACCCAATGAGTTTTTCGAGAGACATCTTCATGAGATCATTAGCTTCTTCTATGGCAGATACTTTTGGAGTCCATAAAGTTGGAAAAGATCATATTTTTCTTACCATATCTCTTGTCTCATATGTTTTTCCTAGCCCAACCAGGCCATCTACCAGGCCATTAGTGATATTTGTAAAACGACTGTACATCTGGGATATGGATTCTCCAGAGTGCATTTGGAACCTCTCATATTGAGCTACCAATATATCAATCCTTGTTTCTTTTACCTTGTCAGTTCCTTCATGAGTGAGCTTTAGCTTATCCCACATCTCTTTAGCTGACTTGCATGTTGATATTCTGTTAAATTCCTTCTTGCTTAGTGAACAACACAGTATACTCTTGGCTTTGCTGTTCTAAAACAGTTTCTTCTTGTCATCATCTGTCCATTTGTCTTTGGTGTTGGTGTCTTTCAGATCTCCATCTTCTAGTAGTGTCCATAATTGGAAATCGAGTCCTTGAAGAAAGAACTCCATTCATGTCTTCCAGTAGTTGTAGTCTTCACCATTGAATAGTGGAGGTCTGTTGACGGATTGTCCTTTTGCATAACCTTGGGCTGCCATTTATCTTTGCTCTTCAGATCGTGAAATCTACTTACTCGAAGAGACTTGGCTCTGATACCACTTGTTGACCAAGTTGCAAGCCCGGGGGTGAATGGATTGCTAAAAATTCTTTTAAGAAGATTCCTGTTAATAAAAGCGCTTTGACAGAAGACACTAAATTCAATGGTTAGAGTTAGTTCGTAATGAAGACAGAGTAAGATCAAACACAAGAACAACAAAATTTTTATCCTAGTTTAGATCTGCTATCACAAGGAGTCCTACGTCCAGTCCCCAAGCAAAGACTTGGGATTCTACTAACCAAGGGTATAGTCCCCCTTAAGGACACTTACACATCCAGCTACAGCTGGCCTTCTCTTCACTGGACGAAGAGGCACAATACCACCTGATACAATAGGTCTTCCTTCTTACCAAAGGGAACAACCACCCACTTCACAATAGGTCCTCTCTTTACAGATGAAGAGGATCACTCAAGAATGAGTAAGAGAGGATTGCGCCTAGACCAAGCTTATAGAAAATGCTTGATCTAAAGCAGACACTAAGAGACAAAAGATTAGAACAGGTAGAAGGTCTCTTAGATCTAAAAAAGTTCCCAAAAATCTAAAAGACAACGCTATGGAGAGCTAAGAGCAGAGAAGTATTTTGAATGCAGGAGCGAGCTCTTCTATCTTTTTCCTCAAGGTGTCAAGAATATTCTTCATGGAGTCAACAGTCTTCTATTTATCTTCTGTTTGAACAGGTATCCGTTGAAGTATCCGTTCTCTCTAATCTTCAAGCATGTCAGATGTGTCTGGTCCAATGTAGGAATCAAGAAACACCTGCAGTCATTAAATGGCAAGATAGACACAGACATAGAGAAGGATTATCTGGATCTGTTCTTGCTTCTGTCAACGTGACAGGTCCAACGTTGTAACGTTTGAGACTACCGAAAACCTACACACAATAAATGCTAAAGCATAGACAACTTAACTGTGTCTAAACTGTCAGTCAACATCAGTAGCCATGCTTTAGGATAATATACCAAAGAGGAAATTCCATTCTGTCATCCTTTAAAGTTCTACTTTATGTGACATGAGTATGGTGATCTGAAGATATGTTGTGCAGAGATATTGTACCAAAACATAATAAATGTTTGAGTGCATGGGATACAACAAGGTTCGCGGGAAGACTTGAAATCCTTAGAGATTTGAAAAATATATTTGAATATCATGAAGAATATATTTAAGACTATCTGAAAGGATTATAATAGTAATATTCATCAACTGTCTAAAACATAATTGTTGTTAAGAGAGAGTTGATGTTTATAGACAGTCTGTGTACAATGAGAGTCGATGTCCAAACATGACTTACGTTCAAGAGAAGTTGTTGTGAGTGAAGTCGATGTTGGAAAGAAATCGATGTTATGATATAACCATAATCCATACGAAAATGTAATCCATGTTGAAATGGAATCGATGTTTGGAGTAAAATCGATGTTGTGTATGAAGTCGTTGTTTAACTGAAGTCGATGTTCAAGTAAAATCGTTGTTAAACTGAAATCGATGTTCAAGTGAAGTCGTTGTTTAACTGAAATCGATGTTCAAGTGAAATCTATGTTTGTACCGAAGTCGTTGTTCAAGTAAAGTCGATGTTCAAATGAAATCGATGTTGAATTGAAATCGATGTTCAAGTGAAATCGATGTTTGATCCAATGTCGATGTTTAAGTGAAATCGATGTAGAAATGAAATCGATGTTTAAGTGAAATTGTTGTTCTAAATGAAGTCGATGTAGAACCGAAATCGATGTTCTTATATAAAGTCGATATAGAACTGAAATCGATGTTCTTTCATGAAGTCGATGTAGACCCGAAATCGATGTTCTCGTAAGGTAGTCGTTGTTTAAGTGAAAATGATGTAGTAATAAAATAGTAATCATTGTGAGATTTTAATAGAAGTCGATGTAGACTTCAACAAATTCAAATGCAATGAACTTCAAATAACAGTGAGAGTAGATAACTTACTGAGTTTTTTTTATTTGAGACCTATTGACAAACTTCAGAAAATGATGTTAGTCAATAATTTCTAGAGTTTTGTTAATCACCAAAAGTACATATAATAAATAACAAATTATATGGAGATGGATTGATCATCAAGTACATAGTGTGGTGTGTGTGAAACAAGTGAAAACTTGGCGGAAACAATCACACAATTGCATAAGAGATTTTATCTTGGTTTGGCCCTTCCTACATGGAAGTCCTACATCCAATCCCCAAGAACCACCTGGGATTTCACTAACTGCCAAGAACACTTGGCCTTCTCTCAACCTGAGAGGTATTACAACCCACTTGCTCCCAAGCAAGTCTTCCCTTTACCAAGGGGTACAAAGAGCACCTACGACCATAGGTCTTCCCTTCACAAGAGGGGCACTATAGGGAACAAACCCCCTGCTGGTTTTCCTTTATAGAAATGAAACACTTGTGTGTCTACTATGAAGAATGAACAAACACAGAGAATCAGAAAGAGATACAAGTAGGAATTGGAGCTCTAGATCTTTCTGAATCTAAGAGGGTGGACTGAGAAGATCTATAGTTATAGAATGCAACCCAAGAAGAAAAGACTTCTAAAAAAAAGAGAGCTTGGAAGTCAAGGATTGAAGTAGCAGCTCTCTCTTTCTCTTTTCAGTAGAAAAGCTTGTTGTGACTCTTGTTGCTTACAATTTCTGATTGGAGTTGTGGTGGTTGTTCTGGTTCAAAATTCAGCTTCTATATATGAGCTTCAGATGCTTGAACTTCCCGTTTGAAACTAACCGTTAGAAACTAGCCATTTATCCTTGGATGTTGACATCTTAAGACTTCTTTTATAACCATCAGTCCTTCAGCTCTTAGAGTCCCAACGTCTTCAGGCTATGTAGGTAGCTTCATGGCTCTATCAAATAGCTTATCAAAATGACTGCAAGCTTCATATCCACAATCAAGCTTCAGTAGGTAGCTAACTATCTGCAAGGTAAGGAAGCACAAGTACCTTTGTCCTTTCAGAGGTAGGTGAGATAGAAATATATGTAAAGTATAAAGAACCTCGAATGGATAGATGTTCAGAGCATTAAAGAACAGACAGACAGTTGTATCCTGAAAGTAAGGGAGTTCTGACAAAAAGGAGATATGGTAGATGAGTTCTGATAGATAGTCCATGCTGCTTATATCTACCATCGCATTTACTGCATAGCAACTGTCAAATGGAGAAGAACTAAACTTCTAACAGCAAGCAAGAGACCACATTATATAATTATTTCAAATCTTAACAAAGGTATTTTTACATGATTATTTTGAATATACTTTTTCTTGCTTAAACGAATATTTGAATTGTGATAGCAGAGAAATAATCATAAGGAACATATAAGACATTTTTATTCATAAGAGATCCCAAAGGAATAATGAAAATCATTGAAATACTCAAGATTATGATTTATTGGATTCTGTGAGAAATGACAGATACATGAAACTTATTTAAGTACAAGTACACAGATGTTGATATATGATACTTCGACTTTCAAGGAGTCGGAGTCAAAGACAATAGATGCATACAGATCTTCGATTATATAGAAGTTGCAGTGAGACATTGATTAATGATAGACTTCAACTTTTTGAGAGTCGGAGTGATATAAGTTTGTATACTTCGACTTTTAGAGAGTCAGAGTGCAATGCAAATAAGCAATAGATAATAGACTTCGACTTCTGGGGAGTCGGAGTAGAACAAGTTTGTTCAACAATCGATATCATACTTCGACTTTTAAACAGTCGGAGTGAGATACAATAGTCAAGACATCAACTTTATAGGAGTCAGAGTAAAGTCTGACTTCGGCTGTTAAAGAGTTGGAGTAAGGTACCATCAACAAGACTTCGACTTTTCAGGAGTCGGAGTAAAGTCAGACTTCGACTTTTAAAGAGTCAGAGTAAGGGCCAGTTGATAAGCAATCAGTATCAGGACTTCATCTTTTTAGGAGTTGGAGTTATGCCATACTTTGACATCTCCAAAGTCGGAGTACAACCCGTTTGTTCATCAATTGGTACAATACTTCGACTTTTCTAAAGTCAGAGTCTTCGACTTATCAAAAGTTGGAGTCATTGTGATATACAGTATACGCTGTGGACTTATAGAAAATCTTTACAAAAGTGTGACAACATTGATACTTAGATTTTGTGTGTGCATAATATTTGGCTAAGTATTATACAATATTATATATGTGTGCCTTTATATTGTCATATTAATTTTCATAAATTGAAGTATAAATCAATAAATTGATTTAGGAGATATTAAAAGATTTTGTCATAGCAAAAACATAATGATTAAATGTTTAGCAATATTTTTTAAGGATAGTTACTAAAAAATTCTCCCCCTTTTTGTTAATGACAAAAACCTTTAAATAAATAGAGTAAACAAAAGATTTTTAATTTGTTTCTGTTCTATTCTCTCTTCTCTCCCTTTGTGGCATTAACAAAAAGGATGAAGTATACACATAGAGAGAGATAGAAAGAGAGAGATAGATACACATAAATGGCTAGAAACATATGTATATTGAAAACATTAAAGAACATTTTATTCATGAAGTAGAAGAGGAACTAGGAAGATAGAGGGAAGGAGGGATTTGAGCAAAGAATGGATGAAGAAGAGCCCATAGCTTCTGCTCATTTTCAGGGAAAAAGTGAGAAAATTTGAAACTATCTATGTCATAGGAGGGTCCTGCAAAGGGGATTTTCCTATAGGATTTAATGTGGCGGAGATGATACCAGTTGACTCTCCTATGGTAGTTATCACTGCGCAAGGTTCTCCTAAGAGGAATAAACTTCTTACTAGCTACCTAGTGCAGGAATTCATGAACAGTGATGTTCCAGTGGAGACCCCGGGAGTGAGTAGCTTCCTTGTCTTGGTAATATACAAGGTATCTCTGTGTCCATTTGTGAGAGACAGACTTCCAAAGTGTCTCATATCCCTTACAGAGATAGACTGAGGAAGATAGCTTGAGCTTTCTGCATTCTGCACTTTCTTCTGGATAAGTTGCTGCCCACTAATCTTCATTCAATCTCTCAGATTTTGCAAAACTGTGCTGGAAATCTTTCATGTACTGAGAGTTCTTTGGGGCATGCATCATAGCAAAACGATGGAAGGATACCTTTGATCTTGAATCTAGCGTCTATCCTGATGTGCCTGTTGAAAACTACTTGGGCAAATTGTTTCCTAGATGAAATAGCACCTACCTGACTAGGGTGCAATCTAGAGGGCAATCCAATAGTCATTGAGGGAGTAATTTCTCTTTTCCCTTTAATAATCATAGTCCACTGCCCCTTATTTACATCTGGAAAACCCATTCTAAATTTGTCTTCATTCTACCATAACTGCTTTGGAGCTCTTTTAGGAAGTCACCAAAGAGATCAAAGAACCTAAGATTTAGGTGAAGGGGAATAGTCAGAAACTAGTTCCTAAGCTTGGCAGTTGAGAATTTTTCGGCTTCACCAGGGTATAGATTCAAGAATTCTTCAGAGGAGAGACTATGACTTTTCTGTGTAATAAGATTCACATCAGCCAAAAGGACTTTTAAAGTTTTAAGCAAAGTAGGGAGCCAGTCTTCAAATTTATAGGCTGACATCCCATGGACTTCAAGGAAAGCATTGATAGAAAGGAACTCTTTGAAGAGAGCTATATGGTGCTCAGAATGATAGATGAAAGCATACCAGAATGGTGGAAGAAGAGAACTAGGATTGTCTTTCATCTGAGACCCTAATCTAGATGATAGTTCCACACTGGGTACTATTTGAGAAAGTGAATGAGTAGAGCTAGTCGAAGAAGGAATTGAGGATAGAGGGAGAGAGGAGAAAAAATGAGGAGCTAGGGTGTGAAGAGTGGGTGTTTTTACAGTGTGAGGCTTGAAAGTATACTTCATAGAAAATGAAGAAATTGAAGTATTTGTGGGAGGTGGAGGTTGTTCCTCTGGTTGAGAAGTAGAAGGCGGAGGATCAGAGGAGACAGAAGGAACATGTTGAGAAGGAATTGGAGGTGCTTGTTCAATAGTTGGGAGAGGTGTTGGATAAGCAGGAGGAGGAGTTGGAGCAGTAGGAGTGGGAGGAATGGTGGAGGGTTGAGAGGGAAAGATAAGGTTACTAGACTTCATCAGCTTCCTTCTAACCCTTCTCTTAAAGGTCTTGACCTTAGGATTGGAGTCCACTTCCAAGGATTGATCAGATTGCTCCAAGGACTGCTCAGATGCTTGCTCCTGCTAAGGTTGTTGTTGTTGTTGTTGTTGTTCAACAGTTGGATCTGGAACTGCTACTGAATCCACAACTGACTGATCTTCAGACTTCTCTTGCTGTGGAACAGATTTCTTAGGCTATTGCTGTGGCTGCTCTTCAGGTTGAACAGATTGAGGTGCTTGAGAGCTGCCTCTGCCCTGTTGGCACACCAACTGTAGGAGTAGATCCTTCATCTGCTAAACTTCCTCTGACATGAAGTCAAATTTGATATCTATTTGTTGTATCTCTATTTTTAGTACAAACATCATCTCTTGTTGCTTCATTATCAGGTCCATCACATCATCCATAGTTCGACTAGTCTCCCCCTGAGACCTTGGCTGAGTCTCAACATGTGGTGGAGAGACATGGTGAAACTCTTCATCCAAAGATGGCTCAACTAGAGTGAAACTGGGAATATCATCTTCTTGAGCCACTCCCTTGCCCCTTAGATCCCTAAGCACTTGATTGATGGTGTCATCCGGGATGTCTTGCTCTTGGGAGGGAGCAGTAGCATGAACTTCTTCCTCTGCCACTGTTGCTTCTTCTCTAACTTCCTCTCTTCTGATTACTGGAGACTAAACTTGAGGAAGAGAGGTGGAACTTTGTGCCTCATCTAGAAAGATGTCATGAGAGCAACTAGGGACAGAGTCCTTCGACCATAGATTCTAGGCCTTATCTTCCAATACATAATGGCTTCTTCTCAAGGTGGGAAGCCCAATCTTCTCCTTCACAGAAACTGAAATCTCATCACTTAAATCCACTGAAAATCTTATAAATATGAGGGTGAGCAGAGGTCCATCAGGTAGAGATTCTTGTAAAAACTTAGACCCTGCCATCCTTTCCAATATAATTGAGGGTAGATTGACCCTATGCCTCTGAATGGCCCAAAATAGCAAGCTGTCATCTCTAGCAGTGAAGGATGAATAGGTTCTAGCCCTAGGGGTGATGATTGTGGTGATTATGGCATGAATAATCCTCTTCTCTGCTGAGAGCTCATTGACAAGGAGCCCTTTCTTAGAGAGAGTCCCCATACTACCAACAACCCCTAATTTTTGCTTCTCCATGGACACTACCTCACTGATCCTATGTCTGGAGTTAGGGCAATCCAAAAGCTCGACTAATAAATCTTCAGAAACTCTAACTATCATACCTTTCACTGAGCCTGTTACAGAACCATCTGCAGAAACTTGGAGGGAGAGATAGAAAGCCTTCAAGGCGCCCTGAAAAGTTGGTTCATTAATCTGACAGATCCTCGACCAGAACATTTCTTCTTGGGTTTCTGCTACCCAACTGAGCCTACCGATCAACTGAGCGAAGTCTACAACCTTCCCTGGGCAAATAGAAGCCTTGGCTGAAGAGAGACGCTGTAACTACTCAGGGGTGAAGAGAGTTCCTTCTGGAGCCCTAGATGAAGCCATTTAGACAAATACACGAAAAGAGTCTGAAGGAGATGTAGAATGAGTCCAGAGAGGTTAAAGATCCTACCTTTCTTCAAGGAAATGGAGAAAATCTGCAGTTGCTTCGAAGGTGGTTCTGTCGGGGTGAAGAACAGACGCGGGAACTAGAGGAAGAAGACAAGAGAGTCGAAGACGTTTCAAATGGGTGATTTGGAATGAAAGAGGGAAAGGTCCTAATGTAGAAGGAGGATATGTAATAGACCGTAGATGAGGAGATGAACGGCTAAGATTAAAGGAATAAACCGTTATAAATAATTCCCCTTAAAAAACTTGTAAACCCTTTTTTAAAATTAAAATTGACTCCGACTTCATACGAGTCGCAGTACACAACTCCGACTTCATAAGAGTCGCAGTACAGGACTCCAACATCATGAGAGTCGCAGTACAAGACTCCAGCTTCAGAGAAGTCGAAGGTTCAGGACTTAGAAAGATTTTGCACTGAATGGAACATACAATATAGTAAAGAGTCTGAGTTTTTTTAATCAGGGTTAAACATACCTATTTCTCTTCTTATTGAAGTAAATCTATCTTCAGGGAGAGGTTTAGTAAATCTATCTCCATTACTTACATGGTCCCTGATGAAATGATGTCTGACCTCAATGTGCTTGGTTCTTGAATGTTGAATTGTATTTTTGGTCAAGTTGATTGCGCTTGTGTTGTCACACAACATTGGAATTTCATAAAGTGTATGACCATAGTCTTCCAGTTGATGTTTGATCCACAGTAGTTGAGTGCAGCAACTTCCAGCTACAATGTATTTTACTTCTGTTGTGGACAAGACTACAAAATTCTATTTTCTGGAAGACCAAGAAATTAAGCATCCTACAAGAATTTCACAAGTACCACTGGTGCTTTTTCTATCTATTTTGCATCCAGTATAGTCAGCATCACTATATCCAAGCAATTTAAGTTCAGAACTTCTAGGATACCATAAACCCAATTTACTTGTGTTTATAAGATATCTAAAAATTCTTTTAACAACATTAACATGAGATTCTTTTGGATCAGTTTAAAATCTAGCACAAAAATATACACTGGACATTATATCTGGTCTACTAGCAGTAAGGTAGAGTAATGACCCAATCATGCCTCTATAAATCTTTTGATCCACTTTCTTACCAATTAGATCACTATCTAACTTAATAACTAAGCTCATGGGTGTTCCTAAGGGCTTACACTTGTCAAAACCATATTTAGATAGCAAATCTGAAATCTACTTGGTTTGACAGATGTGAGTACCTTCCTTGGTCTACGTAATTTGCAAGCCAAGAAAATAATTAAGCTCACCCATCATGCTCATCTCAAACTCACTTTGCATAAGGTTTTCAAAGAATTTGCAGAGTGATTCATTAGTAGAACCAAAAATAATATCATCAACATATATTTCTACAATCAGGATTCCTTCTGAAAATTTCTTAATAAATAGGGTGCTATCTACTTTACCTCTTGAAAAATCATGTGATATAAGATAAGCACTGAGTCTTTCATACTAGGCTTTTGGAGCTTGTTTAAACTCATATAGTCCTTTCTTTAAACGAAAAACATGATTTGGATATTTAGTATCTTCAAAACTAGGAGGTTGCTCAACACAAACTTCTTCTTTTATAAAGCTGTTCAGAAAAGCACTTTTAACATCCATTTGAAATAAATTGATATTAAGAGAACATGTATATGCTAATAAAATTCTAATTGTCTCTAATCTAACAACTGGAGCATATGTTTCATCAAAATCAATGCCTTCCTCTTGGGAATATCCTTGTGCTACCAGTCTGGCTTTATTCTTGGTGATTACTCCTGATTCATCTATTTTGTTTCTGAAGACCCATCTGGTCCCAATAACTGGATGGTCAAAATGACTAGAGGCAAGAGTCCAGACCTGGCTGTGTTGGAACTGCTTAAGTTCCTCTTGCATAGCTAGGATATAAGATTCATCTGCTAGTGCATCACTGATTGTCCTAGGCTCAATTTGAGAAACAAATGTAGAAAAATCACAGGGAATTGTCATACCTCTTGTTCTTACCCTATCTTGAGGATCACCTATAATATTTTCTCTTGGATGATCTCTGTGATACCTGAATTCTCTAGGTAGTCCTTCCTGTGTTTCTTCTTGTTGTTGTAGTTCTTCTAGTGGAGGATCTTCCTTATCTTCATCTTTTTCTTCAAGAGAAGTTCGTTCCAGATCCCTGCACAATTCTTCAACAATATATTCTTCTTCTATTTTCTTAATAGAAGGGTCAGTTTCATCAAATAAAATATGAACTAATTATTCTATAGTTAAAGTTCTTCTGTTAAACACTTTGTATCTTCTAGGTTTTGAGATATATCCTAGTAGAAAACCTTCATCACTTTTAGCATCTAATTTTCCTAAATAATGTTTACCATTATTCAAATTGAAACACTTACAATCAAAGGGTCGAAGATGACTGACATTTGGCTTTTTCTCATTGTATAATTCATAAGGTGTCTTCTTCAATATTGGTCTGATCATACACCTATTGATGATGTAGCAGGCTGTGTTGACCGCTTCTGCTCAGAAATATCTTGGTAGATTGTATTCTGTAAGCATTGTTCTGGCCATGTCTAGCAGTGTTCTATTTTTCCTTTCTGCTACTCCATTCTGTTGAGGTGTTCTAGGTGCAGAGAATTTGTGTTCTATGCCATTTTCTTCACAGAATTTGACAAACTCTTCATTTTTGAATTCTCCACCATAGTCAGATCTAATACTGATTATTTGAAACTTCTGTCTCTTCTGTACTAGTCTACTGAACCTCAGAAAGGCTGAAAAGATTTCTGATTTGGCTTCCAAAAATGATACCTAAGTGTACCTTGAATAATCATCCAAAATACATAGCCATAAACTTTTCCTCTAAGATCTACTGTTCTTATAGGTCCAAACAAGTGTTGCCCAGCTAGCTAGCCCAGAGGGGAGGTGAATGAGATATTAAAAAAATATTTAATACTTAAAACCTATTCACACAATGGTCACAAAAACACACTTTGCAGATTGTTAGTGTTAGTGAAGGAAAAATCAAACACACAAAGCAATCACACGACACAGAGAATTATCCTGGTTCGGATCTCCTCTCCTTAGGAGTCCTACGTCCAGTCCCTGAGCAATATCTCAGGATTTCACTAACAAGTGTACAGTCCCCCTTAAGGACACTATAGCACCCAGCACCCCAGCTGGTCTTCCTTCACACGAAGGGAACAACATTGTGGAACCCACCAGGTCTTCCTTCCAACGAAGGGAACAACACCCTGGAACCCACCAGGTGTTCCTTCACACGAAGGGAACAACACCCTGGAACCCACCAGGTCTTCCTTCCAACGAAAGGCACAACATAAGAAAAGTGTTCAGAGATGAAGCCCCTAGATCAAGCTTATAGAACACAACTTGATCTGAAGCTAAGAACTGAGAAGGAAAGGATCTACAACAAAGAACTCTTCTCAGAACTAAAGGCTCTCTCACAGATCTAAACTTAGCACAGAGAGCAAGAGCTAGAACAGATGGGAATTTTTGCTTGGCTCTAGGAAAGCTTGCAGAAGGTTGTAAGCATTGTATCACCTATTGTTCTCTAACTGTTCTTGTTGCTTTAGGAGCTTCATTCTTCTATATATATCATCCTTTTGAAATTCGAACGTTGAAGTGCCTGTTGTCTCTAAGTTATGGTTTACGTTAGACTGCATGGTACTGTAGAAGTTCAACGGACTTTGGCTTTCCATGCACGCAAAGAGAGAAGATCTTATGTAGTATCCTTTGGCTTCTATTTTGTCCAACATTGTATGACGAATGTTGTCAGAGACCTGCTAAACAATAGACAGCTAGATTGTCTCTTGTTGTCAGTCAACGTTAGATTTATTTTATACAGAAGTAGAAGTTCCATTCTGTTCTTCTGAAAAGATGTTTACAGAATACACATGAGAATAGAAGATATCGTCTGCATGCATGCAGTGATACGTTTAGTCTTCATAAATGCACAACTGACAGAAAGATATGAGTGAAGACTTTGACTTTTCAACGTATTAGAAGTTGACTTGAAAAACAAATCGTTGTCTTCCATGAAATCGTTGTATGCATGACTTACAGAATCGTTATATGCATGAGTGAATCTTTATGAATTCATAAACAAACACATGCATACACAAATCGTAATACATGAATAACCAAATCGTTATAAGCGAATCGTTGTGAAATGTATCGAATCGTTACAGCGACCAAGTCGTTATGTAACTTGATGAGCCGGTACAGTGACAGAGTCGTTATGTAACTTATCTAATCGTTATGAGAGCAAATCATTATGATCACTTAAGGAGTCGTTGCGGAAAGCGAATCGTTATGATCACTTAATGAATCGTTGCGAGAGCAAGTCGTTGTGATCACTTAAGAAATCGTTCTGGAACAAATCGTTATGATCACTTAACTAATCGTTGCGGAAAGCAAATCGTTATGATTACTTAACGAATCGTTGCGAGAAACAAATCGTTATGATCACTTAACGAATCGTTGTGAGAGCAAATCGTTGTGATCACTTAACGAATCGTTGTGAGAGCAAATCGTTGCAATCACTTAACGAATCGTTGTGAGAGCAAATCGTTGCAATCACTTAACGATATAACACATAGTGAATCCTTGTAAGTATGAAATCGTTATGGAACTAAGGAATCGTTATAGCTCTACTGAAATCGTTGTAGCATAAAGAAAGTCGATGTGGACTTAGATAGATTTCATGCTTTGAAACAAAATTGCTACAGTAGGAATAATGCTTACCATTTGGCTTGATTTTCCTTGTTTTATTTCCTGTGCTCAAGACTTATAGAAAATTCGTTAGTAACCTTTATCATAGTTTTTTTTAATCACCAAAATAGATAAGTAATTTGTATAAATTACATGGGGACAGTTGGATCATCAATCTCCCCATTTTTGGTGATGACAAAACATAGCATTAAACAAAGATGTTCTGAAATAAAACTTTAGTGACATTTCGGAATCATATGAGATGTATTTCAGAAATGCTATATTTCTCCCCCTTTTTGTCATTTAAGCAAAAAGATAAAGTATGAAGACAAAGAAAGAGAGAAAAGACAAATGAGAGAACACAAAATGACTTGATTATGCTTGTTGGGGTATAGGGAGATAGAAAGCAGGAGACAAAAGAGAGACATAATGAGAAATAACTTCCCTGTTGAGTTCTCATATGATGAATGCTTAATGAGAATGCTAAGCTTACAAGTCACATCTTTATTTTTGATGATGATCATTTCATGGACAAATTGATGAATGTTAAATGATGAAACATGATGACAATGACTCTTGGATGCAAATGAAACATACATTTTAATTGATCATTTTATGTCATTATATCTCCCTAACTAAGTTCTTTAATGTAGGTGAGATTCTATTCAAGACATGTACTAAAAACAAGGTTCAAAAGATCAAGAAAAGCATGTACCTGTCGACAGCCAGAAAGGTCCCTGTCGACAGATACAAACAGGCCAGCAAGACACACTTCAGGACAGGAGTGCCTGTCGACAGCAGCAGTGTCGCCTGTCGACAGCCACTGACAGGAAAAGGTTTTCCGAACTCCCTGTCTTCTGCCTGTTAGCACCTGTCGATAGGAGCACTCAGTGCTGTCGACAAACACAGAGAACCTTCAGATACGGAAAGTCTATAAGTTACCAAACTTAGTGTTTCCAACTACCACGTCTCTCCATATGTAAACACCACTATATAAGCAACCATTTGAAGGTAATCTCGTACAGAAGCAGCCACCAACATCAACCCTAAAGAAAACCTAAGGAGAAGAGGTGTTGCTGCTGCTCTGCTTTACCCTACTGTTCAGAGAGAGAAAGAACCGTTGTTCCAGCAGAGTTGAAGACAGTACGTCGTGGATTCAAGCTTCTCCATCAACCCAAGGCTATCAAGACGAAGTTTTAACTCCATCCAGATGTTCTCCAGAAGAGTTCTCAATCAGGATTCATTCTTTCCACTCAGAACTCTTCCAGTTTTCACTTTTCTATTATCTGTGTGTGTGTGATTGTGTTTCAAGCGGCCTTGTGCTTGAATCACGTGGTTTTGAGTTGTTCTGATCATGGTTGCACATCAGACATCTCGTGTGTGTGTGTTGTAGTCGCGAACTAGTTGAAAGCAGTCGTTTCTGCGTGTGTGTGTGAACCGTGGACGTAGGATACACAAGTTGTGTACTCCGAACCACGTTAAAAATCCGTGTCCTATGGTTTGCACGTTTCTACGATAGATGTTTGGTAGGCACGTTGTCTCTACGCACGTTTGATAGATTTTTTTTATCTATTGTCAGTTCACACACGTCAAAGTTTAGTTCAAAGTTTGTTACTGTTTCTACAGTCTGTGTCTTCGCAAAAAGAAGGTGATAAGAATTTTTTTTTAATCGGCAGTAATCTATTCAACCCCCCCTTCTAGATTACCATATAGGGAATTCCGCAACCTTTCATTCCCAAGCCTGCTCTTCCTGCTGCTCAAAATACACCTTGAAAACCCCAGGAGATACAGAATAGGTTGGTCCCATGGTGCGAGCCATCCTTTTGAGATGGAGAGCCAACTGATCATCTAGGAAGTCAGCATAATGATCTCTGTCAAAGGAGGTTTTAAAAAAGCTGACCTTCCCAAAACTAGCACAGGCAAGAAACTGGTCTATGGAGACAGGGTAGAAAATCTGCTTCTGCTTCAATTCCTGGCGCATGGCTACATAAACCTTGTATCTTTCAACCCAAGTTTGAAAGGGATCATTGACAAGGTGAATGGAGTTCATGTCCAGAAAGGTAGCAGCTGACAGTGGAGGATTACCTTCCCTGGCTTGAGAATCATTAATATTAGTGAGTTGCTGTGCTGAAAGGGGATAGAACTGGATCCAATCTGCAGAGGAGAGTCTTTCACATTCTGACAGGGCAGGAGCAAGAACATCAGCACTGACATGGCCCTGGTGATACTCTCTAAACAGAAATCTGTGGAAAGCAACCAGATAGCCCTTTTGCACTTTGATTCTGCCCATGACTCTGGCAAAATGCTCAAAGATAATTGAGCCTACAGAGGAAGCCATGATCAGAGAGTGAAGAGGAGGAAGAGAAACAATATCAGGCAGCTGGAGAGTTGCAAAATCAACTTGGACGGCTTCAGTGTGGGCTTCAACTGATCCAAGTGCTTTGATGGCTTCCTTGAACTGACCCAGCTGAATCTCAGGGAGACGATGAAGATACTGGTAGTCATTGAACATTTTGAAATGCCGGATCATCTTGACCTCCTTTTGAATGAAGGGAGCCCAGGTGTCCTTGATGGATTTGGAACCATTCGGATAATGTCAGGGAATGGTCCCTCGGAGGGAACCTGGCAGATCTGGCAAGAAGAAATTTATTGTAGAGAGCTTTATGCCCTCGAGCCCACTGCTCTTTAGTTTGGGATTCGGCGAGAGAGAAAATTTTAGATTTTATGAATTTGGAGAGGGAAGTATAAGGCAAAGTGACATTAAGGTGATCAGTAAGATCTAGATGAGGAAGATTGAAAATAGAAGCAAAGACAACTTTCTGAAGGAATTCTATGTAAAGGGGATTATTCTTGGTGTCCTCTGTCAGAGAAAACCATAGAGGGGGATAACGAGGATCAGAGGATTTAGATGATGTGGAGGTGATTTTGCGCTTCTTATGGACAGGACTAGAAGAGTCTGTCCTATTGTTGAGCAACTACCCCTAAAAAATTTAGAGATTTTCTTAATATTTATAAACAATGTTTTTGCTATGACAAATCTATAAATATATGTTTTTCAAAGTAGATATACCACAAAAGTCTATACAGATAAAATTCATGATCACTCAAAATTTCTAAGGCCACAGACTACTTCTATAGCCTACTGAATTCGACTGATGCCTTCGACTACAAAATCCGACTCCTTCAGAATCACAGTCAAAAGTCTTGAAAATTTTCTAAGTCCACAACTTTACATAATATTCGACTGATGACTCCTACTGGTACAGTCGAATGCTTCATAAATACTCAGCACTCCATTCGACTGCTACCTTCAGCTCATACAGTCGAATGTTTTCTTACGCTTGATTCGACTGATATCTTCGACTGCCACAGCCGAATACCTTAGAAATCAATACATAGTATTCGACTGCTGTAGTCAAATTACCTTGTTTTCCTTGAAGTCGAATCACTTGATCTTTTCTCTACTAAAGCCGAATCATTCCTATTTGTTCAGTCGAATTATATGTTCTTATGCATTCGACTTCACTATCAGTTTTTTACTTCACTATCAGTTTTGTACTTATATATTCTACTTCACTGTCAGCTCTGTATCTGTACTTGTACTTCATAGACTATTAAATCTATCTGTTTCTTAAAACATCTTAGGCATAATTTGTTTGTAAAATGTTTGTTGTATAAATATCTTACTGAAACCTAAGAATATTATTATTTTAATATTCCTCTGACAGGACATGACATATTATATTTAAAATATTCATCCTGTGTAAATTTTTTCTAAAATGGTTTTTCTTTCTGAGCTCTATAAGTCTTGATGTCCTTGCTTCAGTTTATTAGACTCATAAGACACAAAGCATTTATGAATATCTCAGGCGCATGGCATCTGACTGTCTCACCTACCACTGACAGACCCATGCTTCACCTTTTTAGCATAATCTATCTGTCTGCTTTTCTTTTCTGAAAGGTTTGTGGGATACTAGGTTCCATACTTTCTTTCGTACTAAAACTGACCCACCTACCACAAAGGTATGGAGATACGTTTCTCTTTGTCTTGTCCTTGTAACATGCATTAATTGGAGCATATGTTTAGCATGTCTTTCTCTCAGACCAGCTTTACAAGAGCTTATCTTCTAGCTGTGGACAACTGCTCCTCTTCTGAAGACCTTGGGAAGATGCAAGTTTCATGATCTCCTGGACAAAGTCTTCAAGATCCAAAGGATCTCAGAAACTCTCTTCAAACGGCTAAATTGCAAACGGACAACAAGCTCCAACGTCTATCTTCTTCAAACGACTATTCTTTTTGAAGATTATAAAAGAAGCTCAATAGAGAGACTACAAGACATATATACACAGAAGTGCACACAAGCAAATTCTCCTGAAAAGCTTCATTCGAATCATTCAAAGCTCTCTCTCAAGCCTTCCTGCTAGCAACAGTCGGAGAGCTCCACTTCAGAAACTTTCTTCTGAAGTTCTGTGTTGGGTGGGAATTGTAATTGTCATATTTTCTTCAACTCCACCCTTGTTGCTTCAGATAGGATTTAGTTTCATTTCTTGATCTTTTAATCCTACTGAAGTCAGTGTGTGTATTTGTGCTCAGATTTGAGGCAAACACACAAGTGTTTTAATTCTTCTTCCTTTGTAATCTCTGCAGAAGGTAGTTCTGCATTGCCCCTCCTGTGAAGGGAAGGCATTGTGAAAGGCATTCATTGTACCCTGTTTAGGGAAGACTTGCTTGGGAGCAAGTGGGTTTGTAATTCCTCTCAAGGGTGAGAGAAGGCCAATTGTTGGCAGTTAGTGGAAATCTCAAGTGGTTGACTTGAGGACTGGATGTAGGACTTCCATGTGGGAAGGGCCGAACCAGGATAAAATCCTTGTGCATTTCTTTGTGTGATTGTTTCCGCCTAGTTTACACTTGAATCACACACATCACACTAAGTACTAACATATCCATTTAGTGTTGTGTTTTTCAGAAGAATTTTTTTTAAGATAAAAAGTCCTATTCACCCCCCCTCTAGGACTGTTTGTTTGCCATTTCGATCCAACAAGTGGTATCAGAGCCAGGTCTTCTCAGAAGAATCCAAGAGATTTGAGATGAAATGGCATCCGAAGCTCACAACTATGAAGGCCAATCTATCACAAGGCCACCATTCTTTGATGGTGAAGATTACCAATACTGGAAGATGCGAATGGAGTGCTTCATCAGAGGTACTGACTTCGACTTATGGCAGGTAATAGAACAAGCTGACTTTCAAATCATTGGTGAAGCTTCTTCCTATGATCTTTCCATTGCAGACAAAAGAAATATGTCTTTAAATTACAAGGCAAAAAATTATCTTTGCTGTGCTTTGTCTAAAAGTGAATTTAATAGACTTTCAGCATGCAAAACAGCTAAGGAAATGTGGGATAAACTTCAAGTAACCTATGAAGGTACATATAGGGTTAAACAAACAAGAATAGATATACTTGTATCCCAATATGAACAATTCAAAATGCTTCCTATCGAAAATATAACTCAAATGTATAACAGATTTTCAAACATAATTGTCAGACTATGTTCTTTGGGAAAGTCCTAACTAATGAAGAAACAATTAGAAAAATCCTAAGATCTCTAACTAATGTATGGACCCCTAAAGTTACAGCCATAGAGGAAGCTCATGACTTAACACAATTGTCTATTGATAAATTAATAGGATCCCTTATGGCTCATGAAATTAACATGGAAAGGTTTTCTGAAAATTCCTCAAAAAAGAAAATTTCAAATGCTTTAAGATTGCAGATTCCTCCTCACCCGAAGACTCAAAAGAAAAATCAGATGACAATGATGATGAGGCAATGCTCTCAAGAAAGCTGCAAAGAATTTGGCAAAAAAGAAGAAGTTTGGCTCAAAAAGATTTTTTAAGAAAGAAAAGAAGAAACAGCCAACTTGCTATGAATGTAATCAGCCAGGACATTACAAATCTGAATGTCCAAGCTCAAGAAGAAGGATCAAGCAGAAAAATTTGACAAAAAGAAAGGCAAGGAAAAGAAGTTCAGAAAGTTCAAAAAGAAGGCAATGGCAGCAACATGGGACAATGAAGAAGGAACCAGTTCAGAATCCTCCAGCTCAGAATCCAAAGAAGAAGAGAAGGCAAATCTAGCCCTCATGGCAGGACTAGAGCAGGTAAACTCAGAAACCTCCTTTACTTCATGTTCTGAATCCGATTCTGATAGCATTGAAGATGCCTTCAATGAACTTTATGAAAAATATAAGACAGTAGTAAAACAAATAAAAATAGTTAAACTAAATCTACTGAACAAAGAAAAATCTAACACCTTTCTTAAAAATGAAACAGAAAGATTAAACAAAAGTTTAAGTGAAATAAAAAGAACTAATGAATTACTGTGCGAAGACTTAAAAAATATAAATAGAAAAATCTTCGAAATTGAATCAAATCTTAAGGAACTTAAAGATGAAGAAAATTTGCAAGAAGAAAACAAATTTAAAAGCTACTATTGAGAAAATTTCCAACTGCAAAACCTCATTATTTGTTAGAATCAAAGGAGCTAGGTCAGGAAAGAAGAAGTATGGATTAGGGTATAGACCTCCACCAAACGAAGAAGAAATTATTTGACCTCAAGTATATCCAACTCCTAAGTTTGTAGCAGAAAAAGAAATAAACAATCCTAAAAAGGTAAACCAGCATGTTTACAAACAAAAACAAAATTAAGCAATAATACACATAAGAGAAATGCTTTTTATCTGTGTTGTACTCATTGTAACCAATTAGGACACACTGTTAGCACATGTACCACTAGGCACTTGAGATGGATTCCTAAAACTAACCATCAAGGACCCAAGAAAATTTAGGTACCAAAAGTTACAGTTTAGCTTTGTTTGCAGGGTCGGCTGAGGGCATCCAAATGGTATTGGATAGTGGATGCTCAAGGCACATGACAGGAGATAGAAAGCTATTTACAACATTTAGAAGTGAAGTTGGTCAAGTAACTTATGGTGACAATGGAAAAGGAAAAGTACTAGGATGTGGAACAGTTGGTACTAAGGAAAAGAATCTGATTGAAGATGTTATGTATGTAGAAGGACTAAAGCATAACTTAATTAGCATTAGTCAGCTATGTGACAAAGGGCATACAGTGAATTTTCAGAATGATAAGTGTATCATCCAGAAAGATAACAAGATAGTTTTTGAAGCTCAAAGGGTAAAGAATCTGTACACTCTACAGTTAGCAGAATTAAGAGAAGTAAATTTGTGTCTTGCAACAACCAAAAGTGAAGAGTCTGAGTTGTGGCATAAAAGGCTAGGTCATGCAAGCACCTCAGTGATTAAGAAATTAATAAAGCATGATCTGGTTGAAGGTCTTCCTAGAATGAAAATCAAGAATATGGAGTATGCTCAGCTTGTGCAAAGGAAAATAGACCAAGACTTCATTTCAGTCCAAGACAATTGTTACAACTTCCAAGCCTTTGGAATTAATTCACATGGATCTGTTTGGACCTATGAGGACAGTTAGTCTTGGAGGAAAAATCTATGGCTATGTATTAGTTGATGACTACTCAAGGTACACTTGGGTATCCTTTCTAGAAGCAAAATCTGAAGCATTTCAAGCATTTCTGAAATTCAGTAAGATAGTTCAGAAAAATCAGAAATTTCATGTTACAAGCATTAGATCTGATCATGGAGGTGAATTCAAGAATGAAGAATTCATGGAATTCTGTGAAGAAAATGGAATTGAACACAATTTTTCAGCACCTAGAACACCTCAACAGAATGGAGCAGCAGAAAGAAAGAATAGGACACTGCTGGATATGGCCAGAACAATGCTGAATGAGTATAATTTACCAAAATATTTCTGGGCAGAGGCAGTCAATACAGCCTGCTACATCATCAACAGGTGCATGATCAGACCCCTTCTAAAGAAGACTCTTTATGAACTCTACAAGGAAAGAAGCCCAACATCAGTCATCTTCGACCTTTTGGCTGTAAGTGTTTTATTTTAAATAATGGTAAGGATAATTTAGGAAAATTAGATGCTAAGAGTGATGAAGGTTTCCTGTTAGGATATATTTCAAAACCTAGAGGTTATAAAGTGTTCAATAGAAGGACATTAACCATAGAACAATCTGTGCATATACTATTTGATGAAACTAACCCTTCTATCAAAAGGATAGAAGAAGAAGAAGAATGTGTTGATGATCTTTGCAGGGATTTAGAAAAGACCTCTCTTGAAGAAGAAGGTAAAGATGAAGAAATAGAAGATCCCCCATTAGAAGATCTTTAACAACTAGAAGAAAAACAAGAAGGGCTACCTAGAAACGTAAGGTATCACCGAGATCATCCAAGAGAAAAAATTATAGGTGATCCTCAAGATAGAGTAAGAACAAGAGGTATGCAAATTCCTTGTGACTTTTCTACTTTAGTTTCTCAAATAGAGCCTAAGACAATCAATGATGCTCTGGGAGATGAATCTTGGATCCTTGCTATGCAAGAGGAACTTAATCAGTTCCAACGCAGTGAGGTTTGAACTCTTGTACCTAGACCTACTGACCATCCAGTTATTGGAACCAGATGGGTTTTCAGAAACAAGATGGATGAATCAGGGGTGATTACTAGAAACAAGGCCAGACTTGTTGCTCAAGGATGTTCCCAAGAGGAAGGCATAGACTTTGATGAAACCTATGCTCCAGTAGCTAGATTAGAGGCAATCAGAATTTTATTAGCCTATGCTTGTTCTCTTAACATTAATTTTTTCCAAATGGATGTTAAAAGTGCATTTCTGAATGGTTTTATTAAAGAAGAAGTATATGTTGAGCTACCACCTGGTTTTGAAGATACTACTTATCCTAATCATGTTTTCCGTTTAAAGAAAGCACTGTATGGTCTGAAAGCAAGCTCCAAGAGCTTGGTATGAAAGATTAAGTGCTTATCTTATATCACATGACTTTATAAGAGGTAGAGTAGATAGCACACTATTTATAAAGAAATTTTCATATGGAATCTTTATTGTGCAGATCTATGTTGATGACATTATCTTTGGTTCTACTAATGAATCACTTTGTAATTCTTTGAAAATTTGATGCAAAGTGAGTTTGAAATGAGCATGATGGGTGAACTAAATTATTTTCTTGGGTTGCAAATAAAGCAGACCAAGGAAGGAACTCACATTTGTCAAACCAAATATATTTCAGATTTACTTTCTAAATATAGTTTTGACAAGTGTAAGCCATTAGGAACACCTATGAGCTCAGGTATTAAGTTAGATAGTGATCCTCTTGGTAAAAAGGTAGATCAAAAGATCTATAGAGGAATGATTGGATCACTGCTCTATCTTACTGCCAGTAGACCAGATATAATGTTCAGTGTTTGTCTTTGTGCAAGATTCCAAGCTGATCCAAAAGAATCTCATGTTCATGCAGTTAAAAGAATTTTTAGATATTTAAATACCAGTAATTTAGGCCTATGGTATCCAAGATGTTCAGATTTCAAGTTAATTGGATTTAATGATGCTGACTATGCTTGATGCAAATTAGATAGGAAAAGCACCAGTGGTACTTGTCAAATTCTTGCAGGGTGCTTGATATCTTGGTCTTTTAGGAAGCAAAACTCTGTAGCTTTATCCACCACAAAAGTTGAATACATTGCAGTTGGAAGTTGCTGTACTCAACTCTTATGGATCAAGCATCAATTGGAAGACAATGGTCATCAGCTCCAAGAAATTCCAATGCTTTGTGACAACACAAGTGCAATAAATTTGACCAAGAATCCAATCCAGCACTCAAGAACGAAGCATATTGAGGTTAGACATCACTTCTTCAGGGACCATGTAAGTAATGGAAATATTTCACTTGAATTTGTTTCTACAGAAAATCAACTTGCAGATATTTTTACAAAACCTCTTCCTGAGGATAGATTCACATCTATTAGAAGAGAAATAGGTATGTGCAACCCTGATTAAAATTACCAAATCAAATTCTGCTTGAATTGTATGCTAAAATACTGTTGTATGAATTGTCTGTGAAAATCATCCTGAAAAATTTCTAAGTCTCATGCATTCGACTCATGCATTCGACTCATGTATTATTGTTACATTCGATTGATGAAGTAACAATGCATTCGACTGATGCAGTCGAATACATAATTTGACTCTCTAAGAAATCGTGAAAAAGTATTTAAAATTATGTAACTGACACCTCATTAAGACGCGTCCCTTCATGCTTAACGGTCAAATCACTTAACTCCGACCGTTCATCATGAAATCTAGGGCCAGTTACTTTTCTCTTTCCATATAAGCAAACCCCTTCACCCTTTCGAAGACACCGTTTCAAAATATGTCATCTTCTGCTCTTCGCGCCTTCACTGTTCTCCGACGAAGGACTCCCAGGAACCATCAGGAACCTCATCTCTCTGGAAGAAAGGTAGGTTCTTTCATCTCTCCAGTGTATTTCTCTCTCTCCTTTGATGATTCCCTGAGCCTTTTCTGTTCCTATCTTCTAGATGGGTTCATCTAGGGTTCCAGAGTCTGTCCAGTTGACCCCTGATCAACTCCAACGCCTGGCCAAGATACCAATCTATCCTGGAAAGGCTGTTGAGTTTTCCATCTGAGTGAAAACCTTTCTTGGGTAGAAGAGACCCTGAATGCTATGGGATGGACCAAGCTCTGTCAGATTTCCGAGCCCTTTGTAGCAAATGCAATTAGATCATTCTATGCCTCACTACAAGTTTCATCCGGAAATACTGTGGTAGGATATGTCAAAGGTACAAAGATCACCATTTCTGAAGAGTTGTTGGTTGAGATGTTGGATTGTCCAAGTTCTGGACACAGGCTTAGTGAGTTCATTCCCTTAGAAAAGCAGAAATTGGGGATTATTGGCAGTCTGGGGACTATCAACAAAAGGGGACTTCAAGTAAATGAGTTGTCTGCTGAAAAGAGATTAATCCACTCAGTGATCACCAACATTGTGACCCCTAGAGCAGGAACTCACTCCTCTATTACTGCAAGAGATGGAAATCTTTTATTTTGGGCAGTTCAGAGGAACCAAGTAAATTTGCCAACAGTAATTTTAGAGAAAATGATTGCTTCCAAAGACCTGCAGGAATCCCTTCCCTATGGATCTCTGCTCTCTCTCATTTTAAAAGATTCTCAGTAGATCTATCTGGAGAATTGTTGGTAGGAACCAAAGAGAAAATTGGCATTTTCACATTAAGAAGAAGTCACTATTCCTTAGTTGGTAAGAAGTAAAAATTTGTGGTTCAAGGACTCTGTGCCAGAGTGTGAGCATGAAATCTTTCCTGATGAACCTCTTGTTTCTCTACTCACACATGAAGTTCCAGCATCAGAAGAAAGATTAGAAGCCCCTGCAGTTCAAATCAGATCTGAAGCCTCAGTTCAGATCCCTGAGCAAGAAGATCAGTTCAATAAGGTCTTCTCCCTTCCAGTGCAAGATGCTCCTGAAGACACTATCAGTGAAGTTCTAAGAGACCTTAGAGGCAAAGGAGTAGCATTTGAAGATGTTCCTGCTTCCACCCCCTTGGAACATTCCTTTGAAGAAAGAGAGCCTCACTTCTCTCCTTCTCAATTTGAGACCCGGCCAAGGTCTCAGGGGGAGAGCAGCAATAGTCTTAGCACTATCTTGGATTTGGTAAAAAGTCAGCATGAGAACCTTTCTGTCCTTCAAATGCAAGTTGAGTTGATTGATGTCAAGTTTGACAGCTTGTCTGATGAGGTCAAGCAAATGAAAGATCTATTGCTTCAGTTAGTGTGCCAACAGGGCACTTCTAGGCCATCAGGGCCTGCTTCCTCACAGCAGCCAGAAGAAGAAGTCCCTGCTCAAGAGCAAGAACAACAAGTAGAACCTCAAGCGCCAGCACCTGAGGACCAGTTTTGAGCAACCAGCTGTAGTAGAAAAAGGACCTGAGATTCAGGCTGAGCAGCAGCCTTTGATTGATGAATCCCAACAGAAAGATGAGCAGCCTGCTGAGCAGCAGCAAGTTCAAGACCACGAAGCCCAGTTAGCAGTAGTAGCTTATCAGTCTCAAGATATGCAGAAGCAAGAGCCAGTGCTTGAGAAGCAACCAGAAGGTGTGGCAGCAGTTGTAGAAGATCCCAAGCATGAAGGTCAGAAATCCAAGCCAAGAGAACCCTTGAGTCCTCTCAGAACCTCCAAACCTTCAAAAGGAAAGTAAGGAGAAGACTAGTCAAAAAGGGTGACCCTGTCTTCCCTCTTCCTCCTTCCAGGCCTAATCCTCCACCTGCTCCACCTGTTAACCCTCATCTTGAGCCTACTCCAGTTGCACCTCAAACCTCTGCACCCTCAACATCAACTCCTACACAGCCTTCACACTCCACTTCTCCGGATCCTCCTCCTGCAGCTATTCCCATAGATCCATTTTATCACAATGTCCAGTTCTCTATCTATCCTATGAAACATCAAGCCAAACCTCTTAAGGAGATCACTCTAAATCTCTCCACTCAACCCCCACACTACTTTTCTTCTCTTCCCACTGCTTCCAAAACTGACTCCAAGAAAACCCTCCTTCATCTAGTTGAGATACTTCCTAGTATCCAGCTTTCAGCTTCTAGTGGACCTAAATTAGGAGACAAACCCTCCTTATTACTTCCTCCATTTTGGTATGCTTTCATTTATCACTCTGAACAAAACATGAACCTGTTCAGAGAATATCTTTCCATTAGAGCATTTCTTGAAGTCCATGGGATGCCAGAGTTCACTTTTGAACATTGGCTTCTTGTTTTGCTGAAAACCTCACAACTTTCCATTCCAGATCTTCAACTTATTTCTGAGAAGAGTCACTGCCTCACACCCAAAGAATTTGTTGATCTCTATCCAGCAGAGGCACCAGATTTCAAGAAACCCAATCCAGGAACCATTTCTTGACTGTTGAGCACCATGTTTCTCTAAGGTTCCATGCACTGTTTGCAACCCATCTCAAGGCATCTCAGGCCAAGTACACAGAAATGAGGACTTTCAATTTTGAAAGATTCAAATTGGGTTTGCCTGATGTATCCAAGGGGCAATATGAAAATCTGTTAAGAGGTCAAAGGGAAATTGTCCCTTCTATGACAGTGGCATTGCCCTCCGGACTCCATCCTCCCCTCATAGGAGCTGTTTCCTACAGAGGAACCTTTGCTGAAGCTGTATTCAATAGATTCATCAGAATTGCCACTAGATTCAAAATAAAGTACAAATCCAAGTTGAGATTCCAAAGGTTTATATTTCTTCAACTGTCCAAGAACTCTCATCACCTTCTTGACATTCAGTTGAGCTTTGCTGAATCTGAGAGATTCACTCCTGAGCAATGGCAGTAGCTTATCCCTCCTACAATTCTCAGTGTCAGAAGATGAAACTCTCCCCTGATGAATTCACTCTAAGAGTCTCATGGATTTGCGAAAAAAAACATTGGTCATAGATGGGCACAGAGATATCTTATTTACTATCAAGCCAAAGATGCAGCTGTGTCAAATGGTCTTTACTGGAATATCACTCTCCATGAGTTTCTCCATCTGGCTGCAACTAAAGAGTTTCTTCCCCTCAAGATAAGAATAGACAATGAAAGATATTATAATAAAGTTGGATGGTACCGGAGGCGCCACATCAAATCGTTAAGAAATTACCCTCCACCAATCCAACTTACAATGTTGATTCTTGCTTGTTTGACAACTCTTTTTCCAAGAATGAGATGAAGCTCTGGGAGCTCATCCAACCTTTTAGCTATGATCCCTCAATCCCTGTATCTACCCGTTCAGTTAGGTCCTGAACTTTATTTTTTTATATATATGAAAATATCTCTCTTCCTGCCTTGCATTATCTTGTGTTTTGCTATCCTTTATGTTAATTCCAAAAAGGGGGAGAAAAGGTATAATAAAAGCTTATTTGAGAAAAGGTATAGAAGAAGTTTATTTGCTAGCCTATTTAAAGATTTTTGTCATTAACAAAAAGGGGGAGAATTGTTGAGCAACTACCCCTAAGAAATTTAGAGATTTTCTTAATATTTATAAACTAATGTTTTTGCTATGACAAATCTTTAAATTTATGTTTTCAAAGTAGATATACCACAAAATTCTATACAGATAAAATTCATGATCAGTCAAAAATTAAAATTTCGAAGGCCACATAATACTTCTATAGCCTACTGAATTCGACTGATGTCTTCGACTACAAATCCGACTCCTTCAGAATCACAGTCAAAAGTCTTGAAAATTTTCTAAGTCCACAAACTTACATAATATTCGACTGATGACTCTGAATGGTACAGTCGAATGCTTCATAAATCCTCAGCACTCCATTCGACTGCTACCTTCAGCTCATACAGCCGAATGTTTTCTTACGTTTGATTCGACTGATATCTTCGACTGCCACAGTCGAATACCTTAGAAATCAATACATAGTATTCGACTGCTGTAGTCGAATTACCTTGTTTTCCCAGAAGTAGAATTACTTGATGTCACACCCCTCCAATTTAGCAGCGGAATAAATCGGAGGGAGACACAAACAACGTATGGTAACGACAATTCGCATACTTTCGCAAACATCAGAGCATCTAATGAACAATAATTGAAATAACTCTTGATTTCATTATAAAATCACTAAGACTATTACAACCACTAATTCGGAGCCAAAACAAGGCTCAATGACGTCACTATATTGAAAAGAAATCCAAAGCAATAACTACTAGACTTCATTGTACTAGGGTAACTTCATGAGTTGACTTCGGGTCGCTCATCACTCTAGTCTTGTCCCATTGGTATGTATAACGTCATCGTCCGACTTACCTGAGACACATACAAATAACGAAGGTGAGCGATAACGCCCAGTAGGACTTAATCTCAGGCTCAAGCAGGCTTTAAATAATTAGTGCATTAAATGGCAGAGCAACTAAAGATAGAGAGAGTTATCTAAAGTCGAGAAAGTAAGAGCACAAGTAACATGGTTCAAATAGCAGATGAATCAAGTATAGCACAATGAATAAGATCAAGTCACGATAGAAAAGCAACAACGACACGATAGCAAATAAACGTCAACGTCAAGCAATAGCACGAAACTGTATAGCAAGGAGAGAAAAAGTAGTTTGGCATATAGAGGTAAATTGCACTTTGAGTAAATTGCACTTTGATGATTTTCTTATCAATCGAAATAGTCTGACACTTTTGATTAACTTTCGTCAATCGAGATAGTAATTGCACTTTTGGATATCGAAGATAGCCGAGAGAGAGTATAGCACTTGTTTGTCAAAAGACAACGACGAGAAGATATAGCACTTCTTGTGATTGTCATAGATAATCTTGATAGTATGGCACTTGGATGTAATACGACATCCGATCATTTAACTCCCGCGGGCAAATGGCACTTTCGGGCGCTCCCCCAGGACCTGATCGGGCCCTATTACGCTGGCATTGGTTATATTGTTATCTTTAGACAATCAATAATGGCAATTTGAGAGTACCAAGAAATAGATAAGAGCACTAGATGAGTAGATGAGATAATAGAGTGAACGTGAATAGGTGAGCGAGTAGAGTATAGATGAGAGCTAGTGGACATCATGTAAAACAACGAGTAAACAGGCGATAGTAACAGTTGCACAACACGCGCACGTCGTATTGGCAGTCAGGTGGAAATTCACGACCCAACCACTGGCCTTGTTATGCACAGGTCCAGAGGTCCGGCGTGATTCAAGACGAGAGTGAACTTCTAATAGCCGTTTGGATCATATCGATCCCTAAAGGTGTATGGGTGTTAGGGTACAACCGGCTCGTCGACCATGTGGGAATCCATGATCAGAGGAGACTTACGGAGGCTTGTGCAAGGGTTCACTAGTCCGGCGAAAGGAATATCCGACGGGAGTTCACCACAAGCCAAGTAAAGTGTGTATATGAAACAGGTATACTCGACGTCCTAGAGGAATTCTAGAACAGTGGAGTGTCAATATCGGTATATAAACAACGCAAGAAACGAATACAAGTCCTTTAAAATAGGGCATTAATATGCTTTATGCAATAAATTACCAGATACATTATGAGATATTTTATGCCAGATTTCAGCCATATATGGATGGTTCATGTGTGTGCATGTGTAAGAGAGATCATAGATAGAAAAGAAGTCATGAATATATATTTTTAAGCATTCAATAAAACTCCATTTTTAAACAAGTTTTTACTGGGGGTATAACTGTAAAAGGCGTATAATTATTTAGAAAGTGACAGAAATATTTTTTTATGGATTTTCATCCAAAAAACCTGTGAACGCGACATAGGCCAATGAGGATTGCGACAGGGTAGGTAGATCGCGACATGGTACTGTCGCGACGGCCTTGTGAACGCGAGAGAGGCGGGAAAGGGTCGCGACAGGACTTGCGAATCAGGTACTGGAAACGCGACGGCTTACTTGTCGCTTCTTGGTCGCGACGGGTAGGCTGTCGCAATCTGACCCCAGAAGGCGACATATCGGGCAGTCGCGATCTGGTGTCTGCGCCTGACTTGACAGGAGTCAGACCAGCAGGATTGCGGACCAAAACATTTAAATTTTTGTGACAGGGTCGTCAGAAAATCATAACTAATTGTATACACGATGAAAAATCATGAAACTAGTGCAAATTAAACTAGACATGTAAGGGTACTTCCAGTAAATCGAAATTAGAGAGAGAGCATGGGTCATACAGGTTTGAACACGAGCAAGAACGAGTATTCAGAACATGACACAGAGAGAAAGATCGATTAAATTCGATCAACATGCTCGATTAAATTTAGGGCTTTTAGGGGCAAAAGATGCCTAACATGCATCAGTTCCTACAGTAAAAATCTCGTAGCACGGGGTTGAGTATACCAGGAGATCAAGAGTTAAGAAGAGGGCTCGGGGTCATGTAAGTTGCAGAACATGAAAATCAAGAACTAAAGATAGGCTCGATGGAAAATTATGAAACTTGAGGGTTTTGTTCCAGATGCATGGAACAATCTACAGAAGAAATATCAGGATTTTTTCTTGTGAGATTGCCTACCTTAACTCGATTTCTCTCTAGGGCTTAGAACTCCAAGAACGAGGAAGAAGCTCCAAGAACTCCTTCTCCCCACGAGATCCTCTCCTCCTTGGCCTCTTCTCCACGTCCAACAACCTTTGGCAATGAGCTGGGTCGGCACGAGGGTTTTAAGAGGTGTATTATATAAATACAAGTTCCTATTCCTACTACTACTCAAATTCCTCTAATTCCGAGATTTCCTAATTCCACCTTTCCTCTCTTGCTTTCCAATCTCTAATTGAGTTAGGATAGTATCTAAATTCATGCTAGGCTATATGGAGTAGGTTTAGGAATCCAATTCTAACTCAAACTTCTACTTAATGCATTAATACCCCTTTCTATTTAGGTAATAATTTAGTTACGAATTTAGGGTATTTTCTTATTATTTCTCTTTTAAAATCCTTATTTTGGCCCACTAATTTCTAATGGGTCCATTTAACCAAGCCCATTATTTATTGGAATTTATCTTATAGGTTTTCCTTTTTAATTAGGGAATAATAGAGTTATGAAAATATTTATTGCATTTTCTTATTTGAATTATTCATGGGCTATGAGAGGTCCATGGTCCAAACCCGATAATGGTTAATTATCACTGATGTTGGAAGTCTCTCAAACATGATCGTTTAATTTATGAGCGCGTTATTTTTCCGTGTTAACGGTTTTCCGACTTAGTTTCCTAATTTGGATAATTAGTCACATTGTGACGTACACTTAGCCAATCGGATTTTTTTCGTGCACGAATTTCTTCGTGGAACACTTAGGGATATATTTGGGGTTGATTTATAATTTTTACGGAATTTTCCGGTGTATTCTTGCACATACAATAATGGCACGTATGTTTCTGTTGAATCGCCTCGAGTAGGCGAAACCTTGAGAAATACATGCTCGCCAACCTCGAACTCTAAGTCCTTCCTCTGTGTTGGCGTAGCTCTCTCTTCATCCTGTGCTACAACCAATCTCTGCCTGATAAGCTAAATCTTATCCGAAGTCTCCTACACAACTCCGGACCAACCAACTGGCCTATCACCTGTCTCCTCCCAGCAAAAAGGAGATTACAGAGCCGCCCGTACAAAGCCTCGAGTGGAGCCATGCCGATGCTCGCATGAAAACTGTGTTGTAGGTGAACTCCACAAGAGGTAGGTGACGCTCCCAATCACCCTTCAATCAAAGCACGCATGCTCTCAACATATCCTCGAGCGTCTGAATCGTCCTCTCAGACTGGCTATCTGTCTGAGGGTGAAACGCCGAACTAAGCTTCAATGAGAACCCAAAGCCTCCTGAAGACCCTGCCAGCCTCGAAGTAAAACCGCAGTTCTCTGTCAGAGATACTAGACTTCGAACACCATGTAGTCTCACAATACTGCCAACATACAGCCTAGCCAAACTCTCCACAGACTGTTTCTTCTCATGGGCAAGAAATGAGCATTCTTGGAGAAACAATCTACAACCACCCAAATCGAGTCATTGCCCTTAGCTGATCTGGGCAACCTGTCACAAAATCCATGGTGATTGCCTCCCACTTCCATACAGGCATCTCCATCTTCTGCATAAGGTCCGTTGGTCTCTAACGCTCGGCCTTACCTGCTGACACACCCAAACATCTGACACAAATTCTGCCACATCCTTTTCATACCAGACCACCAGAAAGATCTCTTCAAGTCTTGGTACATCTGGGTGTTGCATAGTGAATGGAGAACTTCGATCTGTGAGGTTCAGAAAGTAATCGCTCACGAACATCCACAACATCAAAAACACACACTCGGTGCTGAAATCTAATAACACCGTCCTCATCTCGAGCAATGCCTGCCTGCCCACCTTTTCTTGAGCCTAGGATCAGCCTTCTGCTGCTCGATCACCTCGTCCAGAACTGTGGACCGGATATATACAACTGAGCCACGAAAGCCTGACACAAACTGTGGCTCTAGCTCGGTCATAGCACATGCTGCATCCTTAAGCATCTTCCAATCCTGCCGAAGTAGGACCTCTTCCTACTGAGGGCATCTGCCACGACATTAGCCTTCCTGGATGGTATGAAGCTCGAAGTCGTAGTCCTTAAGATACTCTACCCAACCTTCTCTGCCGCAGGTTCAACTCCTTCTGAGAGAAAAGATACTCAGAATCTGTGTGATCAGTAAACACTCGAACTTGACACCATAAAGATAGTGTCTCCAGATCTTCATTGCACATGAACCACATCTGCTAACTACAAATCATGGGTCGGATAGTTACGCTCATGCTCCTTTAATTGGCGAGAAGCATAGGCAACTACCTTACCACCTGCATCAACACACAACCAAGGCCAATCTGAGAAGCATCAGAATAGATAGCAAACCCTCTGCACCACTAGGCAAGATCAACACGGGTGCAATGTAAGCCTCATCTTCAGCAACTAGAAACTGCTCTCAGAATCTCAGACCAAACATACGTCACGCCTTTTGGTTAGCTTAGTCAAAGGTGCTGCAGCGATAGAGGCAAAGCTTTCATGAGAAAGCCTGTAATAGCCTGCTAACCCAGAAAACTCCTGATCTCAGATGGTATCTTCGGGTCTCCCACTCTAACACCACTTGAACCTTCACTGGATCAACAACTACTCTAGTGCCTGATAAAACATGCCTAAGGAAATGAACCTCGCACATCAGAAGTCGCAGTTGCAAAATTAGCATACAGCTTGTGCTCTCGGAGACTTCCAGAACAATCCTCAGATGCTCACGGTGTGTAGCCTCATCAGGACGAATAGACTAACACATCGTCTATGAACACCACAACAAAAACTATCCAAATATGTCTAAACACTCTGTTCATGAGATCCATGAACGCTGTAGGGGCGTTAGTCAGACCAAATGGAAGCACAAGAAACTCATATGTCTATAACGGGTCCTGAAAGTAGTCTTGGACCATCTTCTCTCTTGATCCTCAACTAATGGTATCCGGACCGCAGATCTATCTTGGAAAACATAGATGCCTTCTGCAACTGATCGAACAAGTCATCTATCCGGGCAAAGGGTACCTGTTCTTCACTGTCACCTGGTGAGCTTCCTGTAGTCAATACATAGCCTGAGGGAACCATCATCTTCTTCACGAACAGCACAGGTGCTGTAACATCTCGGGCTTCCGGGTCTTCGATGTGTGTTGTGACTGGCCACTAACGCGTCTTGTCTGGTCGACGCGTTAGTGTGGCGGAGGAGGTGCCCGTCGTGACAGTCATCACTGTTGCGACCGCTTCGGCGTCGCGTTCTTTTGTCGCGCCCGGTCCAACGGGTCGCGACTACTTTCCGCTTTTGGTCGCCTGGCACCTGTCAGAGTGGCAGGCGGTAAGAGCGGCTGTCGGGTTGTCACGGTGCCCCAGATGGGCGGTTCTGGCGCAGTGTGGGCGGCCGTCGCGTTACGGTTGGTAACGCGACGCCCCACCCCGTCCTGTTCTGAGGGCCGAAGGCTAAAAGCCTTGGTCGGATCTCCCTTCCCCTTCTTTGGCCTTTCTCCCTTCCTCCTCTCTGAGGAGGGGAAGGTTTTCCCCTTTTTCTCTCCAGCGGTGGAAGCTTGGCGTAGACAGCGGCGGCTCGTGCGGAGCGTGGGCACGTCGTCGTGGAGCGAGGAGGAGGCGGCCGTGGCGACGTGAGGCCCCTTTGTGGGTTGGTTCTTCGTTCTCCAGTAGGGATTCTGTGCCCTTTCCGATCCAAGTGATTGGAAGTCCCTTTGTGTGTTTGCATGCTTTAAATGCTTTCCCCATGCTCCCCTCCTCATAGTTGTAGTGTTTGTAGGTATGGGGGACCCCAGGATGTAGCATCCCGGCGGTCGGCCTTCCAACGATGTCGCGACCACCGATGCGCATCGCGACGTTAGAGAAGGCGTCACCACGGTCTGACGCGACTTATCGCGGTGCGGTTGGACGTCGCAATAAGGGTCGTGTCGTGACCCGGTTTCCCGTCGCGACAAGCTGTTGTCGTGATGCGCGGCCCTGTCGCGACAAGCTTGTCGCGGCGCTTTGCCTTGTCGCAACGCATTTTTCCGGCATGACCCGCTTGTAACAGTTGCCCTTCCCGTCGTGATGGTATCGCGATGGGTGAGGAGGGCGCGACAAGACCTGGCGTGCCTCAGGTGTTTTTGTGGCCTCGGTTGGCGTGTCGGTGTGTGCCCCAGGGCAGGGTTTCCCTAGGACCTTCTGGTAGGAATGCGGCAGGTTGCCTCCCTGCGTTCAGTGACCGAAAGGTGGACACCTTCGTGGTCGTGTCTAGCGGCGGTGCTAGGAGGCTCCGCGTCTGTCTAATAATCGATTGTCTGTCGGTCAATCGATTATTAGAAGAGCGTTGGTTTTATTCTGTCTGGTGGTGTTCGGTTTCTCGGACCATGCCTTGTGTGCCGGCGTTGGCCGACGGCCCTTCTGGGGGTTTCTGGAAGGGGTGCCGTGCGTGCCTGTGCCTACTGATCTTGTCTTGGTACAAGCCAGCTGTGTGTTTTGTTGGTGGTTGCCACACCAGTTCTCTTTCGC
>CM024761.1:118593294-118723057 GCA_014218235.1 Colocasia esculenta
AACCATAACTTAGAGACAACAGGCACTTCAACGTTCGAATTTCAAAAGGATGATATATATAGAAGAACGAAGCTCCTGAAAGCAACAAGAACAGTTAGAGAACAACAAGTGTACAACGCTTACACCTTCTGCAAGCTTTCCTAGAGCCAAGCAAAAATTCCATCTGTTCTAGCTCTTGCCTCTATGCTAAGTTTAGATCTGTGAGAGAGCCTTTAGTTCTGAGAAGAGTTCTTTGTTGTAGATCCTTTCCTTCTCAGTTCTTAGCTTCAGATCAAGTTGTGTTCTATAAGCTTGATCTAGGGGCTTCATCTCTAAACACATTTCTTGTGTTGTGCCCTTCGTGGAAGGAAGACCTGGTGGATTCCAGGGTGTTGTTCCCTTCGTGTGAAGGAAGACCTGGTGGTTCCAGGGTATTGTCCCTTCGTTGGAAGGAAGACTGGTGGGTTCCAGGGTGTTGTTCCCTTCGTGTGAAGGAAGACCAGCTGGGGTGCTGGGTGATGTAATGTCCTTAAGGGACTGTACCCTTGTTAGTGAAATCCTGAATATGCTTAGGGACTGGACGTAGGACTCCTAAGGAAGGAGATCCGAACCATGATAATTCTCTGTGTCGTGTGATTGCTTTTGTGTGTTTGATTTTTTCCTTCACAACACTAAACAATCTGCGAAGTTGTTTTTTGACCATTGTGTGAACAGGTTTTAAGTATTAAATATTTTTGTAAATCCCATCCCCCACCTCTGGGCTAGCTAGCTGAGCAACAAGTGGTATCAGAGTGAGTTTCTTCGACAAAGAAAAGATGCCAACGATCTGAAGAGAAAAGATCAAATGGCGCCAAGGTCACTCCGAAGGTCTCAGTCAACAGGTCCACCGCTGTTCGATGGAGAAGATTACACCTACTGGGAAACAAGAATGGATCATCGTACAAGGTTTCGACTTTCAAATCTGGTCAATTGTGGAAGAAGGAGACTTCTAGTCACCATGAAAAGGACAAATGGACGATGATAGATAGATAGAAGATTTCTCTTAACTGTAAGAGCAAAAGCATTTTTGTGTGCCCTCAGTAAAAGAAATTCAATTGTGTATCAGCCTGCAAATCCACAATGGAGATGTGGAAAAATTAAGAATCACTTATGAAGGCACGGATAATGAAAGAAACCAAAATAGACATTCTAGTGACACAGTACGAGAGATTTCAGATGCAGCCAGGCGAGTCAATACTCAGATGTTCAGCTGATTTACAGACACCATCACAAACGATTGGCTGGACTAGGAAAAAGTTATGAAAGGGGAGATATGGTAAGGAAAATACTGAGGTCTCTACCAGCATCATGGACTCCAAATTAACAGCAATAGAAGAAGCAAATGATTTGAAGAGATGTCCTTAGAGAAGCTCATTGGGTCCCTATGGCCCATGAGATCAACTTGGAAAGGTTAGGAGATTCCTCTAGCCGAAAGAAAACAATCCATGCTCTCAAGGTTTAGGAGGACGGATCAGAAGAATCATCAGATGAAGATGAAGCTTAAGTAACATTGAGGATGAAGAAGCTATGTTGTCTAGAAGACTGCAATGTATACTAGCCAAGAAGAAGAAGAGGTATTAGTCTGGAAGGAGATACTTCAAGAAGAACAAGGATTTTAGGAAGCCAGAAGGAAAAGATCTGAAGAAAACTGAGCCCATATGCTATAAATGTAAAAAACTCGAACATATCAAAGCAGAATGTCCAAAGCTCAAGAAACCTAAATTCAAAAAGAAAGACAGTTCCAAGAAGTTCAGGAGATACAAGAAGAAAGCAATGGCAACAACGTGAAGCGACAGTAGCGACTCGGACAACGAGTCAAGCTCAGCAGTGAGGAAGAAGAAGAAGCTAACTTGGCTTTCATGGCCACACAGAAGAAAAGGTAACTTCTGACTCATCTTTTGATTCATGTAATGATTCAGATTCTGATGACTTAGAAGAAGCTTTTAATGAGTTATTGGTAAATATAAGAAGTATCTAAACTACTAAAGCTAGCAAGAAAAAACATTGCATGTCTAGAGAATACTAATTCAAATTTAAAATCAGAAAATGAACAACTAGAGAAGCAAGTTAATGAACTTAAGAGAAGAAATGACTATGCGAAGATCTAAATAAAAAATAAAAAAAATAATCAAACAAAAGTTCAGATGAATTGAAAAAGGAAATCAAAACACTAACATAAGAAATGAAATTATCAGTACGTTAGAAAAATTTACTAATGGCAAAATTCTTAATATTAAATGGTGCTAGACGATCAAGTAGAAAGAAGCATGGATTAGGTTATACTCCACCCGATAATGAGGAAGAAATAAAAACATATCCAACTCCAAAATTTATACCTGAACAAGATGTAGCATACAAAGCAAACCTTAAATATATTAAAATTGAAAAAGTAACAACATGTCTTGCTGCAGTCGTTGTAATAATTAGGACACATTAAAAGTATCATGTCCAACCAGACACAAAATGTGGATAATCAAAAGAAAATTGATGATACTAACCAGCAAGGACCCAAAGAACTTGGGTACCTAAAGCTTAGTGTCTCCATTTCAGGGAAGCCTTCGACCATCAAAATGGTATCTGGACAGTGGGTGATCAAGGCATATGTCTGGAAATAAAAAGCTGTTCTCTCACCTCGAAGCTGAAGAAGGCACAGTCACCTATGGGATAATGGAAAAGGGACTGTGATAGGCAGTGGATCAGTGAGCAGCAAAGGTAAAACTATTATTGAAGATGTACTATGTGTTAGAGGATTGAAGCACAACCTCATCAGCATCAACCAGCTATGCAACAAAGGACATCTAATCAAATTCCAAGAGTCAAAGTGTAGCATTATGAATGTGGAGAGGTCATTTTTGAAGCCAACAGAGAAAAGAACTTGTACGTACTCTACCTGAAGAACTGAAAGATTAAGACATCTGTTTGGCAGCAAGCAAGGAGCTGTCAACTGAGCTGTGGCACAGAGGATTGGGCCACTGCAGTTTGGATGGCTGAGAAAACTGATCAAGAGAAGCTGGTGGAAGGTCTACCAAAAGTAAGCATAAAAATAAGTGGTGTCTGCAGACCATGTGCGAAAGGAAAGCATACCAAGAGTTCCTTCAAGTCAAGACTGTGGTAACCACCCCTAACCCTTAGAACTCCTTCATATGGACTTATTTGGGCCAATGAGGACTACAAGTCTTGGAGAAAGAATTTTGGATTTGTTATAGTGGATGATTATTCAAGATTCACATGGGTATCATTTCTGGAACACAAAGATGATACGTTTGAAAGCTTTGTAAGTTTCAGTAAAAAGGTTCAGAAGGATAAGAAGTTCTGCATTTTGGAATCCGGTCAGATCATGGAGGAGAATTCCAAAATGAAAAATTCACAAAATTCTGTGATGACCAAGGAATAAGCATAACTTCTCAGCACCAAGGACACCACAGCAAATTGGAGTTTCTGAGAGAGAATAGAACTCTACTGGACATGGCAAAAATAATGTTGTCAGAATATGATCTGCCAAGATATTTTGGGCTGAAGCAGTTAACCAGCAAGTTACATCATTAACAAGTAATGATCAGGCCCATATTAAGAAGACAGCCTATGAATTGTACAAGGGAAAGAAGCCGATGATCAGTCACTTCGGACATTCGGATGTCCATGTTTCATCCACAACAATGGAAAATAGACATTGGTAAGTTAGATGCCAAATCAGATGAAGGCATCTTCATGGGGTATGCTTCTAAACCTAAAGGATATAGAGTGTTTAATAAGCGCACTTTATTAATTGAGCAGTCAGTACACATTATTTTTGATGAACTAACCCTTCCTTGAGAAAGGAAGAAGATAGTGACAATGAGGTGCATGAATTGTTCAAGAAACTAAAGAATACTTCAATTGAGGACAAGGAAGATCCACCTCTGAAGACCTGCAACAAGGGATATCTCTCATGAGAATCTTCCAAAGGAATGGAGATTCAAGAAAGATCACCCACCTGAACATTATTGGTGATCCATCTGTAGGGGTAAGAACAAGAGGTAATAAATCCCTTGTGATTATCTAGCTTTTGTTTCTCAATAAGTCTAGGACAGTCAATGAAGCTCTTACTGATGAATCTTGGATTTTAGCCATGCAAGATGAGCTGAATCAGTTCAAGAGAAACCATGTATGGTCACTTGTTCCTAGACCATCAAATCATCCAATGATTGACACTAAAGGGTGTTCAGAAATAAATTGGATGAAACTGGTGTGATCTTAAGAAACAAGGCCAGATTGGTAGCTCAAGGCTATTCCCAAGAGGAAGGCATAGATTTCGATGAAACCTATGCACCTGCAGCTAGACTTGAGGCTATTAGGATTTTACATGCAATGCACTTGCATTAGATTTAAAAACTATATCAAATGGATGTAAAGTCTGCATTTCTTAAAGGTTTTATTAAGGAGGAGTTTATGTAGAACAACCTCCAGGTTTTGATGATATTGATTTTCCCAATCATGTTTTTAAGTTGCACAAAGCTTTATATGGTTTAAAACAAGCACCTAGGGCATGGTATGAAAGGCTTAGCTCATTTCTATTAGACCATGGTTTCACTAGAGGTCAAGTAGATAGTACATTATTTGTCAAATCTAAGGTCAAACATATTCTGCTTGTTCAAATATATGTTGACGATATAATATTTGGTTCTACTGACAAATCTCTTTGCAAGTATCTTGAGGAGCTTATGCATGGAGAATTCGAAATGAGCATGATGGAGGAGCTTAACTACTTCTTGGACTGCAAATCAAACAAGGAAAGGAAGGCATCCACATCTGTCAAGCTAAGTACACCAAAGAACTCTTGAAGAAGTCCGGATTTGAAAGTGCCAGCCACTGTCAACACCAATGAGCACCTCAACAAGATTCGACAGTGACAAGGTGTAGCAACCTAAATTTTTGAACAAAAATATAAATTTACATAAATTAAAATTTTGATTTATAGAAAAATCAATTAAAAGGAAATAAATGACATAGGAAATTAATGGAAAGAGAATTTAATAAAAATCATTAAATGAAAATAAGTAATGGGCTTTGTTAAATGGACCCATTAGAAATTAGTGGGCAAAAATAAGGGTTTATAAAAGTGGAATAATAGAAAAACCCCTAAATTCGTAACTAGAATAATGATTAATTAAAAGGGGCTATTAATACATTAAATAGCTAGTTTGAGTTGTAATAGGATTCCTAAACCTTCCTAATAGGTTGGCCACGAATTTGGATCTCAACCCACCCTAAATTAGACATGGCAAGCTTGGAAAGGGGTGGAATAATAGGGAAACTCGGAATTAATAGGAATTGGACTTAAACTAGGAAGAGAATGAGGAGAAGCTTAAATACATCTCTTAAACTCTCATGGCTGGCCCTAGCTCGTGCCAAGAGGTTGCTGGACCAAGAAGAGAGGCCAAGAAAGGAGAATTCATGGAGAAGAGGGCTCTCCCAGTTCTTTCCCGAGTTCTTCAAGTCTTAACCCTAGAAGAGGAAAACGATCAAAGGTAGGCATTCTCACGAGCATAAACATGAAACTTTTTCTGCAGGATTCTCGTCTATCAGGAACAAAAGCCCTTTAGTTTCATATTTTTCCATCGAGTAAATCTTTAGTTCCCAATTTTCCATATCTATGAACTCCATGACCCCGAACCCTCTTTACAAATTCATATCTACATGCATACTCGTCCTCATGCCATGAGATTTATACTGAAAGAACTGATGGATGTTAGGCTTCTTTTGCCTCTGAAAGCCCTAATTTCCATCCATTCTATCATGTGAATTAATTCGTTGATCACATCTGTGTACTGTTCTAAGCACTTCATGAATGCCATGACCAGAGCATGTCGAAACCCTGTTTGCTTTTTCCAATTCCTATTTACTGGAAGTACCCATACATGTCCGGATCTGTTTAAAACTAGTTTCACGATTTTTCATGTACTGCACAATTGTTCTTAATTTTAGAACACCCTATGTCAAAACCTAGACGGTCTGGTCTGCAATCCAATGCACTATACTTTCCCTGTCGGACTCTGGCACGGACCCTGTGAACGTGACGGCCCGATAGGCCGCGTTCACAAGGCCGTCACGACAGTACCTCTGTCACGATCAGTCGCGACAGTTCTTGTCGTCGCTATCTGCTGTCGGTCCCGTTGCGTTCCCTTCAAGCCCCTGTCGCGATCAAGCGCCTGTCTTGCCCGACCAGTCGCGATCTGTACTACACCCTATCGTGTTCTGTCCTAAGCCCGTCGCGACCCTTACTGGGCTGCATCACGATCTCCGTTTCCGGCCCAAAAACCAGTCTTTTGCAAATTTTGTTGTTCCACCATAATCCCCGTATCATGCTAACTGTCTTTCACACAGAAAAGACGAAATGTTAAATTATTGAATATATTCTAAGAAATTCAAGTTAACCACATGACCTCTCGTATTCCATGATTTTCTATTACATGTCGCACACACTTTGAAACCATCCAAATATGGCTAAATTGGCATGAATATGATACATAACATATCGGGTAATTTTTGCTATTAATTGTCTTATTTTAAAAGAGCTTGTTTACGACTCTTGCGATGTTTTGAACACCGATCTCGGCACTCCACTGTTCTAGAACTCCTCTAGAATGTCGAGCACTTATTTCTATATACACACTTTCTTGACTTGGACGAACTCTCCATCGGATATTCCTTCTGTCAGACTAGTGAGTCTTTGTTCAAGGCCTCCGTAAGTCTCCTCTGTCCATGGATTCCCACATGGTCGACGAGTTGTTTGTACCCTAACACCTATGATACCCTTTAGGGATCAATACGATCCAAATGGCTATTAGAAGTTTGCTCTTATCTTGAATCACGTCGGACCTCTGGACTTGTGTATAACAAGGCCAGTAGAAGGGTTGTGAGTTCCACCTGACTGCCAACACCTCGGGTCAATCATCTGCTAGGCCAAACAATGGCAAGAAGCGTCCCCTCAACCTCATAGGGTCCCAGCCAAGAAGGAAACCCAAGGTGTTTGTACCAACACTCCAACAAAGAGCCACTGCAAACACTGTGACAATCCTGGTCACACGGCTGATGAATGCTGGAGGAAAGCCGGCACATGTCTGTGCTGTGGAAGCCGCGAGCACCGCATCCCCGAGTGCCCACTACTGAAAGATAATGAGAGGCGCCCTAATGCGCCTAAGAGACAGGGAAGTCTGCAAGCCCTACATGAAGAGGAACATGCTATGGAAGGAGGCGTGGTAGAAGGTACCCTTAAAGTTTTCTCCTTATCAATTTGTCTTATTTGATACGGGAGCAACTGATTCATTTACATCTCAACATTTTGTTGATACCCTACTGCAAAGCTATATCCATGGTTGTGAGTTCTTTGTCACAACACCACTAGGGGAAAAGGAGAAACTGAACAAATACTTTCCATTTGCCGATGTAATGATCGGAGACCATAACCTAAAAGCTGACCTGGTATGTATGCCCATGGAAGGCTATGATGTAATTTTGGGAGCCGACTGGTTGTCCGCATTTGGGGCAAGTGTCGACTGCGAGAAAGGGAAGGTTACCTTTAGTGACTTTCCTAAATTGGCATTCTCTGGGATTAGACATAAGAGACGAATGTCTCTAATCTCTGCCATAGGCCCACAACATGATAAGGAAGGTTGCATTGCTTCCTAGCAGTCGTAGTTGTTGAAAAGAAGGGTTCTAAGATAGAAGACATCCACATAGTCCAGGACTTCCCCGATGTGTTTCCTGAAGACCTGCCAGGATTCTCCTGGAGCGAGACGTCAACTTCGCCATAGAGTTGATCCCTGGAGCTGCCCCGTATTACGTCAACCGTACCGGATGTCACCCGCCAAACTCAAAGAGTTGAAGACGCAACGATGGAGCTACTAGAAAGAGGTTCATCAGACCAAGTACTTCCCCATGGGGAGCACCCGTGTTGTTCGTCAAGAAGAGCGATGGATCGATGAGGCTATGCATCGATTATTGACAACTTAATCAACTCACCATCAAGAACAAGTACCCACTGCCTAGGGTCGATGAACTATTCAACCAAATATCTGGAGCTCAATATTTCTCCAAGATCGACCTTCGATCTGGCTATCATCAAATGAGGATCAAGGATGACGATATTTTCAAAACGACTTTCAAGAGCAGGTATGGATACTACGAATTCGTCGTTATGCCTTTTGGTCTAACCAATGCTCCTGCAGCATTCATGCAACTCAAACAACATATATCGGCCATACCTCGACAAGTTCATGGTCATCAATATCAACGACATCCTCATATACTCCAAGACAAAAGAGGAGCATGAAGAACATCTAAGGATAGCACTACAAGTCCTGCGAGACAACAAGCTATATGCAAAACTAAGCAAGTGTGACTTCTGTCTTGAAGAAGTATCCTTCTTAGGCTATGTCATCTCAAAGGACGGCATCTCCGTTGATCCCTCCAAAGTCGAAGCTATACTCAACTGGGAGAGACCAACCAACGTCACCGAAATCAGAAGTTTCCTAGGACTGGTTGGCTATTACAGGCGTTTCATCAAGGACTTCTCAAAGATCGCCGTTCCTCCTCACCGTCTGACACGAAAGGAGAATCCATACTCCTGGAGTAAAGAGTGTGAGAAAATTTTCCAAACTCTCAAGGATCATCTTACCTCAGCACCTATTCTCGCCCTACCAATAGAGGGAGAAGGTTCTCTGTCTACACCGATGCCTCAAGGATTGGGCTAGGGTGTGTACTTATGCAAAAGGAGAAGTCATCGCCTACTCTTCTCGACAACTGAAGACTCATGAAGTCAACTACCCGTGCATGATCTTGAGTTGGCTGCCGTGGTCTTCGCCTTGAAAATCTGGAGACATTACCTCTATGGAGAAAAGTTCACTGTCTACTCAGACCATAAAAGTCTGAAGTATTTATTCTCCCATAAAGAACTCAACATGGGATAGAGAAGATGGCTAGAATATCTAAAGGATTTCGACTTCAACATTCCAATACCATCCTGGCAAAGGTAATGCCATGGTTGACGCTCTTAGTAGGGAGCCAATGGCATTTCTTTCAAGTCTAGTCCTTGGCGAGATGCAACTACTAGAATAATTCGCAAGGTTGGACTTAACTATTGAACATAGTGATGACCAGTCTTGATTGCCAATATCAAGATTCAATATGATCTGCTAGAGGAGATCAAAGCTCAACAAGATGATGATCCATTCTTAGTTCGCGTCAAGGAAACTCTAGCCGAAAGACCGGACTTTGCTATGACCGAAGATGGAAGGCTTGTCTTTCAAGGAAGGACATGCGTTCCCGACAATGAAGAATTGAAGAGGAAGCTAATGGATGAAGCTCACAAGACAAAGTACACTATTCATCCTGGAGGTACCAAATGTATCAGACATGAAAATACATTTTGGTTGCCAACATGAAGAGAGAGGTAGCGGAACATGCCGCTCATTACCTTACTTGCCAACAAGTAAAAGCAGAACATCTGCGCCCTGCTGGTGTACTCAGACCGCTAGATATTCCGGAATGGAAATGGGAAAGAATTGACATGGATTTCATCATGGGTTTACCCAAGACTCGTGGTGGACTCGACGCCATATGGTTATTGTAGACCGACTAACCAAATCTGCCCACTTCCTAGCCATAAAGAGTAAGTGGTCAGTGGAGGTACTAGCTGCCTTATATGTCAAGGAAATTGTAAGACTACATGGCATTCCATCATCATTATTTCGGATCGAGATCCATGATTTACATCTCATTTTTAGAAAGGACTGCAAGGTGCACTGGTACTAAACTCAACTTTAGTACCACATTCCATCCACAAATTGATGGGCAAACTGAAAGAACCAACCAAATAGTGGAAGACATGTTGAGAGTTTGCACTAAAGACTTCCAAGGGTATTGGAACGAACATCTATCTCTTATTGAGTTCGCCTATAACAACAGTTACCAGGCGAGTATCAAGATGGCACCGTTCGAAGCACTCTACGGAAGGAATTGTAGATCTCCTGCATGCTGGAATGAGGTTGGAGAACAGCAATGGCTAGGCCCAGACATGGTGCAACGTACCACAAAGAACATACAGGTAATCAGAGACTGACTCAAGATTGCTCAATCCAGACAGAAGAGCTATGCCGACAAAATAAGGCGAGATCTGGAATTTCAAGTGGGTGATCATGTATTCTTAAAAGTGTCACCTACTCGGGGCATTCAAAGATTCGGTGTAAAGGGAAAGCTCAGCCCTAGATTCATCGGTCCTTTTGAAGTACTCGAAAGGATTGGTGAGGTTGCATACTGACTGGCATTGCCACCGGATCTGGCATGTGTACATAATGTGTTCCATGTCTCCATGCTCAGGAAGTATGTCTATGACCCCACACACATCATTCGCCACGAGAAGTTGGTGTTGAACAAGGATGTGACATACGAAGAGAAGCCAGTCAAGATACTGGAACGGAAGGTACAACAGCTCAGGAACCGTCCCATCCATGCGGTGAAGGTCTTATGGAATACCGCGGGGTGGAAGAAGCCAAATGGAAATCGGAGGGAATCATACGCAACTACCCCGATCTTTTCGGTACGACATTTCCTCCCTTATGATCATATGAATTTGGGAACCAAATTCTTTTTAAGAGGGGGAGGATGTAGCAAACTGAATTTTTGAACAAAAATATAAATTTACATAATATAAAATTTTTGATTTATTAGAAAATCAATTAAAAGGAAATAAATGACATAGGAAATTAATGGAAAGAGAATTTAATAAAACCCATTAAATGAAAATAAGTAATGGGCTTTGTTAAATGGACCAATTAGAAATTAGTGGGCAAAAATAAGGGTTTATAAAAGTGGAATAATACCCTAAATTCGTAACTAGAATAATGATTAATTAAAAAGGGGCTATTAATGCATTAAATAGCTAGTTTGAGTTGTAATAGGATTCCTAAACCTTCCCTAATAGGTTGGCCATGAATTTGGATCTCAACCCAACCTAAATTGGTCATGACAAGCTTGGAAAGGGGTGGAATTAATAGGGAAACTCAGAATTAATAAGAATTAGACTTAAACTAGGAAAGGGAATGAGGAGAAGCTTAAATACTTCTCTTAAACTCTCATGGCTGGCCCTAGCTCGTGCCAAGAGGTTGCTGGACCAGGAAGAGAGGCCAAGAGGAGGAGAATTCGTGGAGAAGAGGGCTCTCCCAAGTTCTTCCCCGAGTTCTTCAAGTCTTAACCCTAGAAGTGGAAAACAATCAAAGGTAGGCATTCTCACGAGCATAAACCATGAAACTTTTTCTATAGTATGTCTCGTCTATCAGGAACAAAATCCCTTTGGTTTCATATTTTTCCATCGTGCAAATCTTTAGTTACCAATTTTCCAAGTCTGTGAACTCCATGACCCCAACCCTCTTTACAAATTCATATCTACATGCATACGCGTCTCATGCCATGAGATTTTTACTGTAAGAACTGATGGATGTTAGGCTTCTTTTACCTATGAAAGCCCTAATTTCCATCCATCCTATCATGTGAATTATTCGTTGATCACATCTGTGTACTGTTCTAAGTACTTCATGAATACCATGACCAGAGCATGTCGAAACCCTGTTTGCTTTTCCAATTCCTATTTACTGGAAGTACCCATATATGTCTAGATCTGTTTAAAACTAGTTTCGTAATTTTTCATGTATTGTATAATTTTTTCTTAATTTTAGAACAACCCTGTGTCAAGCTGGAAGATCTGGTCCGCAATCCAATGCACTGTACTTTCCATGTCGGACTCTGGCACGGACCATGTGAACGCGATGGCCCGATAGGCCGTGTTCATAAGGCCATCGCGACATTACCTCTGTCACGATCAGGTCGCGATAGTTCTTGTCGTCGCGATCTGCTGTCGGTCCCGTCGCGTTCCCTTCAAGCCCCTATCACGATCCAAGCGCCTGTCTTGCCCAACCGGTCGCGATCTGTACTGCACCCTGTCACGTTCTGTCCTGAGCCCGTCGCAAGCCTTACTGGGCTGCGTCGTGATCTTAGTTTTTGGCCCGAAAACCAGTCTTTTGCAAATTTTGTTGTTCCAACATAATAGCCATATCATGCTAACTGTCTTTCACACTGAAAAGACGAAATGTTAAATTATTGAATATATTCTAAAAATTCAAGTAAACCACAAGACCTCTCATATTCCATGATTTTCTATTACACATCGCACACACTTTGAAACCATCCAAATATGGCTAAATTGGCATGAATATGACATAACATATCGGGTGATTTTTTGCTATTAATTGTCTTATTTTAAAAGAGCTTGTTTACGACTCTTGCGATGTTTTGAACACCGATCTCGACGCTCCACTATTATAGAACTCCTCTAGAACGTCGAGCACTTGTTTCTATATACACACTTTCTTGACTTGGACGGACTCTCTGTCAGATATTCCTTCTGTCGGACTAGTGAATCTTTGTTCAAGGCCTCCGTAAGTCTCCTCTGTCCATGGATTCCCACATGGTCGATGAGCCGTTTGTACCCTAACACCTATGATACCCTTTAGGATCATAAACGATCCAAATGGCTATCAGAAGTTCGCTCTTATCTTGAATCACATCGGACCTCTGGACCTGTGCATAACAAGGCCAGCGGAAGGGTTGTGAGTTCCACCTGACTGCCAACACTACGTGCGCGTGTTGTGCAACTATTACTATCGCCTGTTTACTCGACGTGTTATGGGCAATGTCCACTACTTCTCATCTATACTCTACTCGCTCATCTTTTCACGTTCACTCTACTATCTCGTCTATTCATCTAGTGCTCTCATCTACTTCTTGGTACTCTATATTGTCCATTGACTGATTGTCTAAAGATAAACAATATAACCAATGCCTGGCAATATATAAAGGGCCCGATCTGGTCCTGGGATGTGCGCCCGAAAGTACTAGTGCCCATGGGAGTTAAAAGATCATAGTGTTTGGCATTACACTCGAGTGCTATCTATCTCGACTATCAAAATGACAATCAAAGTTCTATATTCTCATGTTGTCCATTGACAACAAAGTGCTATGCTATACTCGTTGTGCTATGCTATACTCGTTGTCCTATTTGTACTATGGCCATCTTGCTATACTTGACATTGTGCTATCTTTCTATTATTGTGCTATTCCCGACACTTGTGCTATTTTTGGAAAGACTATATTTGGAAAGTCTTGCTATTTCGTTCACGTACAGTCCTGCTATTTTTACTTGACTCTCTCTCCCGTTCTATCATTAGTTACTCTGCTTTTAATGCATTAATTACTTAAAGCCTGCTTGAGCCTGAGATTTAAGTCCTACTGGGCGATGTTCGCTCACCCTGCGTTATTTGTTGTTGTGTTCTCAGATGAGACCGAGGATGATCCATACACTCAAGAGGACGGGAACGGCCTGGGGTGATGTCATGAATACCCTAGTGTCCTAGCGTTATGTTTAGCATTCTAGTAGTGAGTCTGAAGTTTGATGTTTAGTCCTTTACTTTTATTTCAATGTAATTGGGCCATATAGATTGGCTCTGATATTAGTGGTTATAACTGGACATTGGAAATTATAATGAGAAAGGTTTGTTTTAGTATAATTCATGTGCAATGGTTTGATGTCTAGTACTCGCTCTATACCCTTTACTTGCAACTGCCTCGCGTTCCGATATTCCGCGTCGGGGCGTGACATAAGGATGGTAAGAAAGTAGATCAAAAGATCTACAGAGGTATGATAGGTTCCTTGATTTACTTAAATGCCAGTAGACCTGATATATTGTTTAGTGTATGCATGTGTGCTAGGTATCAGGCAGACCCTAAGGAATCTCACTTAATTAGTGTTAAAAGAATTTTTAGATATTTAGCCAAGACTCATGACTTAGGTTTTGTATCCAAAATCATGTCAAATTAATTGGTAGGATAATCTGATGCTGGCTACGCTGGATGCAAAATAGATAAAAAAAGCACCAGTGGTTGTTGTAAATTTCTTGCAGGATGTCTAATACATGGTCCTCAAAGAAACAAAATTCAGTAGCTCTGTCAACAGCTGAAGCTGATTACGTAGTCACTGGAAGCTATTGTATACAACTTTTATGGATCAAACAGCAACTTGAGGATTATGGGATACATATCAAGACAATTCCCATGTTATGCGACAACACTAGTGCTATAAATCACACCAAGAATCCAGTACAACATTCAAGGACAAAACACATTGAGGTTAGATATCATTTTATTCGTGATCATGTAGCTAATGGGAACATAGATATTTCCTTTATTGATACAAATAATCAGTTAGCAGATATCTTCACAAAGGCCTTACCTGAAGAGAGGTTTACATCTCTTAAAAGGGAATTAGGCATCTGCAAATTGTGAAAGATTTATCTGTATAAAACTGAAATATAAATTATCAGAATGTTAATTATTTTCCCTCCCTGGATTTAAGCGAATTTTCACAAATATTCTTGTAAAATTATCCTAGAGATTCACTATTTTATAATTCACTTATTCCTATTGAACTGGTCATTTTGTCGTTTTCCTTCATAATGGCACCTCTGGTTTCGAAAAAGTCATTATTTCCCTGATATACCCGAAATCTGTGTGGAAACGATTCACATCCTTTTCTTCATCTCCTTCCTCCTGCCTGAGGCGATACCCTATCGACTTTGGCATCGACTCACTGAGATTTAAGCTCCAAACTCCTTCCCGCGAGAAATTTCATGGGGGTTTCTGCTCCTCTCCTGACTCCAACCCTTCAGAAACTTTCCCCATCAAAATCCATGGTCGCACCTATGTTTCCGGCAGTGTCGGGGGCTATGGAGCCGAGTTCCTCACAGCGGAGCAGCAGGAAAGGTTCACTTTTGTGAAGACAAAGCTCTGTGGAAACAAGGCAGTGGACATTGCATACTTGGAGAAGAATGGGATGCACAGTATCGTGGCAGTAATGGAAAGGAGTGGACAGAGATTGCAACTTTCTCTGAGGTAAGCTATCCAGACTTGGTGAAGGCTTTCTATGTTTGCTTGAGAACTGAGGCGGACGGGTCCTTGACATCATTTGTCAAAGGTACCCAGATTAGAGTCAATCATGAGCTTTTGAGGTCTATTTGGTGTTTGCACCACTGGTCACAGTGGGATTCACACTGTGGATACCCAGGCAAAGGGACTAGGGATTGTAGGTCCCGAATTTCAGTTGAAGGATGGAAAACTTGACAATAATCAGATGAATGCATTCAACCGTCTATTGCAGTTTATAGTTTGTCAAATTTGGTTCCAAGAAGTGCTACATTCTCCACGTGTACCAAGGCAGATTCGGACATGATGTTCTGGGCCATCTAGAATAAGGAGATAACATGCTGAAGTTATTCTAGAGCGAATGAAGTTTGCTCATGCTCAAATTTGGGACACAAAGAGCAAATTAATGTGTCTCTTCCATATGCCCATCTGCTCACTAAAGTATTCAAACATTTTGGCATAAATTTATCTGGAGCAGTAGTAGAAAAGATGGGGCAAGCTATCTAGAGCAGAAATTTAAGAAAAAGTGAATTTTCTGTGGTAAATGGTGTATGGACCAAGACTTCTGTGGCTGAGGGTGAGGCCATAATTGGCGGAAGCCCAAGAAGTCTAGGAAGCGGTAGGAGAAGCTGCAGCCCAAATAGCTCAAGAAGAATCTGCAGCAGTAGCAGAGGTACCTGCTGTCCAAGAAGAACAACAAGAAGGTCACAGTTCAGAGACTACAGTGGTTCAAGAGGATCAGTACAGGCATAAGCACCAGCAGCAGCAGACCAGGCAACAGCACCAGCATAAGAGCAAGCAGCAGATATTATCAGGAAATTATTGAGGAAATCAGAACTAGTGAGAAAAGGATAGAGGATATTCCTCTAGAGCACCTCGTACCTGTAGAAGAATTCCAAGAGATTGCCCCTCCTACTTCTAGGATAGGGTCAGTCCTCCGAAGAGCACTTGAGTCCATTCCAAGCACTCAAGGTATGGAAGAGGTTGCTAGTGTTGAGGAATCTGTGGCACCAAGCCACACAGATGGCAGTTTTGTGGAAGATGCTCCTAGCCAGAAGGAGCAAGAAGAACCTATCCCTGAAGCTGTGGCATCAGGCCACACTGAAGAAGTTGTTATGGAGGAAGCTCTCATTCAGGGGGAGCAAGAAATTATTGTTGAAAATGATCAAGTGGAAGATGTTCCTACTCAGGGGGAGCAAGATCAAGGAAATGAGGATGTGGCATCCGGCCACAATGATGTCAGATGGAAGATCCTCCTGCCCAGGAGAACAAACAACAGTAGTTCATGATGATGCACCCATGGAAGATGCCCCTACTGAAGGGGAGACTTTGGGTGAGAAAGAAGGTGAGGCTCAGGGGGAGAGAACAGAAAATCCCCCAGAAAATCAGTTCAGAGAAGGAGAAACCGCCAGTTCTTCAGAATCAGATTAGCAGGATGATCATGGTGATCAACGGGAACCCGTGGACAAGGCAAGGGAGAAAGGAAAGGAAGTTGCTTCAGATATTCCTCTCCTTGCGGATGCTCCACATCAGAGGCCACAGAGATAGAAAATTGTTATAAGTTTGAAGCCTGTGATAGAGAGATTGGATGCCCAAGGTGAAATTCTATGCTCTGTGCAATCAGATGTCAATTCAATCTTTATGAGCCAAGCCTCGACAGCAAAAGAATTGTCCCAGGTAAAGAATGCTATCAGATGGTTTATAAAGAATTAGGGAGCATGAAGACTATGCTTTCAGATTTTTTGAAGGAGGTAAGAGCACCAGCACCTCCTGCTCCTCCTCCACCTACTCCTCAGCCATCTGAGGGAACTGAAGAAGATGTTTCTAGACCATCAGGGTCTGTGCCTGCAGAAGAATCAGGGCCATCCAGGCCATCTGTTGTTGAAGATGCACCTCGGCCAACAGGGCCATCAGCTGAAGGGCCAGTAGGGCCCGTTGAGGAAATGTCAGGGCCAACCAAGCCAGTGGAGACTGAGTCTAAGCAGATCCAAGCAGAAGAAGAAGTTGTTGCTCCAGAGCCCCCAGCTCCTTCACCCATTCAGACACCAGCCCCTCCTTCCCACCTTCCTCCTCAACAGTACCACTAGCTCCTCAACCATTTAAACAGCCAAAACCCAGAACCATCTCTTCTCCTACCCCATTTCTTTCCCAATCCTCTTCACCTCCTGTCTCTTCACACACATTCCTCCACCTAATCCTCTCTTTGAGGTACCTCCAGCCTCCTCATCAGCTGGAGCCTCCTCATCCTCTGGTCCCTCCTCTTCTGGACCAACTGATATACCTCCTTCCACCTCACATTCTTTTCTTCATCCTATTCCTCCTCCCTCCTTCATTACACTCATTCTGGAGGGTGCTCAGGTTGATGGTCCCTTTCTTAGGGCCATTAAAGATGAGTTTGAGGATGCCATTCTCTGATCTGTTCTGAAGGTTGGAGAACATGTTCATAGGACAGACTCTTCTAGTCCTGTCCATAAGAAGCTCAAAATCACCTCCACATCATCTAAATCCTCTAATCCTCGTTATCCCCTATATGGTTTTCTCTGACAGAGGACACCAAGAATAAACCCTTTACAGAGAATTCCTTCAGAAAGTTGTCTTTGCTTCTATTTTCAATCTTCCTCATCTAGATCTTACTGATCACCTTAATGTCATTTTGCCTTATACTTCCCTCTCCAAATTCATAAAATTTAAAATTTTCTCTCTCGCCGAATCCCAAACTGAAGAGCAGTGGGCTCGAGGCATAAAGCTCTCTACAATAAATTTCTTCTTGCCAGATCTGCCAGGTTCCCTCCCAGGGACCATTCCCTGACATTATCTGAATGGTTCCAAATCCATCAAGGACACCTGGGCTCCCTTCATTCAAAAGGAGATCAAGATGATCCGGCATTTCAAAATGTTCATGACTACTGGTATCTTCATTGTCTCCCTAAGATTCAGCGGGTCAGTTCAAGGAAGCCATCAAAGCACTTGGATCAGTTGAAGCCCACACTGAAGATGTCCAAGTTGATATTGCAACTCTCCAGCTGCTTGATATTGTTTCTCTTCCTCCTCTTCACTCTTTGATCATGGATTCCTCTGTAGGCTCAATTATCTTTGAGCGTTTTGCCAGAGTCATGGGTAGAATCAAAGTGCAGAAGGGCTATCTGGTTGCTTTCCACAGATTTCTGTTTAGAGAGTATCACCAGGGCCATGTCAGTGCTAATGTTCTTGCTCCTGCCCTGTCAGAATGTGAAAGACTCTCCTCTGCATATTGGATCCGGTTCTATCCCCTTTCAGCACAACAACTCACTATATTAATGATTCTCAAGCCAGGGAAGGTAATCCTCCACTGTCAGCTGCTACCTTTCTAGACATGAACTCCATTCACCTTGTCAATGATCCCTTTCAAACTTGGGTTGAAAGATACAAGGTTTATGCAGCCATGCGCCAGAATTGACGCACAGCAGATTTTCTACCCTGTCTATAGAGCAGTTTCTTGCCTGTACTAGTTGGGAAGGTCAGCTTTTTTAAAACCTCCTTTGACAGAGATCATTATGCTGACTTCCTAGATGATCAGTTGGCTCTCCATCTCAAAAGGATGGCTCGCACCATGGGACCAACCTATTCTGTATCTCCTGGGGTTTTCAAGGTGTATTTTGAGCAGCAGGAAGAGCAGGGTTGGGAAGTTATTTCTCATTATGCCTCTCTTTTGTCTCCGCTTCTATCTCCCTGTACCCCAACAAGCATAATCAGTCATTTTGTGTTCTCCCATTTGTCTTTTCTCTCTTTCTTTGTCTTCATACTTTATCTTTTTGCTTAATGACAAAAGGGGGAGAAATATAGCATTTCTGAAATACATCTATATGATTCCGAAATGTCACTAAAGTTTTATTTCAGAACATCTTTGTTTAATGCTATGTTTTGTCATCACCAAAATGGGGGAGATTGATGATCCAATTGTCCCCATGTAATTTATACAAATTACTTATCTATTTTGGTGATTAACAAAACTATGATAAGGTTACTAACGAATTTTCTATAAGTCTTGAGCACAGGAAATAAAAACAAGGAAAATCAAGCCAAATGGTAAGCATTATTCCTACTGTAGCAATTTTGTTTCAAAGCATGAAATCTATCTAAGTCCACATCGACTTTATTTATGCTACAACGATTTCAGTAGAGCTATAACAATTTCCTTAGTTCCATAACGATTTCATACTTATAAGGATTCACTATGTGTTATATCGTTAAGTGATTGCAACGATTTGCTCTCACAACGATTCGTTAAGTGATTACAACGATTTGTTCTCACAACGATTCGTTAAGTGATCACAACGATTTGCTCTCACAACGATTCATTAAGTGATCATAACATTATTTCTCGCAACGATTTGTTAAGTAATCATAACGATTTGCTTTCCACAACGATTAGTTAAGTGATCATAACGATTTGTTCCAGAACGATTTCTTAAGTGATCACAACTACTTGCTCTCGCAACGATTCCTTAATTGATCATAACAATTCGCTTTCCGCAACGACTCCTTAAGTGATCATAACGGTTTGCTCTCATAACGATTCGATAAGTTACATAACGACTCTGTCACTATAATGGCTCATCAAGTTACATAACGACTTGGTCGTTGTAACGATTCAATACATTTCACAACAATTCGCTTATAACCATTTGGTTATTCATGTATTACGATTTGTGTATGCATTTGTTTGTTTATGAATTCATAACGATTCACTCATGCATATAACGATTATGTAAGTCATGCATACAATGATTTCATGGAAGACAACGATTATTTTTCAAGTCAACTTCTAATACGTTGAAAAGTCAAAGTCTTCACTCATATCTTTCTGTCAACTGTGCATTTATGAAGACTAAATGTATCACTGCATGCATGCAGATGATATCTTATTCTCATGTGTATTATGTAACATTTTTTCAGAAGAACAGAATGGAACTTCTACTTCTGTATAAAATCAATCTAACGTTGACTGACAACAAGAGACAGTCTAGCTGTCTATTGTTTAGCATTTAATGTGTGCAAGTCTCTGACAACATTCTTCATACAACGTTGCACAAATAGAAGCCAAAGGATACTACAAAAGATCTTCTCTCTTTGCGTGCATGGAAAGCAAAAGTCCGTTGAACTTCTATAGTACCATGCAGTCTAACATAAACCATACTTAGAGACAAATGTACTTCAACGTTAGAATTTCAAAAGGATGATATATATAGAAGAATGAAGCTCCTGAAGCAACAAGAATAGTTAGAGAACAACAAGTGATACAACGCTTACAACCTTCTGCAAGCTTTCCTAGAGCCAAGCAAAAATTCCCATCTGTTCTAGCTCTTGCTCTCTGTGCTAAGTATAGATATGTGAGAGAGCCTTTAGTTCTGACAAGAGTTTTTTGTTGTAGATCCTTCCTTCTCAGTTCTTAGCTTCAGATCGAGTTGTGTTCTATAAGCTTGATCTAGGGGCTTCATCTCTGAACACTTTTCTTGTGTTGTGCCCTTCGTTGGAAGGAAGACCTAGTGGGTTCCAGGGTGTTGTTCCCTTCGTGTGAAGGAAGACCTGGTGGGTTCCAGGGTGTTGCTCCCTTCGTTGGAAGGAAGACCTGGTGGGTTCCAGGGTGTTGTTCCCTTCGTGTGAAGGAAGACTAGCTGGGGTGATGGGTGCTGTAGTGTCCTTAAGGGGGACTGTACCCTCGTCAGTGAAATCCTAAGATATTGCTCAGGGACTGGACGTAGGACTCCTAAGGAGAGGAGATCCGAACCAGGATAATTCTCTATGTCGTGTGATTGCTTTTGTGTGTTTGATTTTTCCTTCACTAACACTAACAATCTGCGAAGTGTGTTTTTGTGACCATTGTGTGAACAGGTTTTAAGTATTAAATATTTTTTTTAATATCCCATTCACCCCCCCCCCACCCCTCTGGGCTAGCTAGCTAGGCAACACTTGTTTTGACCTATAAGAACAGTAGATCTTAGAGCAAAATTTATGGCTATGTAATTGTGGATGATTATTCAAGGTACACTTAGGTATCATTTTTGGAAGCCAAATCAGAAATCTTTTCATCCTTTCTGAGGTTCAGTAGACTAGTACAGAAGAGATAGAAGTTTCAAATAATCAGTATTAGATCTGACTATGGTGGAAAATTCAAAAATAGAGAGTTTATCAAATTCTGTGAAGAAAATGGCATAGAACACAATTTCTCTGCACCTAGAACACCTCAACAGAATGGAGTAGTAGCAGAAGGAAAAATAGAACACTGCTAGACATGGCCATAACAATGCTTACAGAATACAATCTACCAAAATATTTCTGGGTAGAAGCGGTCAAACAGCCTGCTACATCATCAATAGGTGTAGATCAGACCAATATTAAAGAAGACACCTTATGAATTATACAAGGAGAAAAAAAGCAATGTCAGTCATCTTCGACCATTGGTTGTAAGTGTTTCATTTTGAATAATGGTAAACATTATTTAGAAAAATAGATGCTAAAAGTGATGAAGGTTTTTCTACTAGGATATATCTCAAAACCTAAAGGATACAAAGTGTTTAACAGAAGAACTTTAACTATAGAACAATTAGTTCATATTTTATTTTATGAAACTGACCCTTCTATTAAGAAAATAGAAGAAGAAGATATTGTTGAAGAATTGTGCAGGATCTGGAATAAACTTCTCTTGAAGAAAAATATGAAGATAAGGAAGATCCTCCACTAGAAGAACCACAACAACAACAAGAAACACAGGAAGGACTACCTAGAGAATTGAGGTATCACAGAGATCATCCAAGGAAAATATTATAGGTGATCCTCAAGATAGGGTAAGAACAAGAGGTATGACAATTCCTGTGATTTTTCTACATTTGCTTCTCAAATTGAGCCTAAGACAATCAGTGATGCACTAGCAGATGAATCTTATATCCTAGCTATGCAAGAGGAACTTAAGCAGTTCCAACACAGCCAGGTCTGGACTCTTGCCTCTAGTCATTTTGACCATCCAGTTATTGGGACCAGATGGGTCTTCAGAAACAAAATAGATGAATCAGGAGTAATCACCAGAATAAAGCCAGACTGGTAGCACAAGGATATTCCCAAGAGGAAGGCATTAATTTGATGAAACATATGCTCCAGTTGCTAGATTAGAGACAATTAGAATTTTATTAGCATATACATGTTCTCTTAATATCAATTTAATTCAAATGGATGTTAAAAGTGCTTTTCTGAACAGCTTTATAAAAGAAGAAGTTTATGTGAGCAACCTCCTGGTTTTGAGATACTAAATATCGAAATTATGTTTTTCATTAAAGAAAGGACTATATGGGTTCAAAACAAGCTCAAAAGCCTAGTATGAAAGACTCAGTGCTTATCTTATATCACATGATTTTCAAGAGGTAAAGTAGATAGCACCCTATTATTAAGAAATTTTTAGAAGGAATCCTGATTGTACAAATATATGTTGATGATATATTTTTGGTTCTACTAGTGAATCACTCTGCAAATCTTGAAACCTTATGCAAAGTGAGTTTGAGATGAGCATGATGGGTGAGCTTAATTATTTTCTTGGCTTACAAATTAAGTAGACCAAGGAAGATTACTCACATCTGTCAAACCAAGTACATTTCAGATTTGCTATCTAAATATGGTTTTGACAAGTGTAAGCCCTTAGGAACACCCATGAGCTTAGTTATTAAGTTAGATAGTGATCCAATTGGTAATTAAGAAAGTGGATCAAAATATTTATAGAGGCATGATTGGGTCATTACTCTACCTTACTGCTAGTAGACCAGATATAATGTCCAGTGTATATTTTTGTGCTAGATTTTAAACTGATCCAAAAGAATTTTATGTTAATGCTGTTAAAATAATTTTTAGATATCTTATAAACACAAGTAAATTGGGTTTATGGTATCCTAGAAGTTCCGAACTTAAATTGCTTGGATATAGTGATGCTGACTATGCTGGATGCAAAATAGATAGAAAAAGCACTAGTGGTACTTGTGAAATTCTTGTAGGATGCTTAATTTCTTGGTCTTCCAGAAAACTAAATTTTGTAGCCTTGTCCACAACAGAAGCAAAATACATTGTAGCTGGAAGTTGCTGCACTCAACTACTGTGGATCAAACATCAACTGGAAGACTATGGTCATACACTTTATGAAATTCCAATGCTGTGTGACAACACAAGCACAATCAACTGACCACAAAATACAATTCAACATTCAAGAACCAAGCACATTGAGGTCAGACATAATTTCATCAGGGACCATGTAAGTAATGGAGATAGATTTACTAAACTCTCCCTGAAGATAGATTTACTTCAATAAGAAGAGAAATAGGTATGAGCAACCTGATTAAAAAACTCAGACTCTTTACTATATTGTATGTTCCATTCAGTGCAAAATCTTTCTAAGTCCTGAACCTTCGACTTCTCTGAAGCTGGAGTCTTGTACTGCGACTCTCATGATGTTGGAGTCCTGTACTGCGACTCTTATGAAGTCGGAGTTGTGTACTGCGACTCGTATGAAGTCGGAGTCAATTTTAATTTTAAAAAAGGGTTTACAAGTTTTTTAAGGGGAATTATTTATAACGGTTTATTCCTTAATCTTAGCCGTTCATCTCCTCATCTACGGTCTATTACATATCCTCCTTCTACATTAGGACCTTTCCCTCTTTCATTCCAAATCACCATTTGAAACGTCTTCGACTCTCTTGTCTTCTTCCTCTAGTTCCCGCGTCTGTTCTTCACCCCGACAGAACCACCTTCGAAGCAACTGCAGATTTTCTCCATTTCCTTGAAGAAAGGTAGGATCTTTAACCTCTCTGGACTCATTCTACATCTCCTTCAGACTCTTTTCGTGTATTTGTCTAAATGGCTTCATCTAGGGCTCCAGAAGGAACTCTCTTCACCCCTGAGTAGTTACAGCGTCTCTCTTCAGCCAAGGCTTCTATTTGCCCAGGGAAGGTTGTAGACTTCGCTCAGTTGATCGGTAGGCTCAGTTGGGTAGCAGAAACCCAAGAAGAAATGTTCTGGTCGAGGATCTGTCAGATTAATGAACCAACTTTTCAGGGCGCCTTGAAGGCTTTCTATCTCTCCCTCCAAGTTTCTGCAGATGGTTCTGTAACAGGCTCAGTGAAAGGTATGATAGTTAGAGTTTCTGAAGATTTATTAGTCGAGCTTTTGGATTGCCCTAACTCCAGACATAGGATCAGTGAGGTAGTGTCCATGGAGAAGCAAAAATTAGGGGTTGTTGGTAGTATGGGGACTCTCTCTAAGAAAGGGCTCCTTGTCAATGAGCTCTCAGCAGAGAAGAGGATTATTCATGCCATAATCACCACAATCATCACCCCTAGGGCTAGAACCTATTCATCCTTCACTGCTAGAGATGACAGCTTGCTATTTTGGGCCATTCAGAGGCATAGGGTCAATCTACCCTCAATTATATTGGAAAGGATGGCAGGGTCTAAGTTTTTACAAGAATCTCTACCTGATGGACCTCTGCTCACCCTCATATTTATAAGATTTTCAGTGGATTTAAGTGATGAGATTTCAGTTTCTGTGAAGGAGAAGATTGGGCTTCCCACCTTGAGAAGAAGCCATTATGTATTGGAAGATAAGGCCTAGAATCTATGGTCGAAGGACTCTGTCCCTAGTTGCTCTCATGACATCTTTCTAGATGAGGCACAAAGTTCCACCTCTCTTCCTCAAGTTTAGTCTCCAGTAATCAGAAGAGAGGAAGTTAGAGAAGAAGCAACAGTGGCAGAGGAAGAAGTTCATGCTACTGCTCCCTCCCAAGAGCAAGACATCCGGATGACACCATCAATCAAGTGCTTAGGGATCTAAGGGGCAAGGGAGTGGCTCAAGAAGATGATATTCCCAGTTTCACTCTAGTTGAGCCATCTTGGATGAAGAGTTTCACCATGTCTCTCCACCACATGTTGAGACTCAGCCAAGGTCTCAGGGGGAGACTAGTCGAACTATGGATGATGTGATGGACCTGATAATGAAGCAACAAGAGATGATGTTTGTACTAAAAATATAGATACAACAAATAGATATCAAATTTGACTTCATGTCAGAGGAAGTTTAGCAGATGAAGGATCTACTCCTACAGTTGGTGTGCCAACAGGGCAGAGGCAGCTCTCAAGCACCTCAATCTGTTCAACCTGAAGAGCAGCCACAGCAATAGCCTAAGAAATCTGTTCCACAGCAAGAGAAGTCTGAAGATCAGTCAGTTGTGGATTCAGTAGCAGTTCCAGATCCAACTGTTGAACAACAACAACAACAACAACAACCTTAGCAGGAGCAAGCATCTGAGCAGTCCTTGGAGCAATCTGATCAATCCTTGGAAGTGGACTCCAATCCTAAGGTCAAGACCTTAAGAGAAGGGTTAGAAGGAAGCTGATGAAGTCTAGTAACCTTATCTTTCCCTCTCAACCCTCCACCATTCCTCCCACTCCTACTGCTCCAACTCCTCCTCCTGCTTATCCAACACCTCTCCCAACTATTGAACAAGCACCTCCAATTCCTTCTCAACATGTTCCTTCTGTCTCCTCTGATCCTCCGCCTTCTACTTCTCAACCAGAGGAACAACCTCCACCTCCCACAAATACTTCAATTTCTTCATTTCTATGAAGTATACTTTCAAGCCTCACACTGTAAAAACACCCACTCTTCACACCCTAGCTCCTCATTTTTCTCCTCTCTCCCTCTATCCTCAATTCCTTCTTCGACTAGCTCTACTCATTCACTTTCTCAAATAGTACCCAGTGTGGAACTATCATCTAGATTAGGGTCTCAGATGAAAGACAATCCTAGTTCTCTTCTTCCACCATTCTAGTATGCTTTCATCTATCATTCTGAGCACCATATGGCTCTCTTCAAAGAGTTCCTTTCTATCAATGCTTTCCTTGAAGTCCATGGGATGTCAGCCTATAAATTTGAAGACTGGCTCCCTACTTTGCTTAAAACTTTAAAAGTCCTTTTGGCTGATGTGAATCTTATTACACAGAAAAGTCATAGTCTCTCCTCTGAAGAATTCTTGAATCTATACCCTGGTGAAGCCGAAAAATTCTCAACTGCCAAGCTTAGGAACTAGTTTCTGACTATTCCCCTTCACCTAAATCTTAGGTTCTTTGATCTCTTGGTGACTTCCTAAAAGAGCTCCAAAGCAGTTATGGTAGAATGAAGACAAATTTAGAATGGGTTTTCCAGATGTAAATAAGGGGCAGTGGACTATGATTATTAAAGGGAAAAGAGAAATTACTCCCTCAATGACTATTGGATTGCCCTCTAGATTGCACCCTAGTCAGGTAGGTGCTATTTCATCTAGGAAACAATTTGCCCAAGTAGTTTTCAACAGGCACATCAGGATAGACGCTAGATTCAAGATCAAAGGTATCCTTCCATCGTTTTGCTATGATGCATGCCCCAAAGAACTCTCAGTACATGAAAGATTTCCAGCACAGTTTTGCAAAATCTGAGAGATTGAATGAAGATTAGTGGGCAGCAACTTATCCAGAAGAAAGTGCAGAATGCAGAAAGCTCAAGCTATCTTCCTCAGTCTATCTCTGTAAGGGATATGAGACACTTTGGAAGTCTGTCTCTCACAAATGGACACAGAGATACCTTGTATATTACCAAGACAAGGAAGCTACTCACTCCCGGGGTCTCCACTGGAAACTCACTGTTCATGAATTCCTGCACTAGGTAGCTAGTAAGAAGTTTATTCCTCTTAGGAGAACCTTGCGCAGTGATAACTACCATAGGAGAGTCAACTGGTATCATCTCCGCCACATTAAATCCTATAGGAAAATCCCCTTTGCAGGACCCTCCTATGACATAGATAGTTTCAAATTTTCTCACTTTTTCCCTGAAAATGAGCAGAAGCTATGGGCTCTTCTTCATCCATTCTTTGCTCAAATCCCTCCTTCCCTCTATCTTCCTAGTTCCTCTTCTACTTCATGAATAAAATGTTCTTTAATGTTTTCAATATACATATGTTTCTAGCCATTTATGTGTATCTATCTCTCTCTTTCTATCTCTCTCTATGTGTATACTTCATCCTTTTTGTTAATGCCACAAAGGGAGAGAAGAGAGAATAGAACAGAAACAAATTAAAAATCTTTTGTTACTCTATTTATTTAAAGGTTTTTGTCATTAACAAAAAGGGGGAGAATTTTTTAGTAACTATCCTTAAAAAATATTGCTAAACATTTAATCATTATGTTTTTGCTATGACAAAATCTTTTAATATCTCCTAAATCAATTTATTGATTTATACTTCAATTTATGAAAATTAATATGACAATATAAAGGCACACATATATAATATTGTATAATACTTAGCCAAAAATTATGCACACACAAAATCTAAGTATCAATGTTGTCACACTTTTGTAAAGATTTTCTATAAGTCCACAGCGTATACTGTATATCACAATGACTCCAACTTTTGATAAGTCGAAGACTCTGACTTTAGAAAAGTCGAAGTATTGTACCAATTGATGAACAAACGGGTTGTACTCCGACTTTGGAGATGTCAAAGTATGGCATAACTCCAACTCCTAAAAAGATGAAGTCCTGATACTGATTGCTTATCAACTGGCCCTTACTCTGACTCTTTAAAAGTCGAAGTCTGACTTTACTCCGACTCCTGAAAAGTCGAAGTCTTGTTGATGGTACCTTACTCCGACTCTTTAATAGTCGAAGTCAGACTTTACTCTGACTCCTATAAAGTTGATGTCTTGACTGTTGTATCTCACTCTGACTGTTTAAAAGTCGAAGTATGATATCGATTGTTGAACAAACTTGTTCTACTCCGACTCCCCAGAAGTCGAAGTCTATTATCTATTGCTTGTTTGCATTGCACTCTGACTCTCTAAAAGTCGAAGTATGACATCGATTGATAAACAAACTTATATCACTCCGACTCTCAAAAAGTTGAAGTCTGTCATCAATCAATGTCTCACTGCGACTTCTATATAATCGAAGATCTATATACATCTATTGTCTTTAACTCCGACTCCTTGAGAGTCGAAGTATCATATATCAACATCAATGTATTTGTACTTCAAATAAGTTTCATGTATCTGTCATTTCTCACAGAATCCAATAAATCATAATCTTGAGTATTTCAATGATTTTCATTATTCCTTTGGGATCTCTTATGAATAAAAATGTCTTATATTACCTTATGATTATTTCTCTGCTATCACAATTCAAATATTCGTTTAAGCAAGAAAAAGTATATTCAAAATAATCATGTAAAAATACGTTTGTTAAGATTTGAAATAATTATATAATGTGGTCTCTTGCTTGCTGTAAGAAGTTTAGTTCTTCTCCATTGACAGTTGCTATGCAGTAAATGCGATGGTAGATATAAGCAGCATGGACTATCTATCAGAACTCATCTACCATATCTCCTTTTTGTCAGAACTCCCTTACTTTCAGGATACAACTGTCTGTCTGTTCTTTAATGCTCTGAACATCTATCCATTCGAGGTTCTTTATACTTTACATATATTTCTATCTCACCTACCTCTGAAAGGACAAAGGTACTTGTGCTTCCTTACCTTGCAGATAGTTAGCTACCTACTGAAGCTTGATTGCGGATATGAAGCTTGCAGTCATTTTGATAAGCTATTTGATAGAGCCATGAAGCTACCTCCATAGCCTGAAGACGTTGGGACTCTAAGAGTTGAAGGACTGATGGTTATAACTAAAGTCTTAAGATGTCAACATCCAAGGATAAATGGCTATCCTTCAAATGGCTAGTTTCTAACGGTTAGTTTCAAACGGGAAGTTCAAGCATCTGAAGCTCATATATAGAAGCTGAATTTTGAACCAGAACAACCACCACAACTCCAATCAGAAATTGTAAGCAACAAGAGTCACAACAAGCTTTTCTACTGAAAAGAGAAAGAGAGAGTGCTACTTCAATCCTTGACTTCCAAGCTCTTTTTTTTTAGAAGTCTTTTCTCTTGGGTTGCATTCTAAACTATAGATCTTCTCAGTCCACCTCTTAGATTCAGAAAGATCTAGAGCTCCAATTCCTACTTGTATCTCTTTCTGATTCTCTGTGTTTGTTCATTCTTCATAGTAGACACACAAGTGTTTCATTTCTATAAAGGAAAACCAGCAGGGGGTTTGTTCCCTATAGTGCCCCTCTTGTGAAGGGAAGACCTATGGTCGTAGGTGCTCTTTGTACCCCTTGGTAAAGGAAGACTTGCTTGGGAGCAAGTGGGTTGTAATACCTCTCAGGTGAGAGAAGGCCAAGTGGTCTTGGCAGTAGTGAAATCCCAGGTGGTCTTGGGGATGGATGTAGGACTTCCATGTAGGAAGGGCCAAACCAAGATAAAATCTTATGCAATTGTGTGATTGTTTCCGCCAAGTTTTCACTTGTTTCACACACACCACACTATGTACTTGATGATCAATCCATCTCCATATAATTTTTATTATTATATGTACTTTTGGTGATAACAAAACTCTAGAAATTATTCACTAACATCATTTTCTGAAGTTTGTCAATAGGTCTCAAATAAAACAAACTCAGTAAGTTATCTACTCTCACTGTTATTTGAAGTTCATTGCATTTGAATTTGTTGAAGTCTACATCGACTTCTATTAAAATCTCACAACGATTACTATTTTATTACTACATCATTTTCACTTAAACAACGACTACCTTATGAGAACATCGATTTCGGGTCTACATCGACTTCATGAAAGAACATCGATTTCGGTTCTATATCGACTTATATAAGAACATCGATTTCGGTTCTACATCGACTTCATTTAGAACAACAATTTCACTTAAACATCGATTTCATTTCTACATCGATTTCACTTAAACATCGACATTGGATCAAACATCGATTTCACTTGAACATCGATTTCAATTCAACATCGATTTCATTTGAACATCGACTTTACTTGAACAACGACTTCGGTACAAACATAGATTTCACTTGAACATCGATTTCAGTTAAACAACGACTTCACTTGAACATCGATTTCAGTTTAACAACGATTTTACTTGAACATCGACTTCAGTTAAACAACGACTTCTTACACAACATCGATTTTACTCCAAACATCGATTCCATTTCAACATGGATTTCATTTTCGCATGGATTATGGTTATATCATAACATCAATTTCTTTCCAACACCGACTTCACTCACAACAACTTCTCTTGAACGTAAGTCATGTTGGACATCGACTCTCATTGTACACAGACTGTCTATAAACATCAACTCTCTCTTAACAACAATTATGTTTTAGACAGTGATGAATATTACTATTATAATCCTTTCAGATAGTCTTAAATATATTCTTCATGATATTCAAATATATTTTTCAAATCTCTAAGGATTTCAAGTCTTCCCGCGAACCTTGTTGTATCCCATGCACTCAAACATTTATTATGTTTGGTACAATATCTCTGCACAACATATCTTCAGATCACCATACTCATGTCACATAAAGTAGAACTTTAAAGGATGACAGAATGGAATTTCCTCTTTGGTATTATCCTAAAGCATGGCTACTGATGTTGACTGACAGTTTAGACACAGTTAAGTTGTCTATGCTTTAGCATTTATTGTGTGTAGGTTTTCGGTAGTCTCAAACGTTACAACGTTGGACCTGTCACGTTGACAGAAGCAAGAACAGATCCAGATAATCCTTCTCTATGTTGTGTCTATCTTGCCATTTAATGACTGCAGGTGTTTCTTGATTCCTACTTGGACCAGACACATCTGACATGCTTGAAGATTAGAGAGAACGGATACTCAACGGGATACCTGTTCAAACAGAAGATAAATAGAAGACTGTTGACTCCATGAAGAATATTCTTGACACCTTGAGGAAAAAGATAGAAGAGCTCGCTCCTGCATTCAAAATACTTCTCTGCTCTTAGCTCTCCATAGCGTTGTCTTTTAGATTTTTGGGAACTTTTTTTAGATCTAAGAGACTTCTACTGTTCTAATTTTGTCTCTTAGTGTCTGCTTAGATCAAGCATTTTCTATAAGCTTGGTCTAGGCGCAATCCTCTCTTACTCATTCTTGAGTGATCTCTTCATCTGTAAGAGAGGACCTATTGTGAAGTGGGTGGTTGTTCCCTTTGGTAAGAAGGAAGACCTATTGTATCAGGTGGTATTGTGCCTCTCGTCCAGTGAAGAGAAGGCCAGCTGTAGCTGGATGTGTAAGTGTCCTTAAGGGGGACTATACCCTTGGTTAGTAGAATCCCAAGTCTTTGCTTGGGGACTGGACGTAGGACTCCTTGTGATAGCAGATCTAAATAGGATAAAAATTTTTGTTGTTCTTGTGTTTGATCTTACTCTGTCTTCATTACGAACTAACTCTAACCATTGAATTTAGTGTCTTCTGTCAAAGCGCTTTTATTAACAGGAATCTTCTTAAAAGAATTTTAGCAATCCATTCACCCCCGGGCTTGCAACTTGGTCAACAAGTGGTATCAGAGCCAAGTCTCTTCGAGTAAGTAGATTTCACGATCTGAAGAGCAAAGATAAATGGCAGCCCAAGGTTATGCAAAAGGACAATCCGGAAACAGACCTCCACTATTCAATGGTGAAGACTACAACTACTGGAAGACATGAATGGAGTTCTTTCTTCAAGGACTCGATTTCCAATTATGGACACTACTAGAAGATGGAGATCTGAAGACACCAACACCAAAGACAAATGGACAGATGATGACAAGAAGAAACTGTTTTAGAACAGCAAAGCCAAGAGTATACTGTGTTGTTCACTAAGCAAGAAGGAATTTAACAGAATATCAACATGCAAGTCAGCTAAAGAGATGTGGGATAAGCTAAAGCTCACTCATGAAGGAACTGACAAGGTAAAAGAAACAAGGATTGATATATGGTAGCTCAATATGAGAGGTTCCAAATGCACTCTGGAGAATCCATATCCCAGATGTACAGTCGTTTTACAAATATCACTAATGGCCTGGTAGATGGCCTGGGTAGGGCTAGGAAAAACATATGAGACAAGAGATATGGTAAGAAAAATATGATCTTTTCCAACTTTATGGACTCCAAAAGTATCTGCCATAGAAGAAGCTAATGATCTCATGAAGATGTCTCTCGAAAAACTCATTGGGTCTCTAATGGCTCATGAGATAACATGGAAAGATTGGAGAATCATCTAGCAAGAAAAATTATAACAATGCCCTCAAAGCCTCAGAGAACACATTTGAAGGCGATCAAAGTGAAAGGAGCGAAGAAAACAGTGAAGATGAAGAAGCCTTTCTCTCCAGACATCTACAACGAATCTTAGCCAAGAAGAAATATCAGTCTGAAAGAAGATACTTCAAGAAAGGCAAAGAGTTCAAGAGACTTGAAGGCAAAGAAGTTAAAAGATCTGAGCCTATATGTTACGAATGTAAGAAGCCTGGACATCTCAAGGCTGAGTGTCCAAAACTGAAGAAGGTTGAATTCAAGAAAAAGGACAACATGAAGAAATTCAAGAGATATAAGAAGAAAGCTATGGCTGCTGCTTGGAACAATGAGAGTGACTCAGACAGTGAGTCAAGCACCAGCGAAGAAGAAGAAGAAAATGCCAAATTGGCATTTATGGCAAATATCGACGACAACGTAACCTCAGACTCTTCCTTTACTTCATGCATTGAGTCTGATTCTGATAATTTGGAAGAGCTTTCAATGAATTATACAGCAAGTATAAAGTCATTGTAAACAATTAAAATTAGTTAAGAAAAATTATGCATGCCTCGAAATAGCCAACTCAGATTAAAATACGAAACTGAACAACTAGAAAAACAAATTTCTGAACTGAAAAAAAGAAATGAGCTACTATGTGAAGATGTAAAAATTAAAAATGAAAAGATATCAAATCTAAAAGGTCAGGAAACAATTAGAAAATTTAAAAGTGAAATTAATGTATTAACAAAAGATAACGAAATTTGACAGCCACAATTGAAAAATTAACAAATGGAAGATCTTCTTTAATACTAAAAGGAGCAAGAAGATCTGGTAAGAAAAAGTATGGAATAGGGTTTACTCCACCAAATAATGAAGAAACAGTCATTCATCCCAAAGTATATCCAACGCCAAAATTTGTAGCTTAACAAAATCCTAATTATAAATCAAACACTAATAAAAATAATAAGCCAAACAAAATAATAAATAATATTTCTTATTGCACTCATTGTAACAAATTAGGTCATACAAAAATTACCTACACAACCAAACATTAAAATGGATTTCGAAAGGAAACTCTGTAGAAGCTAACCAACCAGGACCCAAAAGAACTTGGGTACCTAAATCTCATTAATTTATTGCAGGGAAGCCTTAGAGCATCAAAGTGGTACCTGGACAGCGGGTGCTCAAGGCATATGACCGGCAACAAAAGGCTGTTCTCATCTATTAAAAATGAAGACGGACAGTAACTTATGGAGACAATGGTAAAGGATCAATGATTGGTTGTGGATCAATTGGAAGCAAAGACAAGATCCTGATAGAAGATGTTCTCTGCGTCGAAGGACTCAAGCACAATTTGATCAGCATCAGTCAGCTGTGCGATAAAGGCCATCAAATTAAGTTTCAGGAATCAATGTGTCTCATCATCAAAGATGGAAGAACAATTTTTGAGGCCTGCTGAGAGAAAAATCTGTATGTATTATATCTAGAAGATTTGAAGAGTCAAGACATCTATTTGGCAGCAAGCAAAGAGCAAAATGCTGAACTATGGCACAAAAGATTAGGACATGCCAGCTTGGATGGAATTAGAAAGATTATCAAACTTGATCTAGTGGAAGGTCTACCAAGTGAACTCAAGACTAGATAACATCTATGGACCATGCGCAAAAGGAAAACATGTAAAATCTTCCTTCAAATCCAAGACAATTGTTACTACCTCCAAACCACTAGAACTGCTTCATGTGGACTTGTTTGGACCAATGAGAACTACAAGTTTGGGAGAAAGAATTTTGGATTTTTTATAGTTGATGATTATTCCAGATATACATGGGTATCTTTTCTTGAGTACAAAGATGACACCTTTGATAGCTTTGTGAAGTTCAGTAAGTTAGTTCAGAAAGATAAGAAGTTCAGCATCATAAGTATTCGATCAGATCATGGAGGAGAATTTCAGAATGACAGGTTTGCAGAATTCTGTGATGATCTCGGCATTGAACATAACTTCTCAGCACTAAGAACACCACAGCAAATGGAGTAGCTGAGAGAAAGAATAGAACACTTCTGGACATGGCAAGAACAATGCTATTTGAGTACAATCTTCCAAGATATTTCTGGGAAGAAGCAATCAATACAGCTTGCTACATAATCAATAGAGCCATGATCAGACCCATTCTGAAGAAGACAGCATACGAATTGTACAAGCAAAAGAAGCCTATGATCAGCCATCTCAAAACCTTTGGATGCCCATGCTTCATTCACAACAATGGTAAGACAGATATTGGTAAGTTGGATCCCAAATCTGATGAAGGAATTTTTATGGGTTACACCTCTAAACCCAAAGGGTATAGAGTTTTTAATAAAAAAAGTTTATTAATTGAACAAACTATACATGTTATTTTTGATGAATCTAACACTTCCTTGAGAAATGAAATTGTTAGTGATGATGAAGATACAGAAAAACTTCCAAGAAACTGAAGGAAGTAACCATCAAAGATGATGAAGATTCACTTTGGAAGAACTGCAACAAAAAGATATCATTCATGATGATCTTCCAAAGGAATGGAGATACAAAAAGGATCACCCAAAAGATAACATCATTGGAGATCCATATGTTGGGTAAGAACTAGAGGTAATATCATTCCTTGTGATTACTTAGCATTTGTCTCTCAAATAGAGCCGAAGACACTCAATGAAGCACTAACTGATGAATCTTAGATTCTAGCCATGCAAGATGAACTAAATCAGTTCAAGAGAAATCAGGTTTGGTCCCTTGTTCCTAGACCATCAGATCATCCTGTGATTGGCACCAAATGGGTGTTCAGGAACAGATTGGATGAACTGGTGTTATCACTAGAAATAAGGCTAGATTGGTTGCTCAAGGCTATTCCAAGAGGAAGGCATAGATTTCGATGAAACCTATGCACTAGTTGCTAGACTAGAGTCTATTAATTTTGCTTGCTTATGCATCTGCATTAGATTTAAAACTTTTGCAAATGGATGTAAAATCAGCCTTTTTGAATGGGTTATAAAGGAGGAAGTCTATGTAGAACAACCTTCTGGTTTTGATGATTCCGATTTTCCTAATCATATTTTTAAATTACATAAAGCTTTATATGGTTTAAAACAAGCACCTAGAGCTTGGTATGAAAGACTTAGTGTATTTTTATTAAATCATTATTTTATTAGAGATCAAGCAGATAGTACTCTATTTATTAATCTAATGCCAAAAACATATTAATTGTACAAATCTATGTAGATGACATTATCTTCAAATCTACTGATGAATCTCTATGCAAGTATTTGAAAACGTTAATGCATAGAGAATTTGAAATGAGTATGATGGGAGAATCAACTACTTCCTTGGACTTCAAATCAAACAAAGCAATGAAGGAACTCACATCAGTCAAATAAAGTACACCAAGGAACTGTTGAAGAAGTTTGGGTATGAGAATGCCAAACCACTGTCTACTCCCATATGCACATCAACCAAGTTAGATAGTGATCCGGAGGTAAGAAAGTTGATCAGAAACTTTATAGAGGTATGATTGGTTCATTGTTCTATTTAACTGCTAGTAGACCTAATATTTTATTTAGTGTACGCATGTGTGCAAGATATCAATCTGATCCTAAAGAATCTCATTAATCTTAGTAAAAAGAATCTTTAGATATCTAGCTCATACTTACAACTTAGGTCTGTGGTATCCTAAAACTTGTGAAACAACCTTATTGGATACTCAGATGCTGACTATGCTGGATGTAAAGTGGATAGAAAAAGCACCAGTGGTTGTTGTCAATTTCTTGCAAGATGCTTGATTTCATGGTTCCAAGAAACAAAACTCAGTAGTTCTATCAACAGCTGAAGCTGAATATGTGGCTGCTGGGAGCTGTTGCACTCAACTCCTTTGGATCAAACAATAGCTTGAAGACTATGGACTACACATCAAGACCATTCCATGCTGGTGACAACCCAAGTGCTATAAAGCTCATTAAAAATCCTGTGCAGCACTCAAGGACAAAGCATATTGAGTTATATATCATTATTCGAGATCATGTAGCAAATGGCAACATTAGTATTTCATTTGTAGATAACAAAATCAGTTAGCAGATATCTTTACAAAAGCCTTACCTGAAGAGATTTACTTCTCTAAGAAGGGAATTAGGCATGTGCAATTATAACAGATTTATCTGTATTTAACTAGAATAAAATAATCCATTTCAGAATAAGCTTTATCTCTCCCCACTTTATTTAAGTAAATCTATTCGCTTTTTGCGCTATCGTCCTTGACTATTTTGTCGTTTTCTGCATTAATTGCTCCGCTTTTTCATAAGTCACTTTATAATCTCTCTGCTACGAAGGGAAATCATTCCTCACCAATTCACTCTCTCTCTCTCTCGCCCCTTCGACTCCAAGGTCTGCGAAACCCTCATCGACTCCAATATCCTTCTTCCCGTTCTCAAGGATTTGATTCTTCCCGCTAAACTTCTTGAGGGGTCTTGTTCATCTTCCTTCCACGATCCCTTAGAACCCTCTCTTGATAATTTCCATGGCCGCTTCTAGGAGCTCGGCAGTTTGGGTGGACAGCGCCGCCTTCCTCACGACAAACAACTCGAGCGATTTTAGAATGTAAAGATCAAGATTTGTGGAAAAAGGTAGTGGATTTGGATGATTTGGAGAAGCACGGGATGAGCAGTGTGATTGAAGCCCTTCAAAGGTTGAAATGGACAAGGGTATGTACATTTTTTGAACCAAGTTACCTGCATTTGGCAAAGACATTCTATACTTGTCTGAAATCTGAAGAAGATGGGTCTCTTACCTCCCTTGTCAAAGGTACATCCATTCACATTACTCATGACTTGTTTGAGAAGCTATTTGGTGTTTCTAAAGTAGGGCACAGTTTAGTCAACACAGTAGACATTCATGCACAGTTTAGTCAACATAGTAGACATTCATGCTAAGGGCCTCGAAATCATAGGAATAGAGGTCAAGCTAAAGGATGGGAAGATTGACATTATCAGTTCAATGCATTAATAGGCTACTGCATTTCATTGTGTGCCAAATCATAGTTCCTCACAGTGCCACATTCTCTTCATGCACAAAAGGAGACACAAATATTATTTTTTGGGCTATACAGAAACATGATATTATTTGGCACAGATTATGATTGAGAAGATGAAATCTGCCACTGAGCTTATCTGGGACAAGAAGAGCAAGCTAGAAGTGTCCCTTCCTTATGCTCACCTGCTTACAAGAATTTTCAGGCATTTTGAGATTAGTTTGGAAGGAGAATTATTGTGTAGAAGATGGGTTAGCCAATTCGCACCAGAAATTTGAAGAAGAGTGGTTTTTCACTCACAGCTAATATTTGATCAAAGACCTCTATGGCGGAAGGAGAAGCCATCATTGGAGATACCTCTGAAGTCCCTTCTGTTCAAGAAAATGAAAATGTTGTCACAGATGATGAACCTACTGAATGGAGGATTGCAGACATTGCTCCTGAGAACATTGAGCCCTTTGGGAAATCAGCTATAAGTGTTGTACCTGCCCCTATCATTGAGCCTCCTACTGTTCGAGAATCCTCTATCAGCCATATTGTAGAAGTGTTTGCACATATTGAGGGGGAGCATACTGAAATTACTATTGAAGAAACCCCTTGTGCTCCAGTTGAAGAAACTATTGTTGGAAGAGATCAAGAAGAAATCATTCCAGATGCTGCGGCACTAGGCCACTCTGAAGAATTCCTATGGAAGATGCTCCTGCTCAGGGGCAGCCTGCTACTCAGGGGAGCCTGCTACTAGTGCCCCTGTAGACCAATTTCAAGAAGGATAGTGGAAGATATCTAATGATGATGATGATTGTGCTCACCAGCACACCAGTTTTATAGCTAAGCATGATGTGCCAGCTGCTGGTCCTGGAGGAAAAGGAAAAGGTGTTGCTAGCAGTATTCCGTTGCTCACTAGAAGGGCATATAATAAATCCAGAAAGAAGAAGCTCTATGTTCATCTAGACCCAATGATTGCTCGATTGAATGCTCAAGGAGAACTTCTGTACTCTCTCCAGTCTGAAGTAACTTCAATTTTTCTCAGCCAGAGCACTCAAGCAAAGGATTTTGGTCCTCCTCCTCTAGTCCCTCCTCTGCTGGACCATCCACTCAACCTCCTCCTCCTCCATCTTTCTCCTCTTTCATCCATCTACTCCACCATCCTTCATCACTCTCATTCTGAGGGTGCTAGCATCATCGGCCATACTGTTAAACACATCAAAGATGAATTTGAAGAGGCCATCCTCCGAACAGTCCTCTCTGTCTCTTCTCATATCCACCGGACTGATTCTCAGCCTTCTCCCAGTCCTGCCTCCAAGAAAAGGAAATCTCTAAAGAGCTTGTACCCCACTCCTCTCAAGCTCTCTTTCCTCCTCTGTGGTACTCTCTTTCAGTTGTCTACAGAAGAAAATCCCTCTATTCTGAATATCTCCAAAAATGTACATTTGCCTTAATTTTTTGCCTCCCTTATCTTAATCTCTCAAAACATCTCAATCTCATTCTTCCTATTTCTCTTGTGCCGAAGCCTGACCAATCTAAAATCTTGTCTATAGCTGAGTCCAAGACTGAGGATCAGTGGGCCAGGTCAAATAAAGCACTCTACAAAAAATTTGAGGTTTCCATGCCAACCGATTTCCTCCTTAGATCATCCTCTGACACTCTCAGAATGGTTGTCAGTCAGCACACATTCTCTTGGGGTCCATTCGTTCAGAAGGAAATTAAGCTGATCAGGCACTTCAAATGTACAATGACTATTACCATGTTATGGCCTCCCAGAAGTCCAGCTTGGTCAGTTCAGGGTTGTTATTTCAGTTCTCAGAATAGAGAGCCAGTAAATGTACCTCTTCAGGTGATTTTGCCTCCTTGAAGATGTCTGACCTCAAGTTCCTCCCTCAACTGCATTTTCTCCTCATGGACTCTGATGTGGGTCCCATCATTTTTGAAGGTATGCAGAGTTAAGGCCCAAATCTTTGTTCATAAAGGAGTCTCTGTAGCTTTTGATAGATTTCTCTTTAGAGAATATCATAGGGGTACATTAAGTCTTCGGTTTTAGCTCCCCTACTAGCAGAATCCGAGAGATTCTTAAACTCTGATTGGTGTAAGGTCTATCATCAAGAAGCTCTTCAATTAAATCAGCTAAATTCTTCCTTAGTCAAGTCAGATAAACAAATCTTTCTCATGAGCAGTTCATGGATCTCAACTCCATCAACTTAGTGTCAGATCCCTACCTATTTGGGTTGAGAGATTCAAGATCTTTGAAGCTTTGAAGGAGGACCTGAAGTCTCACAAGCTAGATGATCCTATCTCTATAGACAAGTTCCTTCAGCATGCCAGTTTTGGAACTGCTGGATTCTACAGATCGTCTCTTAATGCTGATGATTACTCCCAGTTTATTGAAGATCAGCGACAGCTTCACATCAAGAGTCTCAGTCCAGAAATGGGGCCTTCCTATAACATTAGTTGTGGTGTCTTTAAAAACTTTTTTGAAGAGCAGAAAGTCCAAGCTTGGCAGCTTATACTCGTCATGCTCACTTCTGTCTCCTGCCTTCTATATTTCTGACCTCAATAATTAATAAGATTTGCACATTTGGCTCACATTTATCTTTGTCTCTCTATTCCCATTTTATCTTCTCCTCACTTATTCCTTTTTGATTAATGACAAACAAGGGGAGAGAAAACATTTGAAATACGTACTTTAAATTTCTAGCAAATTATTTTAGCTCCTTCACATATGTATCTTTTAATGTTTTGCCATCACCAAAAAGGGGGAGATTGATGATTAGTCCATCGACATATAATTTTTTATTTATTATATGTATTTTTGGTGATTAACAAACTCAGGAAATTTTTTACTAACATCATTTTCTGATGTTTGTCAACAGGTCTCAAATAAAAAAACTTAGTAAGTTATCTACTCATTGTTATTTGAAGTTTATTGCATTTGAATTTGTCTAAGTCTACATCGACTTCTATTAAAAGCTCACAACGATTAACAATTTATTACTACATTGATTTCACTTAAACGACTACCTTATGAGAACATCGATTTCAGTTCTACATCGACTTCATCAAAGAACATCAATTTCGGTTCTATACGACTTCATATAAGAACATCGATTTTGGTCTACATCGACTTCATTTAGAACAACGATTTCACTTAAACATCGATTTTGTTTCTACATCGATTTCACTTAAACATTGACTTCGGTTCAAACATCGATTTCACTTGAACATCGATTTCGATTCAACATCGATTTCATTAGAACATCGACTTTACTTGAACAACGACCTCGGTTCAAACATTGATTTCACCTGAACATCGATTTCATTAGAACATCGACTTTACTTGAACAACGACTTCGGTTCAAACATCAATTTCACTTGAACATTGATTTCAGTTAAACAACGACTTCACTTGAACATCGATTTCAGTTTAACAACGATTTCACTTGAACATCAACTTCTGTTAAACAACTACTTCGTACACAACATCGATTTCACTCCAAACATCGATTCCATATCAACATGGATTACATTTTCACATGGATTATGGTTATATCATAACATCGATTTATTTCCAACATTGACTTCACTCACAACGACTTCTCTTGAACGTAAGTCATGTTTGGACATCGACTCTCATTGTACAAAGATTGCCTCTAAACATCAACTCTCTCTTAATAACGATTATGTTTTAGACAGTTGATAAATATTACTATTATAATCCTTTCAGATAGTCTTAAATATATTCTTCATGTTATTCAAATATATTTTTCAAATCACTGAGGATTTCAAGTCTTCCCGCGAACCTTGTTGTATCCTATGCACTCAAACATTTATTATGTTTTGGTACAATATCTCTCCACAACATATCTTTAGATTACTATACTCATGTCACATAAAGTAGAACTTTAAAGGATGACATAATGGAATTTCCTATTTGGTATATCATCCTAAAGCATGGCTACTGACATTGACTGACAGTTAGACACAGTTAAGTTGTCTATACTTTAGCATTTATTGTGTGCAGGTTTCTGGTAGTCTTACACGTTACAACGTTGGACCTATCACGTTGACAGAAGCAAGAAGAGATCCAGATAATCCTTCTCTATGTCTGTGTCTATCCTGGCATTTAATGAGTGTAGGTGTTTCCTGATTCCTACGTTGGACCAAACACATCTATCGTGCTTGAAGATTAGAGACAATGGATACTTCAACGAATACCAGTTCAAACGGAAGATAAAAAGAAAATTGTTGACTCCATGAAAAATATTCTTGACACCTTGAGGAAAAAGATAGAAGAGCTCTCTCCTGCATTCAAAATAGTTCTCTGCTCTTCGCTCTCCATAGCGTTGCCTTTTAGATTTTTAGGAGCTTGTTTAGATCTGAGAGACCTTCTTTCTGTGCTAATCTTTTGTCTCTCAGTGTCCACCTCAGATCAAGCATTTGCTATAAGCTTGGTCTAGGGGCCATCCTCCCTTACTCAATCTTGAGTGATCCTCTTCATCTGTGAAGATAGGACCTACTGTGATGTGGGTGGTTGTTCCCTTTGGTAAGAAGGAAGACCTGTTGTATTAGGTGGTACTGTGCCTCTTCGTGTAGTAAAGAGAAGGCTAGCTACGGCTGGATGTGTAAGTGTCCTTAAGGGGGATTGTACCCTTGGTTAGTGGAATCCCAAGTCTTTGCTTGGGGACTGGACGTAGGACTCCTTGTGATAGGAGATCTGAACCAGGATAAAATTTTGTTGTTCTTGTGTTTGATCTTATTCTGTCTTCATTACGAACTAACTCTAACCATTGAATTAGTGACTTCTGTCAAAACACTTTTATTAACAGGAATCTTCTTAAAAGAATTTTTAGCAATCCATTCACCCCCCCCCCCCCCAGGCTTGCAACCTTGTAAACAGTACTAACAATTTTATTTAGTGTTATCTATTTTCAGATAATTTTTAAAAGTGCAAGAAGTCCTATTCACCCCCCTCTAGGACATCTAAAGTGCCATCCCGATCCAACACTTTCAACTTATTAATTGTTGCGTGCAATTTCTTTATTGAGTTTTCAGAACTCTCAACTTTCTCCACATGCACATGAACATTTGTTTTTAAAATCTCATTTTCTGATCTCAAGGATGCATTTTCAGATTTTTAGCATGTTCACGTTTTCATAATTATAAATTTCTTGTGATATGCATTGCAATTCATCCTCATACAATGTAATTTAACCTTATAGAGATTCATTCTCATCCTCAAGAACATTGCATCACATTGTCAAAAATCCACATGCCTCACATGTTTTTTTCATCTGCAATATGCTTTCAATTTTTTTCAATTCTTTCTTTTTTGTGTTTACTTTTTGTATTTATTATGCAAGGAAGTGTAAGACCTCCCATTCATCTTCAGTAAGAGTTTCAGAATCCAGTTTACCTACAATGAACACTCTCCTAATTCCATAAGGCCCAACGCGACATCCTTTAACTCCTCACCTCATCTTATGTTGATGTGGATTCTTCCAAATCACTCTATGTGGCCACCATCGCCTTTGGCTTCTTGGTCTTGCCCTTTTTCAACTTCCTCAAGTAAACTGGACATTCATCTGGGACATGCCCATTCCCTTGACATTCATAGGAAATAACATCTCTTTTCTTGCTTGTCTTTGACTTATGCTCTTTTCTTTGACCGGACAACTTGACTAGCTCTTTCTCTTCTTCACTTGAATTGCTTTCCTCCTCGGAGCTATGCCTGTAGTGATGACGTGCTCTAAGAGCTGTGCTCTAAGAGCCTCTGTCACATGTTTCTTTAAATTGATCTCATAGGTCATGAGAGATCCAATTAGTTCTTCCACTTGAGAAATTCTTAGAGTCCTCAATCACTGTGAATTTTGTGTGCCAAGCTGGTGGAAGGGTTCTTAAAATCTTTCGAACGATCTATGAGTTAGTATAGTTCTTCCCTAATGCCTTGTGTCCATTTGTGATCTCCGTAAGCCATGCGAACATCTTTGAAATTGTCTATGTTTGGCTCATCTTGAATAACTCATATTTGTACATTGGGAGAGAGATTGGGTTTGTTTTCTTTGACCTCAGATGTGCCTTCATAGATCAATCAGAGATTGTGCCATGTTTCCTTTGCTTAGCTACACATGGACACACAACGATACTCGTTAGGATGTAATCAGCACTGCATATATTCATGGCACTATAATTTTACTTTCACTTTTTAATACACTCATCAGTCCACTTCCTTTCATCCTTAGGCAATTTGTGTAGAACCATCATTATTGACATTCCAAACATCATACTCATGAGCACAATAAAAAATATCATTCTATTTTTCCAATAAGCATGATTTGTGCCATTAAAGAATGGTGGTCTATTAATGGAATGTCCATTGAGGTATGAACCAAAATTGACTAGCTACCCAGGATCACTCTAATAAAGAAGAGCCTTGCTCTGATAGCAATTGTTGTGAAATATAGCTAGGCAGTGGAGCAAGAGGGGAGGGGTAAATTGACTCCACCTGCTAAAATCAAATTGCCTACTATTTTCACTAAACGAGAGAAACTCCTTTGTACAACGGAACACAATTCGGCGAACACTGTGAACCAAACTATCCTATAGCATATGTAGAAGAGAGGTAGAAGATATGGAATCAAACCATGATGCATGCTAAGATTTTTAGGTGGTTCCTCCACACACTATGTGCACCTACATCTACTCTCCACAACTGTGGAGCATACACTAACTTGTTTCATAGTATAAGCTACAAACCCCCCACATTGTTGTTTTCTTAGAAAAACACCTATTGGATCGTATGGAAAATAATCACCATGTAGGGGGTAAATAGGGTGTTCTGAAAAACTAAAACACTAAAGATTGTTTGGTTAGTTGTTAGTATATGTGTGCAAGAATTAAGTAAGCTGAAGTAAACACATATACAACTAGGGAACACAGAGGATGTATCCTGGTTTAGACCTCCCCTCTATTGAGAGTCCTACGTCCAGTCCTCAAGAAACCACTTAGGATTTTCCACTAACCTAACCAAAGGTTACAACATACATTGAACCACTTGGTCTTCTCTTCTCAAAGGAAAAAAAAAACCTATTGTCCCCAAAAAGCCTTCCCTTATTGCAAAGAGGAAATCTCACACACTTACCCATAACAAGCCTGCCCTTATCCTAAAGGGGGGTATCAACCCTCTGCTAGTTCTACTAATCAATTATAGATCTCATAAGAGGCAGTGCATTACAGTTCACTGAGTCAAGCAACAATATAACAATGTTCACTAAGCTTGATCTCAAGTAGTCACTTAGATGGAGAGAAAACAAAAAGGTTTCTATCTAAATTAGACTCTCTCTAGGTGGACTCTCTAAATTTTCTAAAAAATGCTTAAGTCCACGTCACTTGAGAAAAATCGTGAGTGGGAGTTGAACTGCTTTCAAAGTGGTAGCTTGAAAGATCTTCAAAAACTGTTAAAAAAATATCTTCAACTAGCTTCAACTCACCAATTTATAGGCTTCTTTTCCTTCTTTTAGTAATTGATTATTTAATCATTTGAGAGTAGACATTGAATTACTCTTGTGTGTAATGTCTTGAAACTTGTGAGTAATGATCTTCTTCTTTCTATTTGGATAGTCTTGTATGATACTGTAGTCAGTGCATTAAATTATCTGCATGCAAAATTAGACACAAAAAGATTTCTTCCAGGCACATATCATAGGTCAGTAGAAACAATATTGTTCAATGAATAATAGAAATACCTAAGTAAGGTTCGATAGATGCCATCTTGTATAGAAGATCATACACTACTATTAATGTGTCTCTTTGAGTAGACTACTAGCGTATAAATCAAGGGTATGTTCGTGTCGTCTACCCGTTAAATAACTTTTTAGATAATTAAATACTTCTTGTATGGAATTTACATTTTAAATACTCTTTTATTTAATAAAATGATGAGGATTATAAAATGACAAATACATGTTGACATTTCATATTATCATTCGTAGAAATAATGATCTAGTAGATGATGTCTTATCGTGAAAATTATTTATATGCATGAAGTAAGAATTCGACAGAGAGATTTTGTGAATTCTTATTAAGAAAATAAGTGATAGTATTCCTTAGGTGAGGATATTAAATCCATCACTAACAAGATATTCAATAAATAATGATTAATCTTCAACTGTAACAATTATACAAAGAAATAGATTAACGTCAACTATAAGTATGACTTAAGAGAGAAGACGCAACATAAGTTGAAATGATCTTCGAGTTCGATTGCTGTGATATTCTTCATTAGTTGAAGTAAACATCGACTATTAAGAGTGTGTGTTAGTTGACGTGGAACTTCGGCTTTTGAAGCAAGTAAGCATAAGTTGAAGTTAAACTTTGACTTGTGAAGTAAGTCTTCATCGGTGGGAGATGAACTTCAACTTGTGAAGCAAGCTTTCTTCAATCAAAGTGTGACTTCGACTATTGAAGAAACCCCATTCCAATTGAAACGATACTTCGACTACTGAAGGAAGCTTACTTCAGTCGAAGTGAGACTTCGACTACTAAAGCGATTTCGACTACTGAAGTGACTTATACTTTAGTCGATTTGAACTTCAACTTCTGAAGTGATTTTAGATTTAGAACAAAGAATACTATATTTTACATAGCTAATTTTACTCAGTTTGTTTGTATGCTGTTCAAAACTGAACTTGTGATAAATAAAATATGTTAATTTTGTATTTCATGATTTGTCAACAGTTAATCTTTTTGTCATTTCATAAGTGCATGTTATCACCAAACATAAATTTACTTTGTCATAAGCTCCTTGTGACATCATCAAAACTAATGTAAAATAAGTATGATGAAAGAGCAGAAATTAACAAGTAATAAGGCATGATCCTAACAATCTCCTTTTTTTAGTGATGATCAAACTTTTGAATTATTGACAAAAAGATAATGAGATGCATGATTTGTAATGCATATTGCTCCCCCTAGATGAGTCCTCTCTCCCATGTAAGTTTTCTCACTCCCTTTATATTTTCTTTAATCTCTCCCCCTTATGCTCTTATATGGATATTTCTCCCCCTTATGTCATCATCAGAAAGAGAGACAAGGATAAGAACAGATAACGAAATGTTGCAGAAAAGGAAATTATAAGTACAAGAAGTTGAAAAGTCTGGGAGATGATAACAAAGTTATTTAGTGGCCTTGAAAGAGAAGGAACTAGGAAGATAAAGTTCTTTTAGCATGCTAATCAAACGAGGATGGAGGACTTCCTACTCTTCATTTTTCTTGAAATGATTCCAAAACATTTCAAAATTGATGTCATATGTTGGTCCATACATAGGCAGCTATCTGAAGGACTTCACATGTCTGATATGGTACCAATGAAGCTTAATATGATAATGGGCTTTGATTGGAATGGTAGTGTGTAGAGTTATGAATTGTGGATTAGCTGCCTTCTTTAGAAATTCAAAAATAGTGATATTCTAGTGCAACCCTTTCTCATAAGCTGCTACCTTAGCCTTGTAGTAGACCTTATACCTCTCTGTCCATTTGTGCTCAATCCTACTTTTCAGATTCTCATATTCTGTCTGCATGAATTTATATGGAGTGAGCTTGGACTTCTTACATTCTTTGGGAAGTTTTGGGTGACTTTCTTTCCACTGATATTCAGTTAATCTCTCAGACTCGGTAAATGTTTCTTGGAGTATTCTATCTTATTCTGATCAAGCAAAAATCTGTGGAAAGTAAGGATCTAACCATGCTTTAACTTGAGTCTTGCGGCTAGTGTGATGTGCTTGTTAAATATATTTTGGGCAAAATTTGCTTTTATGTTCATTACTCCAATGAGATTCAGGTGTAACCGAGATGGCAACCCTACATTGATAGTCAGATAATGGCCCTTTGTCCATTTACCAACATTTCCCATTGCCCCATGGTTACATCACTCATTTTCAGTTTAAATTGGTCATAATTAAACTTCTTCATTTATGTGAAAGTATCTTGGTAGTGCCTTATGAGTTTGCCAAACATGTCATAGAATTTGAGATCTAGAATGCTTTGGATTGATAGGGTAGGATTTCTATTTTTGTTCGCTACATCAAAGTTATTGGCTTCATTTTTGTTAGTTGCTAGTCATTCTTCATTAGTATAGAGAAGATTGTTTTGCATGATAGTATTTATGGTTGCCAATGAAATTTCTTTTGTTCTTAGCAAGATTGACACCCAATGCTTTAGTTTGTATCCTTTAAGCTCATGGACTTCTAAGAAAACTTTAAACTTCAAGAATTCTTGAAAGGACTGAAGTATCTTTGTGAATGATTAATAAAAGTATACTAGAAAGGAGGAAAGTGTCTCTGATCACCTGTCCCTTTTCTCTTTTATCTTCACCCAACATTGGATCCACAGGTATGATCATTTTTAGTATAGGTTTATCTGGATCATTAGATGAGTCCTCAGATATTTGTAAGTCAGAGAAAAATTTTGGTGGACGGTAGTGGAGTTATGTAGGTTGGTCTGAGTATGAGGATTGTTCTTCCTCAGAGTCATCATCTGACATAGAGGTATGGAAAGTTTGTGCTTTACTGTATAGAGAGGGAGAACCAATCACTGATAATTGATGTAACTTGAGTAGAAGGTGCCAGGGATATGCTTGGTTGCAAAGATGAGTGTTCTGGCTCCGATTGGGTAGTAGTGGGTGTTGGCTTAGGAGGTGGTAATTAAGATAGTGAAGGAATAGGCTGAGGTATACCAAGTGAAGAAATAAGAGGGATAAGTTCTATAGAAGAGGTACCTTAGAACTAGATTTGACCAATCTCTTTCTAGTTCTATGTTTGATAAATAGTTGACTCAAAGTTCCTTTGGGTGAAGCTTCCTCCTTGGATTCCCCGGCTACTGCTTTTGCTACTTCTGCAGTTGCCTCTATTACTGTTGTTGCTTTGACTGTTTGTATTTTTTCTTCCACATGAGTTGGTGCTGACAATACAAGTACTCCTCGTTCTTTCTATGGCTGTGTGCCGGTTTGTGTTGTCTCTTCTTCTACTGGCTAAGCATTTGTTTGTACACTGGTGCTCACCTTATTCTGAGTAAACAAAAATTGGTAAATCATGTCTCGAAGTTGAGACATTTCTTCACCCAATACATCAATCTTTACATCAACTTGGGTCATCTGTGATTGAAGAGTACTCAACAACTCTTGCTATTTGTAGATCAAATCAAAAACACCATCCATAGATGGTTCAGACCACTGCCTTTGTGTTTATTAGGCCCCAGTTTTTTCATATTGATGCTTGCTTGCTTGTGATTATGGTGCTTTGACGGTTCTGGTCCAGTCCTCTTGACAGTAGTATAATGTGCCGTTAAGATGGGTTAACATTAGCAAACTATACTATTTATATAGAGTCAAGGACAGTGTATTCCATCGTTTACTTATCTGGTTTCATGTTGTTTTTGGGTCCTTCTCACTTAATGGCATAATCAAATGTTGTCTATTATTTTCTTAACGGTACCTATGTTGCTGTTAAGTTTCTTCGTTTCTAGTTTCCTACTCTAATTTTGACCCCAATTTCTTTGCGTAGATTGATAGGAATGTTCGATTGCGTTGGGGGTTCATTTCCTACTCTAGACACGACCCAAAGCCCTATAAATATGGGGTGTTCCCTAGAGAGGACATTTAGTTGGCTAGGGTTGGAAGAGACTTTGTGGGGGTGAGAGAGAGAGAGTTCCCAAGGCTAGATCGTGTTGTGTAGAGGCTTCCCCGACCTGTATCTATAAAGGAGTGCTTTTGGATGTGAAGAAGGTGTGGGCTCATGCTGATTACGTCTAGGAAGGTTAGGAGATCGAATTGAGGCGTGGAGTTCTACCTCTTGGGCTTGGTCGAGGAGGGCTTCATCAACAAAATTCGATCTTTTGGGAGTTTTCTTGAGGCAAGTAATTACTTAGGGGTTTCGTCCATGTACTTATCATGTAGGGATTTTCGATTTTATAGATTTGTATCTTGTGTCTGAACCCCCAAATTCTATTTTCTTTCGATTTTGAGTCTGCAAGTTCTGCAGACATGAACTTGATGTCAGGATACCATGCCATATAGTTCTTATGTTGACGACATGTGATGATGCCGCCAACTCTCCTTCACAGCAAACACCATGCCCTCAAGTTCGTGGTTTTTCTGTATTTTGTGAAATCCATGAATCATGTTACTATTTGTGGGTTCCAAGGGTTCTGTCATGGTGTGTTAGACACTATGAAGGTCCCATGGACTTCAGTAAAATTTTGGTAGTTTTAGTAACTCCTGGTAAGTTTCGTTACATGAAAAATATGTAAGTTATGATGGTTTAATTTCTGTAAAAAGGATATGATACATAATCCATGCTAGAATAATTTTATCTGAGATTAAGATTACAATGAGCATGTTTTCCTACTATTAATCTCATTTTAGTCCTATTAGATATTTTTTTAAGAGTTAATAAACAAATATCTAAAATCTATTTTAATTTAGATAAATAATTTATTGTTCCAAGATTTTTGAAAAATTAGACATATGATATGTATCATGTATATGACATGTAATAAAAATTTGAGTATGACATGATTTTTTTTAAATTGTTATGATTTTAGGAGTATTAGTTGCTATGTTTAAGCATAATTAGCTAAAAAGTGATTAAAGCATGTGATTTAGAATCATGTTTAGGTTCTGTTATGTATGTTTAACCATTGTTTAATAGTATTTTGATTATTTGAAAGCTTAAGCATGTATTTATGCCATAAGTATATGTTAATAAGTATGATTAGTAAGTGCATGAGATATGTGTGTAAGACTTAATGTAATTAATGGGTAAAAGTGGGAATTTGTGTGGATGAAACACTGCTACCATAGAAGGCTATGGATCCATATTGTAGAGAAGGCTCAATGTGTTATGTGATACCCTGTGGGCATCGTAGTGAAATCCTAGAGGTGGATAAGTACCGGTGGTTATGGAGGAGAGTGCTTCTCTCGGTTCTACGTAGTTACCTTCATCCTACAATGCCTAGATGACAAGTGTGTGAACGTGTGTTCTTTTTTATGGTGGTTTGATTATATGTCTCGGCTATGTGAATAAATGTAATGTGATAGCAATGTGGCAATGTGTAAGTGAATGTGACTGTGTAACGCTCAAGAATTTATGGATTTAAAATTTTAGGAAAATAAAAATAAATGAGAATGTTAAATAAATAAATAAATGTCAGTGTTAAACTCCCAAGAAGTGGGATCAACCATTTAGATTTGTTGGGACCAACACAACACTTATTGGGCCAAAGAACAAAACCCAATAACAATAAAACCCAAAATTCGTAACCATAATTATGCAGAAAATAGGTTAAGAGTAAATTAGGGCTAAAACAAAGGTAATTAGCCATACAAAGTAATCAAAATTGTACCCAGTCATGAGAGGGGTTTCCTAATGCCATTGCTACTCCAATTGGAGGAGAAATCCCAATACATGGAAGGTACCATGCAGAAACCGCACCCACCCTTCCAAGTCTTCTTAGAACTTGAAATAAACCCTAAATCTATAAGTAATCGTCATAAGATTTTGGGGGAAGTTTACCATTGTTTGGGGTCGTGTGGAGGCGAACTAGAGCTCTGGGAGAGGAGGCGATCGGCCAGGAGGACTCCATCTTCTCCAACCTTTCTCTTCTGCGACCTGTGTAGAAGACTCTCTTAGATCTACTTCAAAGTAGGTGATCTCAGGCCAGAACTAAACAAGGGTTATACCATCTGAAAGAGCATCGTGTCTAGTTTATTTTGCATCTGTTTTGCCCAATTTCCATCAAGTATTTAGCCGTATTAAGCGTTTTCCCTAAGTCATCCAAGTTTATGGCTTTTCATAGATATACTACGATTTACGCAAATCGAGGTCATTTTAGGTCAACCCAAACCATGATTTTCTTCTACTCGATGTCCTTGACACTTTTCATATTCAGAGTTTTGTCTAGATATCGCTAGATTTCAAGTTATAGGTTTATCATGAAGGGTTATACCTGTTTTTCTGCGTTTTCGGGCAAGATCCAAGAACGCGACATATCCAGACGTCGTGATTTGGTTGCATGAACGCGACGTACAAGTACGTCACGATTCAAGTAAAGGTGACCGAGTTATCCGTCCCATTTTTAGGTCTGACCAGTCAACCCTGACACCGCAACGACATGTGCCGTTGTGATTTGGTAGTTTCCTGCCATTTGATTCCGTACAGATTTTATATTTGAAGTTTGAAGTCGATTCTGAACGCGATGTATCGAAGTGTCGCGATTCAAGGATCGTCGTCGCGATCCTGGTTGGTTAATCTTTGCAATCGATTCCGTCCGAAACGTGACTAGAAGGTCCGTCGCGATCTTGGTTAGGTAACCAATCTGGTAATCGATTCATGTCTGAAAGGCGACGATCTGTCCCATCGCAATTTGAACGCGACGGGTAGGTCCATCGCGATTTAGTCTCTTCCCACAAAGACTTGTTTTAATTGTGTACGGTTCTTTGAAGTGCAATGACTGTGTCCGTCGCGATTCAAGGGCTGACCCAGAACTGTTCCTTTTGGTTAGGCAGTCAAATATGTGTATATCTTAGTCTGTAATCATGTTCTTAGTTGTGCATTGGCCTAAAAGTGACCAACCCATTTGAAATCTATAATGAAATGAATAGGATTCTAATGCATAATATGAAGTGATTGATCTTACGTTCATTTGATTATCACCTTGTGATCTAGCTGATATGAAATCTGTCTTAATAAGTTGTGATATGAATTTATGGAGGATACATGTTAGAATGGACTTGCTTAGTTTAATGTTTTCCTATTATGTTACTTGCTTGTTGCATGTGGACTTTCCTTATTTACATGCTTTCCGAGGTTTCCATATTTTGTTCATCAAATTGCCGCATGATTAGGAATGTTTCGTGTCACGACACTTACACGTTTGCATGATTAGGCACACCCTTATTGGGGAATTGGAAGCTCTCTGCCGGTCATTCCGTATCGCAGACTAGAGACATTTTCCCTAAGACCTTCATAAGTCTCCGTACTCTGTGGATTCCCTCATAGAGACCGAGCTGGTTGTACCATGAGTACCCTAGAGATAGAGAGCACTTGTACCTTGTACAATATATCATTAGTCATCCTCTTGTCAAGACACTAAAGATTATGAAACTTAAGATACGTCGTTATGCTGTCCAATTGATCTCTTGAGCTTTTGCCATACCTTGAACTCCATGAATAATCACGTCCTTGTTCCTATAAGCTTGTTATTGGAAATCTGTGGCCATATATGTATGGTTTGATCGGCACAATATGGGACTTTGGTCCATTTGACTAATGCATGTGCAATAAGGGCCCTGTCTGGTCCTGGGGAAGAGCGCCCCATCGTACTTATTAACCGCGAGAGTATGGACTTGTGTGCTTGGCATGGCACTGGTATGTGTGCAAGATTTGTGTGAATGTGCCTTCGTTTGATATGATAAGTTTGATATGATACATTTGATCATGTGAATATGTGATATCTGTATGAATATGGCCAATCCTTGTGATATGATATTATTCTTCATTCCCTGTCCAATCCATGTGAAAGTCAGTATTTATTTCGTTATGATATTTTTCTATTCAGCCATTTGACTTGTTGGAAATGCATGCATGTGTAGTCATCATATTCCTGTTAAGATCCTGCTTATTTAAAATGCTAATCATGTATATTAGTGCCCGCACATTGAGATGTAAATCCTACTAGGCTAGTTTGCTCACCCTATCATCCAAAACATTTTAGGTAGTGATGAGGAATTCGTGGACACTGATGGGGCAGGGCATGAGTGAAGAGCACTCGTCACATGTGGAGCTGAAATTCTAGGAATAGATGTTGGAGTAGTATTTGTAATGATGATACATATTCATGGAGATTATTTGTAAGGCCCTCAAATTTTGTACATATAATATTGTTTTTTTCTGTGCATATAATATATTTATTTAACTCTGTGTCTATTATATTTATTAAATTATGTGCATATAGTATTTATTTATTTGTGCATATATGTTGTTTGATGATTTCTTTCTCTGGCGGCTGAAATTCTGCTTAACGTCAACATCTCTTGACGTTAAGGGTGAGTAGACGGCAAACTTTGTGTCATTTACTACTTGGCCTGAAGATCTAAACATCAACATTGATTGACGTTGACTTCTGGTTAACGGCAGTAAGGTGGACGTTTACTTCTCCGGATGCGTTTATTATTCCAGATCTAAAACTGTCCCTATTTCTCTGGGAGACAGATTGGGAAATGTCCCAATGGTCAGGTCTCTTAACTCCTAGCCTGACTACGACTCCTATTGCCTATATAGCTGGGTCATCTCTCCAAAGAGATGACCTTTTGTTCACTTGGGTTATTTGGGTTTCGGGGAGAGAAAGGAGAGAGTTTGAGAGGGCAGATCGCCTGAGTTGCTGATTGTTTGAAGATGTTGCTATAAGACAAGCTTCCCAACCTGAGAGGGCGTCTGGACCTGGAGATCGTGGCCGGATCGTGCTCAAGATGAAGGATTGGATCGTGTTAGAAGGTTACCTCTTTGGGTGCAAAAGAGGGCTTCATCGGCTAAATTCTCTTGTTGAATAATTTTCTAGAGGCAAATAACTTAGGGTTTCCTCCGTGGACTTGTCCTTAGGGTTTTACAATTTTTACAGATTTTTATTTCATGCCCTAGACCTCCCAAATCCCTTTTTTTCTGTGTTCGGTATGCACCTTCTGCAGATAGGAGGTTGATGGCAACAACCTTGCCATCAAGTTCCTAGGTCGACGGCAGTCGATCATGCCGTTAACCCCTATTGACGTCCAACCCCTTGACGTCAAGTTCTTCTGAACTTTTCCAGAATAGTTTTTGTTTCATGTGATGGGATTTTTTAGGGAAAAAAGTGAATATGCATATGTTTAGAAAATTTTGTCTTGTCAGATATATTGAATAGACCAAACCATGAATCCTGATAATTTTCTGATTATATTTGCTATTTATAAAATTCCTGTTGTGGGGAGATATGCATGTTTTGATATATTTAAATTTAGAGTAAATATATGATGCATGATGATGTTGTAGGGAATTTTCATGAACTTAGGGTTACTGTATACCTGTTTTGAAACTGTTATATTTGAATGTTCACTGTTTAACATGTTTAATTGAAATATCTTGCTAAATTGCATGAGATCTCTATAAATATTAACAATAATTGTACTGCTCAAAATTATGAAAAATTACTCATATTTCTGCTACTCCATGGTAAAATTTGAGCATGTTTTGGTTACTGTACCATTAGTTGTGAATTTCTGAAACTTTCTGTACCATGTTTTAAAAATAGATCTCAAATATATTTAAAACCGTGATTAGCATCATGATTAGGTTCTGTTAATTTATGTTCTTGATTAATTGAGTATCCAAAGTGATTAGTAATTATTTCATGTTATATGTGTATGTGCATGGAAAGAGAGAGAACATGTGGCATGTGTGTGGAAAAATGTGTTAATGTAAAAGATAAAAATTGTGCCAATGAGACACTGTCACCATAGATTGGGGGGAGCCGTACTGTAGTAGTGCCCCTACTGGAAAGCTCAATGTGTTATGTGATACTCGGGGCAACGGTCGTGTGAAATCCTGGAGTTGGACAAGTTCCACTAGTAATGGTGGGAGGGCTTCCCCCGGTTCTGTGCAGTAACCAGACTTGGTCACTTTGCCTGGTGATTAAGTATGTGTATGTGTTTGTGATCTTTCTATTGGTGGTTTGGGCTGTGTCTTGGAAATGTGTAAAGTGGAAATGTGAACAATGTGTAAAGTGATATGTGAATGTGGTAGTGCAAGTGATGTGACGTGATACGTGAATGTGCAAAGGAAAACCATGTGAAATCGGTGTAAGTGAAAGTGAATGATAGTGTGAGAGTAATTGCATGTGAAAGCCAAGGTAAGTGCATGTGAATGCATGTGAAAGTCCATAAGAAAATAATGCATGTGTTAATGTGATTGATGTTAAATGATAATTGTGATATCATGTTTAATACCATGTGTAGAATTATGTTAATTATGTTCATGAGTTAGTAATTACTTGATGACATGTGTTTAATATCATGTTATAAATTTGAATATAAGCCATGTGTTAGTGTCATGTGAAAGTAAGAATTGCAAGCATGTGATTTATGCATACTCTCAGATAGTGATACCATGATGTAAGGGACCATTTTTAGAATTCTTGTTATACAGCTTAGTTTTTAGTTTTTTTTTAATAGACTCCATGTTTACATTATCCATGTTTTAGAATAGTATGTGTTAGTTTAATTGTTTTTTAATTAGTTAATGATGAGTGTGATAATAGCAAAGTGTTACATTATTAGAAAGCATGTGTGTTCGTTCGTGGTTTGAAATTTTAAGTTGCTTGCTGAGTCTATTGCTTAGACTCACTGTAACACCCCGCCCCCTTGGGCCCGGCCCCGCCTCTGGGTCGCGGCAGGGCGACTGTCGCGACGTGGTTCCGATCGCGTCGGTGTCTGTTCTGCTTGGGATTGCGACAGGGGTATGTCGCCTTCTTGAGGCGACATAACCTCTGTCGCCTTCTGGTTTGATGGGTAGCGACATGGGGTATGTCGCCTTATTGAAGGCGACATGGCCTATGTCGCCTTCCCATCGCGTCGCCCCAGACGCAGTCTGACAGACGTGACAGGCGTCCTTTGTGTCAGTACGGCTCTGGCGGTGTCGGGTGAACGCGACAAGATTGCTGTTGCCTTCACTTTTTCGAATTCCGAGATTTGACCGTTGTCAGTGGTCGCGACGGGGGGGTGTCGCCTTCTCTGTTTCCAAGGCGACACAAGGTATGTCGCCTTCTCAGCTCCGTGGCTTAAAGCCCGGCGCCCGAGCCCTTCCCCTCTCTCGCGCCTCTCCTTTCCCTCTCTTTCTCTCGCCCTCTCAGTTTTCCGGCGATTTCGGGGTGCCTCCCCGTGTTGAGGCGGCCGTGCTGAGGAGGTGTCGCTCCGTTCGTGCAGGGGTCGTGTTCGTGCCGTGCGGTGCGAGGAGGAGACGTTTCTACCTACGAGAAGGCCCCAACGGGTTCGTTCTTCGCATGGAGGTAGGGACTCTTGATCCTCTCGCCCTAAGCATGCTCCCTTCTCCCCCCTAAAGCGTGTTTTCCTTGTGGTTTGGTGGTTGGGAGCGTGAGTTTCCATGCTCGTGTGAGTGAGGTTTTCCTCCGAGCGTAGAATCCATGTTCTTGGGTGTTTGAGGGTGGTTTGAATGCTTTACTAGTTTCCTAGCATGATAAGCATGCTCCCCTCCCTCGCCGTGTAGTGTTTTCTCCCATTTCGGGGAGGTTCCCGGAGAGAGCTCCGGAACCCCCGTCTGGCCTGAAGGCGACATAGCCATGTCGCTACCTGACTGGTAACGCAACACCTCTGGTGTCGCAAACCAGGGTTGCGACAGGGCCTATGTCGCATTCAGAATGCGACAGGGGCTATGTCGCATTGAGAAGGCGACAGGGCCTATGTCGCCTTCTCAGTCCAGAGGCAGGTTGTGCTTCCGCCGCTTCCGTTTTCGCTTTACTGTACCCGTGGCACCTGTGCTAGTTCCCTAGTACGGTCTCACACTAGTCGTTCGCCCGTGCGCGGCACTTGAGGGCTTGTCCCGTGCGAGAGGTTGTTACCGTTACTTGGGACCCCCGTCCTCGGGAGCCTGTTGAGGGAGTACTCCGGGCTACGAGTGTGCTCGAGTTGGCAGCCGTTAGGCGGACTCTGGAGCTTAGGGGAAAACGGTGGTTAGGACAGTGGCGTGTGAGTCGCTTGCAGAGCTCTCGTGGTTGGTCTGGGACGCCGAGGACAGTTCGGAGTTCTACCCGGCGCAGGCCAGCCAGTCCTTCTTCTCACTGCCTCGCTCCTTACGGCCCCGGAACCGTTTGGAGAGGTCAGGCGTGGGACCGTAGTCCGGCCAGACTACGGCGGTTACTGTTGTTGTACTTGTGTCCTACCTCGCTCTGACGAGACGCGAGGGTCAGGACCTAGGTCGAGGATAAGACGTCTGTGGACGCACCTGACCGTCTGACTAGTGGTGTTGTTCCCGTAGCTAGTGTTCCTTGTCCAGGCGGGGTTCCCTCCGTCTGTGTTTTACTAGCCGTGTGGTGGTCACGACGAGCAGTCGTACGGAGTTCCCGACCGAGAGTGCTTTCCGTACCGTGTTAGCTTTAGCTTCGCTTCCGCACTTCCTTTTGTAGGTAGAAAGATATAAACTGCCGTCTTTCCTTTATTAATAGTTGTATATGTTCCTCTGCCTGTTTAGAGCCAGTAGGAGATTGGTAGTCCCTACTGAGCTTCTGTTGTGAAGCTCATCCCTCTGTTTTCCAGGTGAGTCTTCCCAGCAGCGGCAGGGCGCGCGTCGGCGGAGGAGACGGGGCGGTAGTCTTGGCCCCCGTAGCTAGCAGTGGTTCCCCCTCTCAGTGTACGTCACCCTCGGGGTATGCCCCTAAGGGACTGTCTCTCCCTTTCTTTACTTGTACTAGCGTGCGTGCGTTGGGACTGTACTTAGAGCGGTACGCAGCGGTCTCGCTTTACTTTCCTGTTTCCGCTTGTACGCTTCTAGCTTAGCAGTTGACGTTTACTTCCGTTACATATCCTGTCAGACGTGTGTTATAGCCCTTCGGTCCCCCTGACCGTGGGCGGCGACCGCGAAAATCGGGTCCTCGGCGTGGGCCGAGGGTCGGGTTCTCGGGTCGTTACAATTGGTATCAGAGCTTGGTCTGACAGGACTTGTAGTGGATCTAAACTGCAACAGTAAGTCCCAACAATAGTACAAGTACACTGCTAGCCGCCCGAGAGGTATTTGTAACCTTTGTCAGTTGTGTTGCCGTGTAGGTCATGGCTCCGCGTAGGCGCAGTCAGGCTAGGCAGCTGGTTGAGCAGCAGGATGAGTCCGACATGCCCGCTCAGGGGCAGGTTCAGGAGGAGGTGTCCTGGAGGAGTCAGTGGCGCAGCCTCAGGGTGCACAGGCAGCAGCAGCAGAGGCAGCAGTAGCAGGTGGGCAGCAGCAGCAGGAGTACCACCCTCAGCCTCAGCAGTATGCAGACTGGTTTCCCATGGCCGAGCAGTTCTTCAGAGCTATGTACCAGGAGCGTGGCAGCCCGGGCAGGCAGCAGCAGGTGGTCAGTTTCCAGTACCTCCCCCAGCCGTACCAGAGCAGCAGGAGCGGAGCCAGAGGTGGAGCAGCCAGTCCGCCAGCAGCGGTCAGGTACTGGGAGTACCCGTCCGGTCAACGGAGGGCTGCGGTGTCGGAGGCAAGGACCGCTCTCCTTGAGAGGTTCCTGCGTCTTTCGCCCACCAATGTTCCACGGTGAGTATGATCCAGATAAGGCAGAGAGCTGGACCCATGAGTTGGAGCGCATCTTCGAGACTATGGAGTGCGCTGAGGAGGACCAGGTTTGTTTGGCAGTATACCAGCTCAAGGGAGCAGCCCATGAGTGGTGGAGAGTTCAGAGGCAGACTCACTTCCAGGGGCAGCGGTTGGACCAGATCTCTTGGCAGCAGTTTTCAGAGGTCTTCCACGGCGAGTACTTCCCCGACTACGCTCGACGTGAGAGACGGACCAGTTCCACGAGTTGTGCAGGGCGACCTCACAATTTCTCAGTACCACCAGAGGTTTGTCCGTTGTTGAGGCATGTGCCTCATGTAGCAGGCAGTGACCAGGCTTGTGCAGAGAGGTTTATAGCAGGGCTGAGACCAGACCTGAGGTGGGGTTGACGGCACACATGTGTACCACCTTGGGAGAGGCCGTGGCGAAGGCCACCGCCTTGGATAGGGAGGCTTGGCAGCCTAGCAGCAGCAGGGAGGAGCCTCTTCCAGGTCCTCGCCGTACCAGCGTCCAGCAGGCAGCCGCGGTAGTGCGACTTCCTCTTCCTCAGGCTCGGGCAGTTCCGGTGGCTCTGGAATTCGCTCGCAGTTCAGGAAGTTGTCTACTCGCAGGGGTGGACGGAGCCGTCAGCAGAGGCGTCAGTCCAGGTTTGCAGAGCAGTCAGTACAGCAGGGTGCTGAGCAGGGCAGTCAGGAGCCAGTGTGCTACACTTGTGGCTTGCCAGGCCACTTTAGGAGGGATTGCCCTAGGGGGCAAGCTCCGCAGCAGCAGCGCCAGTGCAGTACGCGCAGTAGCCACCTCAGTACCAGTACCCTCCCCAGCAGCAGGCACCGCGTCAGCAGCAGAGAGGGCAGTACCAGCAGCAGCAGCCGCAGTTTCCTTAGCACCAGCAACCGCCGCAGCAGCAGCCCCAGCAGGCGCGCCGCAGCGTGGACGTGGTCGTGGTCGCGTGATGGCACTCACCCGGGAGCAGGCAGAGGCATCGAACCTGGTGATAGGTACTCTACCTATTCTTGGCAGAGCTGCTCGTGTTTTGGTTGATCCCGGTGCTTCCTTGTGTTTTGCTTCTGAGGAGTTTTACGAGTCTCTTGCTTGTCACACACCCGAGAGGCAGTGTGACGTGATGGTCGATCTCCCGTCCGGTGACTACATGCGTTCTTTCGGTTACCTGGAGGGTGTGACAGTCGAGGTTGAGGGTCACCAGTTGCCGGCCAGGTTGTACGCGCTGCAGCTTTGCGACTTGACGTCATCCTGGGCATGGACTGGTTGGAGGCTCACTCAGCCGTGGTTGATTGTCAGAGGAAGAACGTTCGGTTCAAGATACCTGGAGCACCTGTTCTCTGCTTTCGAGGTATCCGGTCTACCCGTCGGCCGTCATTTCTTTGTAAGGCTCGTCGTTTGATCCGTGATGGCTGCGTTGCTTACCTTGCTTCGGTTTGTTCTTGGAGCCTAGCGGGTCTTCAGTTTTTGATGTGCCAGTTGTTTCTGAGTTTTCTGACGTGTTTCCGGAGGATCTACCTGGGTTGCCGCCTGAGCGAGAGGTAGAGTTCTCCATCGAGCTTTTGCCTGGTACGATGCCTTTGTCCAAGGCACCTTACGGATGGCCCCGGTGGAGCTGCGTGAGTTGAAGCGCCAGTTGCAAGAGTTGCTTGAGTTGGGCTTCATTCGTCGAGCCGTTCGCCGTGGGGCGCGCCTGTTTTGTTTGTGCGGAAGAGGATGGCAGTCTTCGTTTGTGCATCGATTATCGGCAGTTGAACCAGGTCACTGTGAAGAACAGGTACCCGTTGCCGAGAATTGATGATTTGTTTGATCAGTTGCAATCGGCCCGAGTTTCTCGAAGATCGACTTGAGATCCGGCTACTACCAGTTACGGATCAAAGAGTCGGATGTTGGTTTGACGGCTTTCCGTTCCAGGTCGGTCACTTTGAGTTCGTCGTGATGCCGTTTGGGTTGACGAACGCACCTGCAACATTCATGGATCTGATGCATAGGGTGTTCAGTGAGTACCTAGACCGCTTTGTGTTTGTTTTGTTGATGATATTCTGGTCTACTCGGCTTCTGAAGAGGAGCACGAGGAGCATCTGAGGATCGTGCTAGAGACCCGCGGAGTCACCGTCTTTACGCCAAGTTCGACAAGTGCAAATTTTGGCTGAGCGAGGTGCACTTCCTCGGGCACGTGATCTCGGGTTCTGGTGTGGCGGTGGATCCGGCCAAGGTTGAGGCAGTGTTGTCGTGGGAGCAGCCCACATCTGTTGCTGAGGTCCGCAGTTTTCTGGGTCTGGCAGGTTACTACCGGAGGTTCATTCAGGATTTCGCCAAGATTGCAGCACCGTTGACTCGGTTGACGAGGCAGGACACCAGGTTTGTTTGGTCAGAGGATTGTGAGCAGAGTTTCTTGGAGCTGAAGACGAGGTTGACTTCAGCGCCAGTGTTGGTCTTGCCGTCGGGCACCGGTGGGTTCGTGGTTTACACCGATGCATCGAGGTCAGGTTTAGGTGCCGTGCTGATGCAGCATGGTGGGGTCGTTGCCTATGCTTCTCGGCAGCTCAAGAAGCATGAGGAGAACTATCCACACCATGACTTGGAGCTAAGCAGTGGGTACGCTCTCAAGTTGTGGAGGCACTACCTGTATGGCGAGGCTTTTCAGATCTTCACCGATCACCAGAGTTTGCAGTACATCTTCACCCAGAGGATTTGAACTTGAGGCAGCGTCATTGGATGGAGTATTTGAAGGACTACGACCTAACCCTCTCCTATCATCCAGGAAGGGCTAATGTTGTAGCCGATGCTTTGAGTAGGCGGGTGCGCTTGAGTTCGCTGATGGTCAGAGAGTGGAGGCTGTTCGAGGAGCTGTCCCAGGGAGTGTTTGTTCCGTCGAGGATCAGAGACCGTGCTATGGCGAGAGTTGTCAGTTCGGCCGTCACTGTTCAGGCAGTGTTGCAGGCGCAGCGAGCAGATGCAGAGTTAGCAGACATTTTGCGGATGCCAGATGTAGAGCTCAGCGAGGACAGCGAGGTCAGATTCAGAGGTCGTTTGTACGTTCCTGAGGAGGCGCGCCAGGCAGTTTTGTCAGAGGCTCACAGATCGAGGTATGTTGTTCATCCTAGCTCCACCAAGATGTACCATTGCTTGAGGAGGTTCTTCTAGTGGCCAGGGATGAAGAGGGCGTGGCAGAGTTGTTGCCCGGTGCCTTACCTGTCAACAGGTGAAGGCCGAGCATCAGCGTCCTGCGGTGAGTTGCAGCGCGTTGCCCATTCCTGAGTGGAAGTGGGACGACATCACCATGGACTTTGTGGTTGTTTGCCCCGTACCCCGCAGAGGCATGACGGTATTTGGGTGATCGTGGATCGTTTGACCAAGGCAGCGCATTTCTTCCAATCAGGATGTCGTGGTCAGTGGACAGGTTAGCCAGGCTGTACGTGGACAGAGTTGTTTCGTTGCACGGGATCCCAGTTCGGTCGTTTCCGACAGAGATCCGAGTTCACGTCAGGGTTTTGGCGCAGTCTTCAGAGAGCACTGGGTACAGAGTTGAAGTTCAGCACAGCGTACCACCCGCAGACAGACGGTCAGTCAGAGCGGACCATTCGGACACTGGAGGATATGCTGAGAGCGTGCTGTTTAGACTGGAGCGGCACTTGGGAGTCTCACCTTCCGATGGTAGAGTTCGCATATAACAACAGTTATCACTCGAGCATCGTAATGGCGCCATACGAGGCTTTGTATGGTCGCCCGTGCAGGACTCCGCTTCACTGGTCGAGGTTGGTGAGAGGCAGCTTTGGGGCCAGAGTTAGTGCAGCAGTGTGCAGAGACAGTCAGTTTGGTCAGCAGAGGCTTCGGCAGCAGCAGAGTCGGCAGAAGAGTTATGCGGATGTCCGCAGGAGACCGCTAGAGTTCAGCGTCAGTGACCTGGTTTTCTTGGGTCTCGCCGACCAAGGGGTCATGAGGTTTGGCAGAAAGGGAAAGCTCAGTCCGAGGTATGTCGGGCCTTTCCTGTGCCAGAGGGTCGGCGAGGTGGCGTACAGGCTGAGTCTTCGGCAGAGCTAGCAGGTGTGCACAGCGTTTTCCACATTTCGCAGCTCAGAGGTATGTTGCAGATTCTTCGCAGTGTTGGACTACTCGCAGCTAGAGATGGCGCCAGATTTGTCAGTGCCAGAGTACCAGTTCAGCATTGTCGACCGCAGAGTTCAGCAGTTGCGCAGGAAGCAGATTCCGCTGGTTAAGGTTGTTTGGCAGAACCGTGTCGGTGGCGTGGCCACCTGGGAGCGCGAGGATGAGATGCTGGAGCAGTTTCCTTACTTGTTTGATTGATCGGTATGTGGTGATCTCCCCTTTGTCGTCTTCCGGTTGAGAGCGAGTTGTTTTCATTTCGAGGACGAAATGTCTTAAGGAGGGAGGGTTGTAACACCCCGGCCCCCTTGGGCCCTTGGCCCGTCCTCTGGGTCGCGGCAGGGCGACTGTCGCGACGTGTTCCGATCGCGTCGGTGTCTGGTTCTGCTTGGGATTGCGACAGGGTGTATGTCGCCATCTTGAAGGCGACATAACCTCTGTCGCTTCTGGTTTGATGGGTAGCGACATGGCCTATGTCGCCTTCCCATCACGTCGCCCCAGACGCAGTCTGACAGACGTGACAGGCGTCCTTTGTGTCAGTACGGCTCTGGCGGTGTCGGGTGAACGCGACAAGATGGTTGTCGCCTTCACTTTTCGAATTCTGAGATTTGACCGTTGTTAGTGGGTCGCGACGGGGGGGGTGGTCGCCTTCGTGTTTCCAAGGCGACACAAGGTATGTCGCCTTCTCAGCTCCGTGGGCTTAAAGCCCGGGCGCCCGAGCCCTTCCCCCTCTCTCGCGCCTCTCCTTTCCCTCTCTCTTTCTCTCGCCCTCTCAGAGTTTTCCGGCGATTTCGGGGTGCCTCCCCCGTGTTGAGGCGGCCGTGCTGAGGAGGGTGTACCGTTCGTGCAGGGGTCGTGTCGTGCCGTGCGGTGCGAGGAGGAGACGTTTTACCTACGAGAAGGGCCCAACGGGTTCGTTCTTCGCGTGGAGGTAGGGACTCTTGATCCTCTCGCCCTAAGCATGCTCCTCTCCCCCCTAAAGCGTGTTTCTTGGGGTTGGTGGGTTGGGGAGCGTGAGTTTCCATGCTCGTGTGAGTGAGGTTTTCCTCCGAGCATAGAATCCATGTTCTTGGGGTGTTGAGGGTGGTTTGAATGCTTTACTAGCTTCCTAGCATGATAAGCATGCTCCCCTCCCTCGTCGTGTAGTGTTTCTCCCGTTTGGGGAGGTTCCCAGAGAGAGAGCTCCGGAACCCCCGTCTGGCCTGAAGGCGACATAGGCCATGTCGCTACTGACTGGTAAGGCGACACCTCGGGTGTCGCAACCAGGGTTGCGACAGGGCCTATGTCGCATCAGAATGCGACAGGGGCTATGTCGCATTGAGAAGGCGACAGGGCCTGGTGTCGCCTTCTCAGTCCAGAGGCAGGTTGTGCTTCCGCCACTTCCGTTTTCGCTTTACTGTACCCGTGGCACCTGTGCTAGTTCCTAGTATGTCTCACACTAGTCGTTCGCCCGGTGCGCGGCACTTGAGGGCTTGTCCGTGTGAGAGAGGGTGTTACCGTTACCTGGGACCCCCGTCCTCGGGAGCCTGTTGAGGGAGTACTCCGGCTACGAGTGTGCTCGAGTTGGCAGCCGCTTAGGCGGACTCTGGAGCTTAGGGGAAAACGGTGGTTAGGACAGTGGCATGTGAGTCGCTTGCAGAGCTCTCGTGGTTGGTCTGGGACGCGAGGACAGTTCGGAGTTCTACCCGGCGCAGGCCAGCCAGTCCTTCTTCTCACTGCCTCGCTCCTTACGGCCCCGGAACCGTTTGGAGAGGTCAGGCGTGGGACCGTAGTCCGGCCAGACTACGACGGTTACTGTTGTTGTACTTGTGTCCTACCTCGCTCTGACGAGACGCGAGGGTCAGGACCTAGGTCGAGGATAAGACGTCTGTGGACGCACCTGACCGTCTGACTAGTGGTGTTGTTCCCGTAGCTAGTTTTCCTTGTCCAAGCGGGGTTCCCTCGTCTGTTTTACTAGCCGTGTGGTGGTCACGACGAGCAGTCGTACGGAGTTCCCGACGAGAGTGCTTTCCGTACCGTGTTAGCTTTAGCTTCGCTTCCGCACTTCCTTTGTAGGTAGAAAGATATAAACTGCCGTCTTTCCTTATTAATAGTTGTATATGTTCCTCTGCCTGTTTAGAGCCAGTAGGAGATTGGTAGTCCCTACTGAGCTTCTGTTGTGAAGCTCATCCCTCTGTTTTCCAGGTGAGTCTTCCCAGCAGCGACAGGGCGCGCGTCGGGCGGAGGAGACGGGGCGGTAGTCTTGGCCCCCGTAGCTAGCAGTGGTTCCCCCTCTCAGTGTACATCACCCTCGTGGTATGCCCCTAAGGGACTTGTCTCCCCTTTCTTTACTTGTACTAGCGTGCGTGCGTGCGTTGGGACTGTACTTAGAGCGGTACGCAGTGGTCTCGCTTTACTTTCCTGTTTCCGCTTGTACGCTTCTAGCTTAGCAGTTGACATTTACTTCTGTTACATATCTTGTCAGAATATAACTGTGCGTTCCGAATTTCCGCATCAGCGTGACACTATGTGACTATTTGAAATCATGTGAAAGATGAGTAAGTATGTGAATATGATGTGCATGTGCAAAACAATAAGCATGGTAAAGGTATCTATGAATGTGGCATGAATGAGTAAAGCATGTTAATGTGTTCGCTAATGAGCTATGTATCATGTTAGAATCATGTGTAGGCTTATGTTAAATTGTGATCATATTATCAAGTAGTGTTTACAAAACATGTTATATATGTGCATCATGTTGAAGAATATCATGTGCTTAGTGTTAACTATGTGTAGTGAGTAAGTTAAAGCATGTTCCTATGTCATATGTTAAATTGCTAGATGATCATGTGTATATTAGCTTACTTGTTTATCATGTTCATGTTGTGTAGAGTGTATGTGATAATGTGTGGATGTGGCCATGAATGCTTACTGTGTCTATTGCATAGTTGTATACTTGCTAATGATATAGGTGAGATAGATCAGTTAGAGACGAGGAGCTTACGAGGACCGACTCTGAGCATGAGGAGTAGTCATTGCGTGGAGAGATCTTGCCTAAAGACTTGTTTACTTATTTTATTGAGTCCATAAGACACTTGTAGTTGGTCTATGGACATTATATCATGTATTAGGTTATGATTTGTGAACTTTGTTATTATTATTCTTTGCTACTATATACATTGTGAGATTGGTTTATGGTTGATGGAATGCACACTTTACTTGTTTCTACTGTCACTTCTTATTTATGTACATCTCTACCTGTTCGTCTTGTGTTGGGTACATGTCCCACTATGACGTCTATCCTTGTTCCGACATGGGTTGGTGTAACCTTATTGAGATAAAGAGGGTTGTTCCAATGTTGTCCTTGGGTAGTCAGTGGGAGCATCAATGATCGTTTTTATTTGCCTATTGTTGCTACTATTCTTGCTACTATTCTTGCTGCTACAATTGTTCCATTTGTTGTTGTTGTTCTTCTAGCTCCCCCTTAGTAGGATGATTGACCTCAAGATCATACAAAACGAAGGTGATGCAGTGGGAGATGGAACTTCGACTTCTATTGTAGATGCCTAGGGTTCTGCTGGTGCAACCTGGACTCTTCTAAGTACTAGAACTTGTGCTGCTGCAACTGGTGTTATACTAGTGGGAATCACAACACGTATAAAAATATCATGGGTATAGTATGGCACAAAGTCTTTGGTCCAAATCTGCTACTCCTTGTCCATCAACATATAGGGACTTCTTTTGAGAGTTGAAAGTCTAATGCTTTCTTCCTAAGGTGGCAATCTTGTTTGCCAATACTACCATATTCATTTTGAGCATGATTGTCAAGAGAGAGCCATAAGGGAGAGACTCATTCAAGTTCATGGAACTTCTCATCCTTTCCATGACTACAGTTGTTAGGTTGACATGATGGCCTTGAATAGCCCAACATAGTAGATTTCCATCTCTACTAGAGATTGAGGAATGTGTACCTACTATTGGAGTGACTATGTTTGTAATGATAGCATGTATTAACCTCTTCTCAGTAGATAACAGATTTATTATCAAAGCCTTCTTGAAGATGTCACCTTTGTGTCTAATGATGCCTAATGTATGGTGATCAAGTGGCATGACCTTTGATATTTTGTCCTTCCTTAGGACACTCCAGCAGCTCAGGCACAACTTCTTCAGAAACTATAATCTCCTTGCCTTTTACAGAAGCTCTCAAATATCCATCTTTGTAGCTTTTAAGGTTACATAAAATGCCTTCACCACATCTTCATAAATGGCTTCCCTAATTTCACATAGTTTCCTCCATCCCATTCTATCACCATGTCTGTTACTACAATCAGTTGTCCCTTAAGATATGAGAACTCTGCATTTTTGCTAGGATATGTTGTCACCTTGGTCTCAAACATTATTTTCAACCTTTCCTAGAGAAGAACTTGAAGTCCATAGCTCTCAGAGTGGCCATCTATCCAAGGATTTAGAAAAGAATTTTTGGTGCAAAGAGGAAGTAAACAACCAATTAAGAAGATAGGGGAATGAAAAAAGGTCCTACCTTTGAGGAGGTTGGAAGCAAAGATTGCAGAGAGGCTTTGGATGTGAACGTAGAGCATAGGAAGGGCAAATGTCAAAGGAATTTGAGGGTTTGTAAACATTGGTAGGTGAATTAAATGAAACCAAAATGTCTATATGTGGAGTTTAAGAGATGGACGTGAATAGGATTGATGGTTCTCTGTCGGAGTTGAAAAATCAATAGCTGGAATTATATCTTCGATTGAGAGATATGATAAGAAGAGGGACAAAAAGATATTCTATCTAAAGTTTGATAGAGAATCATTACAACTTTGACAGGTCCAACTTCAACTTCAACTTTGACTCGAGTTATACAACTTTGACTGAAGGTATAACTTCGATGAAGTTGAGAAATTTTGACTTCAACTCAGTTTGAGTTGTCCAATTTTGACTCTATTTGTTAGACTGTAACTACAACTTTAGTTGCAAGTTCAACTAAGGTTGTTTGTTAGTCCAAGTGATGTTCGACTGTTAGAACCTATTAGGACTTCATCATTTTCTTTTATGTTATATTATTTTCTAGTATTTACTCTTATTTTATTGAACATGGCACATATCTATTTCTCTTCTTATCGAAGAAAATTTTATCTTCTGAAAAGGGTTTAGTAAAATATCTACTAGTTGATGCTCAATATCAATAAATTCAACAGAGATTTTACCATTACTTACATGATCTCAGATAAAATGATGTCTTCCTTAATATGATTGGTTCTTAGATGCTGGATTGGATTTTTGGCCAAGTTGATGGCACTTGGGTTGTCACAAAACATTGGAATTTGGTTCAGCTCATGACCATAATCTTCCAATTGATGTTTCATCTATGGCAATTGTAGTAACTTCCACTACTACATATTTTGCTTTTGTTTGTAGACAAAGCTATTGAATTCTATTTTTTGAATATTAAAAAAATCAGACACCTTATAAGAAATTGATAAGTTCCACCGATGCTTTTCCTATCTACCTTGCATCTAGCATAATCAACATCACTATATCTAATCAAATTTAGTTTAGAGTATCTAGGATACCATAATCCTAATTTACTTTGTCAATTAAATATCTAAAAATTCTTTTAACTATATTTAGGTTTGATTCTTTGGGATTTGTCTGAAATTTAGCATACAAATATATACTGAACATTATATCTAGTGTACTAGTAGTAAGATAGAGTAATGATTCGATCATATCTTTGTAGACTAACTGATCTATCTTTTACCATCAGAATCACTATCTAACTTAATGCTTGAACTCATGGGAATTCCTAAACACTTACATTTGTCAAAACCAAATTTCTAAAGCAATTCTAATGTATATTTGGTTTGACAGTTATGAGTTCCTTCCTTGATTTCTTTGATTTACAATCTAATAAAATAGTTAAGTTCTCCCATCATACTCATTTCACATTCACTCTGCATCAGATCTTCAATATTTTATAGAGTGATTCATCTGTAACCCCATACATGTTGTCATCAACATATATTTGCACAATTAATATCCTATCTGAAAGAGTTTTAATAAATAGTGTGCTATCAACTTTACCTCTTATGAAATCATGTGATAGAAAATAAGCACTTAGCCTTTCATATCAACCTCTGGGAGCCTATTTCAAACCATATAGTACTTTCTTTAATCGAGAATGTGATTTGAAATTTATTATCTTCAAAACCATGAGGCTATTCAACATAAACTTTTTTTATAAAACTATTTAGAAAAATAAAATTTTCATCCTTTTGATATAAATTAATATTCATAGATGATGCATAAGCTAGTAAGATTTTAATTGTCTCTAGTCTAGCAACTGGAGCATAAGTCTCATTAAAATCAACTTTCACTTCTTGGGAATATCCTTGAGTCACTAGTTCGGCCTTGTTTCTAGTAACTACCCTTGATTATTCTATTTTGTTTCTAAAAATCTATTTGGTTCCAATAAAAGGATGATCAGTAGATCTAGGCACAAGAGTTCAAACCTAGTTGCATTAAAACAGGTTAAGTTCCTCATGTATGGCTAGATTGTAAGACTCATCTCCTAATGCTTCATTGATAGCTTTAGGCTCATTTGTGAAACAAAGGTTAGATAGTCATAGGGAATAGTCATACCTCTGGTTCTTACGATCTTGAGGGTTACCTATTATATTTCTTTTGGATGATCCTTGTGATATTTTCATTTCTTGGGTAGGTCCTCATGAGAATCTCCTTGTTCCTATAGACTTTCTAAGGGTGTATTTTAATTCTTCTTGTCCAGTGTTATTTGTTCTATCTCCCTACAAAGATCATCACAAATATCTTCTTTCTTGTTTTTCAGAGAAGGGTTAGTTTCATCAATAAAATATGTAATGTTTGTTCAGCTAGTAAGATTTTACTATTGAAAACTCTATAACTTTTTGGTTTAGATACATAACCTAAAAGAATTCCTTCATCACTTTCAATATTTAATTTGCCTAAGTTAACTTTACCATTATTCAAAATGAAGCACTTACAGCCAAGGGCCGAAGATGACTAATATTTGACTTCTTTTCCTTGTACAACTCATATGGTGTCTTATTCAGTATTGGTCTAATCATAGCCCCATTGATGATGGGACATGCTATATTCATTGCTTCAGCCCAAAAGTACCTTGGCAAATTGTAATAAAAAAATATTGTTATTGGCATGTCTAGCAGTGTTCCGTTCCTACTTTCTATCACAACCATTCTATTGAGGAGTTCTTGATGCTACAAAATTATGTTCAATGGCATTTTCTTCACAGTACTTCATGAACTCTTCATTCTTGAATTCTCTACCATGATCTGATCTCAAGCTGATTATGGTATATTTTTGAATTTTTTGAACAACTTTGCTAAATTTCAAGAATGCAGAAAATGTCTCAAACTTGTTTTCCAAGAGTGATATCCAAGTATATCTTGAAAAGTCATCAATAATAATGAACCCGTATAGTTTTCCTCCAAGACTTGTAGTTCTCATTGGTCTAAAGAGATCTATATGAATTAACTTTAATGGCTTTGAAGTTGACACAATATTTTTGGACTTAAAGATATCTTGGTTTGCTTCCTTTTTCAAAAACTAACAAGTGCTAGAAACTTATAGCTTCAACATAGGAAGACCTTCTACTAGATCATGCTTCACCAATTTAATGTGTTTTTATGACTTAATCTTCTGTGTCATAAATCAGTCATCTCTTCTTATCTGGTTGCAAGACACAATTTGATTTCTTTTAATTCCACCAATTGTAATGTGTATAAATTCTTCACTCTATTTGCTTCAAAAATTACTTGGTTGTCTTTCAAAATTATACACTTATCGTTCTTGAATTGAACCAAATGTCCCTTATCACATAGTTGGCTGATGCTTACTAAATTGTGCTTGAGGCCTTCTACACATAAAACTTCTTCTCTTATATCTTTAGACTTTGTTCCGATATTTCCACAGCCTACAACTTTTCCCTTTCTATTATCTCCACAAATGACTAGACCTTCTTTTGTTCTGAATGAAGTAAACAACCTTCGGTCTCTAGTTATATGTCTTGAGCATCTACTATTCCAATACCATTTAGATGTTCGGAGACAATCTTGCAAGCAAAACTAAATTGAGATCTTTGGTAACCAAATTTTCTTAGGTCTTTGATGGTTAGTTTTATGAATCCATTGTAAATGCCTAGTGGTGCATATGCTAATTGTGTGTCCTAATTTATCACAATGTGTAAAACAAAAACTATGACCATATTTTGATTGTATTTTTTTATGGTAGTATTTCTATTTGTATACTAGTTGCTTAACTCTTTTGGATTTTATTATGAATTTCTATTTTACAAATTTGGGTGTTGAATATTCTTGAAGATAAATTATATGTTCTTCATTTTCAGGTAGTTTATATCCTACACCATGTTTTTCTTTCCTGATTTAGCACCTTTTATTCTTAACACTAAAGATGTTTTGTCATTAGTTAATTTATCTAAATATGCTTTTAGATTCTCATTCTCCTCTTGTAAGTTTTCTTCATTTTTATTATGTTTCTTTTCCAATTTCATGATCTTACTATTTTTGAACTTTAGATCTTCACATAATAAACCATTTTTGCCTTTGACTTTGGTAAATTGTTTCTTTAGTTTTTCTAATTCTGATTTAAGTTCATATTATCTTTCTCTATATTAATGAAGTTTTTTTTAAGTGTTTTCAATTATTTAGTTGTAGTTTTCTATTTCTAATTTAAGTTCAATATTATCTTTCTCCACCATAGCGGTCCTAAGCCCGGGTGAGAAAGGACGAGGCTTTGCATTAGGTTGATAGTCAGCAGTAAAAATAATGTCAAATCCTTACATGAATTTAGTCTGAATACTTTATGATGATTTTTATATTTTTCATATAACTCATTAAAGGCTTCTTCTAAACTATCAGAATCTGAGTCAGAACATGAATTAAAGGAGATTTCAAAATGTACCTGATCTAGAATCTGCCATGAAGGCTAGATTAACATGTTCAACTTCTGAATTTGAGCTAAATGATTCTGTTAAAGATGATGCTTCTTCATTGTCCCATGTGGCTATCATTGCCTTCTTCTTGAATTTCTTGTATTCCTTTTGTTTTACTTCTTTATTTCTAATCCTTCATATTGATCCTTCTTTTTCAACTACAGGCATTCAATCTTCATCTGACCTAGTTGCTTGCATTCATAACATATAGGCTCTTTGCTTCTCTTATCTTTCTTGTAAAATTTCTTGGATCCATACTTCTTCTTTTTTGCCAAGATTCTTTATAGTTTTCTCGACAGTAAGACTTCATCTTCATTGCTATCTTCTGAATCTGATCTTGCATCTTTTGAGCTAGAAGAGAAGGAGGAGAAGCTACAACTTTCAACGCATTAGTAGCCTTTTTCTTTGAGGAATTTTTTGCTAATCTTTCCATGTTAATTTTGTGCACCATTAAGGATCCATTGAGTTTTTCTAGAGAGAGTTCAGACAAATCATTGCTTCCTTAATGGTAATTACCTTAGGTGTCCATTAGTGTAAGTGATCTTAGAATTTTTCTTATTGTATCCTCTTGAGTGTATTTTTTTCCTAATGATGTTAGTCCATTTGTTATGACTGTGAATCTTGCATACATCTAGGTTACATTTTCATTGGGTAGCATTTTGAGTTATTTATATTGAGAAACTAGTATATCTATTCTTGTTTATTTACTTTATCTATGCCTTCATATGTTATTCTCATCTTATCTCACATTTTTTTCGTTGTTTTGCATGCTGATACTCTGTTAAATCCTCTTTTAGATAAAGTACACCATTTTTTTTTTACTTTATAATTTTGTGAAATCAATATTTATCTATAGTTGACCATTCAGAGGAATTTTCTGAATAGGGCTTTCAATCACCTTCTTCTATTACTTGCCACATGTCAAAATCTATACCTTTGATGAAGCATTCCATGCACATCTTCTAATACGAGTAATCATCTCCATCAAAGAAAGGCAGTCGTTTAACATATTGTCCTTTGAGACAGTTCAGCTCAGCTGCCATCCTTCTCAAACCATTAGATTCTTTTGAGAAGAACTCTCTTTGATACCATTTGTTGGATCATATGGTAAACCATCACCCTAAAGTGGGGGTGACTAGGGTGTTCTGAAAACAAATAAAATAGCAGATAATGAAACACTAAAGATTGTTTGGTTAGTGGTTAGTAGGCGTGTGAAAGAATTAAGTGGGTGGAAGCAAACACACATACAATCAAGAAACACAGAGGATTTATCCTGGTTTGGACCTCTCCTCAAATGGGAGGCTTACGTCCAGTCTCTAAGAAACCACTTGAGATTTTCCACTAACCTAACCAAAGATAACAATATACACTAAGCCACTTGGTCTTTCCTTCTCAAAGAGGGGGAAAAAACCTACTTGTCCCAGCAAGCCTTCCATTATTGCAAAGGGGAAATCTCACACACTTGCCCACACCAAGCCTTCCCTTATCTTAAAGGGGTACACGCAGGGTATTGACCCTGCCAATTCTACCAATCAATTCTAGATCTCAAAATAGTGAGTGCCTTACATGACCAGTAAGTCAAGCAACAATATAATAGTGATCACTAAGCCTAATCTCAAGTAGGCACTCAAATAGAGAGAGAACCAAAAAAAAAAAAAATTTAACTAGGCTCTCTTTAGGTGGACTCTCTAAATCTTCTAAACAAATACTTAGGTCCACGTTGCTCGAGGAAGGAAGCTTCAGTGGGAGTCGAAGTGCTTTCAGAGTGGTAGCTTGAAATCTTCAAAAGTTGTGGAAAAAGTTATCTGTAGCTTTGACTCTCTTATTTATGGGCTTCTTTTTATTCTTCTGTCTGTTGATTATTTGACACTTCGATAGTAGACGTTGAATTCCTCTTATGTGTAACATCTTTAAACGTGTGAGTAACAATCCTCTTCTTTCTATTTGGAATATCTTGCATGCTACTATAGTCGGCGCATTAAATGATCTGTATGCAAAATTAGACACAAAAATATTTTGTAACACCCCACTTAGACTCAGTCCAGTTATACCAACTCCCATCAAGTTCAAGTGATGTGCTACATGGGGATTGTTCCCCAACAAATATCAAATGCAGGTTGAGTCATTCACAAATAAATACCAATGCAGTGAAAATAAGAACAATCACATCAACTTTAATATCCATGTCCATAATCCATAGAAAAAGTCCACAATTGCTACATAACTTTATTACAAGGTTCATAAAGATAGTAAATCCTCACATACAAAGGTCACTCCACACTCAAATCTAATCCTCGCGCTCCGAATCCGATCTCACTACTGCAGCCTCGGGATCCTCAGCCTCGCCTGAAATGTTAATCAAGTATGAGTGTACAACGAAGACTCAGTAAGCAACCCAAAAATGGATTACCAACCTAACATATACAATATTTTCAAACCATAATAATGCATATTGATTTCAACAATCATACTACATATAAGGTAATCATTTTCTAAACATATATTAATCAAAATTACATACAAAATGCTATTTGTAGAAGACATGAGTGAAAGGCATTGTACTAACATCATAATGTCTATCTTTGTAAAGTGATTTTAGATCTGATCATGATGACCTAATTTCAAGTATCAACATGGTGTATATAGTATACATGGTTTCAAGAGTTCACACAAGTGAGCATGACTATTAAACATTAGCAGAATGAAAATATAACAAGGATTATATTCTAATCATTCAAAGGCTGAAAATAAACATATCGAATATTATATACATATGTACAAATTGCCAAGACATAGCCCAAACCACCCATTAGAAGTCACATAGATATATGAACATATACACATCACCTAGGCAGACAACGATAGAGTCTAGGTTACTGCGTAGAACTTGGGGAAGTTATCCCCACCATTACTAGTGGTACCTGTCCATCTCCAAAATTTCTTCTCGTGCCCTCCGGAACATATATAACATATTGAACACTTCCATAGGGGCATTACTATGGTCCTATTCCAAATCACTTCTAAGGTGGCAGTGTCTTATTAGCTGAATACAGAACCATATATGAATTTATGGATTCAAATGCAACATAGCATGCTACCCAAAATCATATAGTCATATTCATATCATAATAGAGATATATTTCAGATTGATCACATGTTGTAGTTTTTGGAAATTTCCCTCAATATCTATTTAATACAACACATTTCACATGATGATAATAGACTTAAAATAATTATAGATGTCATAAATTCAAAAACATTTGGCAGAACATGCCCTTATGGTCATGGACTAAAACTATAGTTTTACATGATTTTATGACATTCACACTAATTTCCATATTTAACTAAGTACTGGTATAAATAAAGAATTATTCACTATGTTGAAACCGGCTGTCAAACAGGTTCAATATTTTTTACTGATAGTGTAACGTACAGATATCATACACTGGTTAAAATCTCAAGATTTTAGGACTTCTGAAACTATTTATAAAATTAAAACAACATTCTGATTTTAGCATTTCAGTCATAGAAATTACAGAAATAGTCAATATCTGGTAACAAGTCCATCACAGTGTGAACATAACCCTGACTCTACATAGAAATCTAACTTTTAATCACAAACATGCTTTTCATACAAAAATTATTCTTAAATCTATGCTTATTCACAGAATTTAGAAATTACTTTAATATCATGGTGATTACAGAAAATAACTCAAATTGTAGCATGGTAAGAAGTTAGCCTACTTAACTCTACACATCTCACAGAAAATTCATTTGAAGTTTGAACAGAAAGATATAAATCTAGAAGTAAAAACAGGGAAAAATGGTGAACAGAAGAACTTGACGGCAATATGGTTGCCGTTAAGCTCAGTCTGACGACAAAGGAGTTTGACGTTAAGTTCATTCTTGATGGCAGTCAAGGTTGCCGTTAACCTGACAGGAGATAGAACCCCTTTGGAAACCATGCAATGCTCAAATCCGACCACTGTTTTAATTTCTAAAATCATGGAAAATTTATAAAAAGGTAGAAACTAGGGTTGGGAATCAGATCCTCAAGTTACTTACCTCTAAAACATCAAAAGCGCCTTGGCCAACCAAGATAGTCCCCTCTCCAAGATTCAATCCTCAACCAGACGTCCTCCTATGCCAGAAGCACCATGGAGACACCTTCAACCTCCAATGGCACGGTCTCCTAACTCGTAGACGCTTGATCTTGGTCACCATGAAGATCAAATTACCGAATCTCCCTTCTTCTAACCCCTTGAGATTTGAAGAGACTCAAAAACGGGAATAAGGAGGCTAAACACCTCTTTTTAAAAGGATTTGCCTTCCCTTCCTCGGTTTAGAGAGGGTAGGAGTCGTGTCTCCAAACGTTACTGAAGATTTCACCCCTTACCATATCCCAACCGGAGCTGGATTGCGAAAATTCCGCAGTTTGCACCGCAGGAAGTTGACGGCAAAGGTGATTGCTATCTACCCACAGTTGACGTCAATCGATGCTACCATCTACCTACTGTTGGCGGCAACCGATGTTGCCGTCTACCTACTGTTGGCAGTAATCGATGTTGCCGTCAACAACATAGGTCGACACAGCCATTGACCTGCCCGTGAACTGGCCAACCATTCAATGGAAAAACTTTAACTAATTAAAATCTATGAATAAAATTTAGGGCATCACATTCTCTCCCGCTTAAAATAATCTTCATCCTCGAAGATTGAATCTAAGAATACTCACCAAAAAGATGTAGATATTTCATCTTCATTCCTTCTTCAAGCTCCCATGTTGCCTCTTCTCGAGCAAAATTCCTCCACAAGACCTTCGCCAAGGGAATTCTCTTGGATCTCAAATGTTGAATCTTGCGGTCTAAATCCTTTACGAGCTGCTCTTCAAAGGATAATCTTGTAGTAAATCTACGGACTCATAATTAAGAACATGAGATGAGTCCCGTGTATACTTCCTTAACATAGAAATACTATTTATTATTATTAAATAAATCTGAATTCCTACATAAAGGGAGTACGATTTATAAGACATCAAGAATATTTTATAGAGTTTTCCAAATATCATTAAAGATTATTTAAATTTAGATAAAAGAATTTGGTGAAATACAAAGAGATGATAACGATGGGGAGTATTTCAATTCAACAAAATTACAAAAAATAATGTGAAGATATGAGGGACAATTCTACAAATAAACCTCTAAGCAGGGTATGTTGCAAATATCCCATTTCCTGATCATCATGGCTGCTGGCATTTTTCATGTAGATTATTATTGCAACAAATATCGTGAATATGTTATTTTATTAAAATATTATAAAAATATCACTGCTAAATTCCAAATATTTTGAAAAGAAATGTCTTCGAAGTTACACATCATTACCACGCATCCAGTTAACCATGGTCTACATCAACCCATAAAGAAATATGACAAAATTACTCATGGGCAAAACTACGGATATTGCAGTACCCACTCCATTCACAATTCCAATTCGACCATATTTTTGTCAAAATGTTTATGAACTAATACGATTAATGGAATCGCGGAGGAATATTCACAATTTTTTTATGAAAGTTAACCATAGCGGCAATATTCTTGCAACATTTGGGATTTAGCTGTGATATTCTTAGCAATATTTTAACAAAAATGCACTACTTATTATAACAATGGCTTATGAGCAAAAATCTCAGGAAAAACATGAGTCGACATGTTTATTCCCTGATGTGTAGTCTGGCCCGTATAAACCAATGAACGACAATTACAGCAACCAGGAACTGTGCGAAATTTATTCTTGGAACAGAACAGAAACGTTTTTACACCAATATATATAGGTATAGATATCCACTCCACATCTCCATTTAGGAAAGATGTCCCTTTCGAGTTCTTTCTCGAAGCTCCGTGATGCTTCCAGAGCAAAGAACATTATGATTTTACATACAATCTGAAACCATAACATCATTAAATACTTGAAATAGAACAGTCACTCCCACATTACATAAACACTCCAGCTTCATTGTCGCCATTCCTGAGCTCAGCATCCTTCGTAGCAATTTCCTTGGGCCTGTAATGCACACATTGAATATTTATTTTGTTTTGGTTGGCAAAATATCATGAGCCAGAGTAGAATAAAACTAGTTGGCAGGTAAAACAAGGGAACAAACATCTCCGCCCAGATATAAGTGGTTCAGGAGGACCATAGGGGTCTGCCATGATTGTGACATCTGTATCTCAACCAAGCTCGTGGAGAAATGATGAACAAAAGGGAAGCAAACGAGTTAAACGAAACAGAAAGCTTGCAGATGCCACATCCAGGAAGGTCATACGCATAACTCACCGGATTAAGAGACATTGATTATAGGAATGTTTTGTACTTTGTGCCAATCTCTTCCACCCTCTTCAACCTTCTCTATAAATTCTGGGGACATGTTCTCCAGGGTGAGCTCCTTGAGGGTCCCTACATTCTCCAATGCATCTGGAAGCTCCTCCAGAAACATGCTGTTCTTGATGGTCAGACTTTCGAGGCATCTCATGGCCCCATATCCCATTGTCACGTGCCTCAACCCCGTCAAGCTATGAAGGTACAACTCCTGCAATCGAGGAAAACCATCTGCTGAGCAGCCCATTTCACCTCCAATAAAGGAGTTTGGAAACAATATAAGAGTGCTAAGGTAGGACAGCCTCTCCAGCAATGGTAATGGATCTTGTTCTAGTCTGGATCCATCCAACGTGATCTGGGTAAGGTTTGGTGGCAAGTTGTCAGGCTGTAACTCCGATACCTTGTGCATTTCTCCCTTCAGATGCAGATAGTGAAGACCCTCATGCCTTGCTAAAGCCAATCCCAGCACATTTGGGATTGATCTTCCTTCTAGCTTCAGGAAATTAAGATGGTTCAGTCTCAGAATAGCAGCAGCCAATGCCTTCACATGGGAGCTTAATATTCCTTCTATACCTAGCTTCCGAAGATTGATTAGTCTTCCCAAGCTCATCTGTATCCATCCATCTGCAGTGGCTGTGTGAAGAGTTTGCATATTCTTTAGATCACCACAGCTGGCATGTGGTCGCACACTTGACGCATGTATATGCCTTATAGTCTTCATGTTCCACACAGCATCTGGCAGAGAGATTCCACGAATATCCATGATGTCAAGAGTCTCCAGTTTATGAAGGTTTCTTATGGCTGCTGGAAGAGTAGACAGCTTAGTTCTCCTTAACCCCAAGTACTTCAAATGAACCATGGTTCCAATTTCTTTTGGTAGCATCTCAACAGGTGCACCTTCTATGTCAACAACCCTAATCAACTTTAGACCACAAAAAATATCACCCATCTCCTGGCCATGCAAGTTGAAGCACAACAAAGAGTGCAACTTTGGTGTCAAGCACTCTGAACTTGTGCAGTTGCCCACATTGTGGCCGTGAATTGCCAAACGGCGGGATTTAACTTCATGATTGGTGGTGACATGCCCATGGACATCAAGAAAGTGGTTCTGCTCTCCCTCTGTGTTGGCAAGGTCCAGGAGGAGATCATGAATCCGGCATTTAGAGACGTATCCCATGGCGTCTGTTTCAACCACTTGAAGTATGCTCCTCCTAGCAAGCTGCTCAAGGTGCTTTCCTGCCGTTTCTTCCATTGTACATCCATCTTCCTGCTCAATAAACCCTTCTGCAACCCACATGTGAGTCAATTTGGTAGCATCGACCTCCACATCTTCTGGGAAGAGACCAATATAGAGAAAACATAGTTTCAGGTCAGATGGTAAATCATTATAACTCAAGGCCAATATGTCCTTGATCATTTCATTTCTCTCTGTGCTCAGCTCATGCGTAAGCCGGTCACAAATGGTCCGCCATATGTATCTCACTGCTGGCTTTCCAATAAGCAAACCTCCCAGAACAACAATTGCCAGGGGTAAACCACGGCACCTGTTTACCATTTCTGTCCCTACTTCCTTTAACTCAGAAGGGCAATCAGCATTGGGGAATACCTTCATGCAGAATAATTCCCAGCTTTCTTTCTCTGTCAGAAACGAGAGTTGATGAGTCATTCCTTGTGCGTAATCCGCAACGTCCATAATGCGAGTGGTGAGCAGTACTCTACTTCCTTGGGCATCAACAGGCAGAGCAGCATTTATATAGTCCCAAGCACTCCTATCCCATATGTCATCAACCACCACCAAATATCTCATGTTCTTTAGGCGGCTTCGGACATTCTCCCGCAATTCCTCATTGTTCATGTCTGTGATCTGTTGTTTGTCATGCCTTGCACTTGGGATGTAGTGTAGAATGCCCTTTAGGATGCCCCTTAGGATCTCATCCACTGTGTAGTGCCGGGAAACTGTGATCCAAACCTTGCGTTTGAAGCGCATCTCGACATCAACTCTGCTGTAAATCTTTTTGGCAATGGTAGTTTTACCCAGACCTCCCATTCCCACTACTGATATGACTTTACGTTTACCTTCCCCATGCAAGAGCTGGTCAACCATTCGTTTCTCAGATTCCACAAAACCCACGACACCAAGGCCCCCTGATATGGCAGATTTATCTAGCTCAGATGGGCCTTCGTTGGCAAAGCTTGATGCATCTTCTAATATACATTTGATTTCAATCTCAAAGTTACTTTTCTGATAAAATATTTCTCCAATTTCATTCTTGACATCTTCAATCTGTGTGCCAAGATCATGACGAGCTGGTATTTCACCAACACAGATTACACAACTTGTCAAGGCACCTACCCAACCAACATGTGGTTCCTGGTTAATTTCAAGGAAAAATGCATCAATAATGTCCTCAGCTTTATAAGCCACATCTCTCAACTTGCCGACCCAATCCTTCACCAGCCCTGTCTTGGTATTTTATTGCTGTCAATTCCCTGAGAAATGAATTTATGAAACTAAGTTGTGTATGCAGCGATCTGAGTTGTGGTTTAACTCCAAGCAGCAGCTTAACTTCTTGGGAGAGGAGCTCATCAAATTTCTTCAGGACCAAGTTGAAGACTGGAATAGCCATTGCCTTCAGAATCCCAAGTTTATTTTATGACACTGTTGTCTTCCATGCTCAGTCAGCAGAGCTGGCATCTTAACCAAATAGGTAAATGTGAGTAAGAGGACCAAAATAAAGGAATACAGATCAAACTACATTATCCCAATATTTGGGGCATTAATACAAGCAACAGTGTGGCATGAATATCCAAATGAGAAGGAAGACATGGTACAGGAATTTATGAACTGTTCTACTTCTAGCTAGAAGGTGAGTTACCAAACATTACAAAAGAAATGTCCATTATGAACTGACAGAGTTGCAGCAAGTAAAGCAATCACTAGCAGACTTTAGTTTTTGCAACAACCTATTTCAAATGGTGAGAATTATAATTAATGGGAAACTAGATATTATCTCTCTGTGACACATACGAACACACACACGAACATCATCAGCATGAGTGTCAGAGCCTATCACCACATATCCGGGCTTGGCTACATGAATCCCGCCCCACCATTTTTCTTCTCTAATGACATATTTGCTCTTAAAGCTTGGAAGGTCGAGTTATTTCCTACAATCCCTAGCTACACCATTGCAGGCCTTCTCAAGTTCTTATATCCTTCGCCATTCAAATTTGTCCACACTTTCTAATCACAATATTTGATGTCAACGCACATGATTAAACAATCATATTATTTTCCTTAAGCATAGTGTCAACGGAGCTAATCCTATATCTCAACGTATATGCACATTTATGTATCCTTTCTAGTTTTCTTCAGACACCCATCTTAATATCTCATATTTGTTGTATATAGTTTTTGTATGTGCAGTTTCTCAAAGGCCAACAGATCACGTCTTCTCTTCTTTCTATTTTCCTCCTCTTTCTCTATCTTCTTCTATTCTATCCGAGGTGCACCTCTCTTGGGCTTTCTTCTTTGACTTGTAGTGTGTGGAGCTTGAGATAGGTATGTGACACCAGCCCGGGCACGTGACAGCCACCTTGGCCCGCATTCTATCAACTCCTTTGGGTCGCCATAGGCTGTCCTGCTGCGTTGGGCCGTTGCAACCATGGGCCTGGGTTGGGCCAAGGTGGGCTGACCATGGAAACCTATCAATATATGTATGTAAGAATGACACATGTATACATCGATTTGCAGGTCAAAAGGACAATGATAGAGTTGAAACAATAGGAATTAGCAATAAGTCAACATAAAAGCCCAACTTACACCATTTTTAGAATCTGGTTAGAAGAACCTTATAAATGCCCATAATAATTCTTTGACTTTAGATAATTTAGATGCACAAGTTAATACGTTTCCACATGTATTTGATTCATCACGACAATCCACCACATTTCATTCTTAAGGATTCTATGTGAACATGTCTTTCATAGGATTGAGTTAATTTCCCTTAGAATCTAATTTGAAAGGCCATATATCCTCCCACACATGTACATGCCTACGTGCTTATTATTATAGAAAAGAGGCATGCATTGACCTTCAGATCATGAATAGGTTTTACTGAACATTCTAAAATCTTTTGCTCAAATAAGCATGCAATATTTTGGGGGGAAAAGTCCATGCGAATGAAATGAAGCTTGAACCTGCATGAAATGTCGATACATAGACACAATACTTTGATAAAATAGATACATAATCTAGACTCACATCCTTCCTCCCTCCCTGCTAACCTCCATGCTGTCTTCTGATGTCCTCCCATGCCATGACCCAGACAGAAGTAGCAGAAGCTCACAGAACAGGAAAGTGGTGGTGGTAGAAAGATCCAAAAGGCTAAAACACAAAGCAAAAGGGCAATCTCACATGGTCCCTCGCTTGCCTCTCGCAACCAACAATGCAGCATCGTGCTCAAACCACAACTGACAACACAAGTTCAAAATAGAACAAACAGGGAAAGCACAACATGAGACAGGGAAAGGGGAGACGCCCGCACCTCTCCGTTTTCTGCAGAGGAAAGCACCGAAAAAAGGGAGACTTTAATAAGATACTTGGCTGCTCCGTCGCTACCCTCGCCAGGGTTTCGGGGCGAAGAGATCCGGAAAACAGAGCAGATGACAACCCAAATGGGGATGATCCACCATATTCCTCCTCTTTGCCATTGCTTGTAAGGGTCGGTGGCTGCGGGGCACCTGCAGCGCTGGGGAGGCGGCTGCGAGTGGGTAAGCTGGGGGACAATGTGACGGCTTTACCTCTGCCATTATAGCCACCAACCACCAGAGCTTCTCTGCACCGGAGCGCAATTTACTCGACGCTTATGCCCAGCCTATGACCGGACCGGAGTATGCTTTTGCAACTGAACCAATGCTATTGCGCATGCGCCACTGGCGCCAAGCTCACAAAGGGTTCTGTGGACGAACATTGTCTGCACGTATCCAATGTCAACTGCGCAATTCCCAACTGCGACAGGTGCCTTCTTAAAATACTCGAGAGCTTGCTTCCCAAACTGAACTGTCGTTCTTTTTTTTATTATTTCCAAACTGAACTGTCGTTCTTTTTTTATTCTCTATTTTCTTATAAATAAAAGATTGTTACTATATTAAAAGAAATATTTATGACAAGGTAAATTTAATATAAGATTTTTTTACGTGTATATTCTTATTAAAAATTTATTGTGTCAATCTTCTATTTACACTCGTATATATACCCTCTTAACATATGAAAAATATCATGAGAGATCTCATTATAATAAAAGAAAGTGAGATATTTCTTTGAGGAACGTTTATGGCTAGACATCTTTAGTATAAATGTCAAAAATAACCATCATTGCTTGCAATATAAATATACTCTTTATATATATATCCCTCCCTCCCCACTCTATCTCTCTCTTCAACACCATAAAGGTCAACTCTCTATATGTCGCACAACGTTTATGGCTAGACATCTTTAGTATAAAATGTCAAAAATAACCGTCATTGGTTGCAATTATAAAAATATTCTTTTTATATATACCCTCCTCCCCACTCTCTCTCTCTCTTCAACACCATAAAGGTCAACTCTCTCTATATGTGGCACCACATGAACAGTCCCCCACCTCTTCTCTGTCCAACATCTCACACCCACATTAGAGCATCCACGCCTCCCTCTCTCACCACCCTTGCCCTAACGTCTTCATCTCCACACCTGATGAGCACTTATAGGAGTTTTAAGTCCAACTGTAAGATCCTCGAATTTTGTTCATATTATGTTATTTAATTTATGTATATTATAATTATTTATTTACTTATGTGCATATGTATATACAAGTTAATTTAAACATATGAATTTATTTAATTCTGTACATATTTTATTTAAATAATATTGTGCATATTGTATGTACATATTATGTATATGTATGTCATTAGATACTTCTGTGTTTATGCCGAAATCCCTGTTAACGTCAACATCCCTTGACGTTAAGGGCATGTTGACGACAACTAGTGTGCCGTTGACTTCATATTGACATCCACATCGATGGACGGTGACTTCTTGTTAACGGCAGCAATGTGGTCATTTATTTCCCAGTTATGTTGCGATTCCAGATCTGAAAATGGCTGCGTTTTCTCTGGTCTTGATTTGAAAACCTATCCCCAACGATAGGAAATCCAATCCTAAGCGTACCCCGACCCATTAGCCCTATAAAACCTAATGTTTCTGACGAGATTAGGTCTTTTGGCTTATGAGAAAACCTAGGGTTTCTTGTGAGAAAACCAGTGCATTGAAAGGCTTGATCTGACGTGTGTGGGCTTCTTCCGGCGATCTACAGGACTGGGAGGTGCTCCTTGGATTGTGAATCTTCCCCGACTCTTAGAGATCGATCTACATCAGTAGGAAGACCAGATCTGGGAGGGGAAATATCACCTTCTTAGCTTGGCCGAGGAGGGCTTCTTCGACCAAATCAAATCCCTAGAGATTATTTATAGGTAAGTAATCGAGGGATTACATCCCTAGACATGTCCCCTAGGTCCCAATAATTTTTCAGAATTTTATTCATGTCCTGGAACCCGCAATTCTCCATTTTATTTGCGTTCAGTCTGCACTTTCTGCAGATAGGAAATTGACGGCAAGCTTGTTGCCGTTAAGATCTTGAGTTGGAGCAACATCGGTGTGCCGTTAACACACCTTGACGGCAAGGGCCTTGCCGCCAACTTCGTCTGTTTTTCACAGAATTGTGTTGATCATGTTTGTGCTATATATGAATTCAGACTTTTGGATATCTAAACATGCTGTAAAAATTGTGGTTGGTTGGATACTATTTTTAGGTCATATCATGAGGTGCAACGAATTTCTGTGCATGGTTTTTAATTATTATAATTCCTATTATGGTGGATTAAGCATGTTGTGACTGTGTTAAATTTTGGAAAATTAGTTTTACTGCATGATAATGTCACAAAAAATTTGTATGATATTAGGGTTACTGTTCTCATGTTTTGAACCTATTAGAACCGACTGCTCTACTGTCTACCATGTTAAGTAAGTATTTCATTGAAATTACATGAATCCTATGTTAAATTGTTAAAATTAGTTTTTCTGTTGCGAAAAATATGAAAAATTAGACATGTGAATATATTACTGTAAGAAGTCTTGATAAAAATGTGACACTGTTTTGACACTCGTGGGTACTATTTACTTTGAACGAGGGTTTTAAGCATAATTAAGCACTGTTATGGTTAAATTGCTACTGTGAAACAATAGTATTATGTTATGTAAACTGAAGCATGTCTAATTGTTTAAGTGCATGTGAATGAGTTAAAGTGTGTATATAAGTAATTGAGAACATGTGATTAAGTGATAATGTGTAAATTATGTCGACATTGACACTGCTACCAGAGAAGGCTGTGGAGCCGTACTATAGTAAAGTCCCTATGGGAAGGCTTATTGTGTATGTGATATCCTATGGGCATTATGATGAAATCTTGGAGGTGGACAAGTACCACTGGTTGGTGGAGAGGGCTTCTCCCGGTTCTGCGCAGTTACCAAGATTCGTCACTATATTACCTAGGTGACGGGTATGTGTTATGTGATGGGTGTCTTCTTTATGGTGGTTCGGACAATGTGTCACGCCCCGCCAATTAGCGGCAGAATAAATCGGGGAGGGAGAGTGAGCAAAGTACATAGTAGAGTGAAATGTACAACAGTTGAATGATTTAGAGCATCCATATGAACAATAAATGGGAATAAAAATCTTCATTTCATTGGAAATTTCACTAAGACTATTTACAACACTAATTCGGAGCCAATACCTAGGGCTCATTGCCAACACTACATTGAAAAGGAAATCTAAAACAATAATTACTAGACTCTAGTGTACTAGGGTAACTTCATGAGTTGACTCTAAGTCGCTCATCACTCTGATCCATTCCCCTTAATGTGTGTGAAGTCAAAGTCTGACTTACCTGAAACACACATGAAAAATAACGTAAGGTGAGCGATAATGCCCAGTAGGACTTAAATCTCACGATCAAAGCATGCTTTAAATGATTAATGCTTTGAATGGCAGAGTAACTAATGATAGAGAGAGTCATATAAAGTCCAGAAAGTAATAGCACAAGTAACATTGTTCAAAAGCAGATGAATCAAGTATAGCACGATGATTAAAGTCAAGTCACGATATCAACACGATAGCAAGAAACGTCAATGTCAAGTAATAGCAAGCAACATGTATAGCAAGGAGAGAGAAAGTAGTTGGCTATATAGAGAGTAAATTGCACTTTGATTAATTTCATCAATCGAATAGTATAGCACTTTTGATAACTTTTGTCAATCGAGATAGTAATTGCACTTTGGTTATCCGTAGATAGCCGAGAGGAAATATAGCACTTTTGTTGTCAATAAACAACGAGAGAATATAGCACTTTGTTTTGATTGTCATAGAGTAATATTGTTAAATGGCACTTTGTTGTCAAAGGACAACGAGAGAACATAGAACTTTGTTTTGTTTGTTAAATGGCACTTGGATGTAATGCCGACATCCTGATCATGTTAACTCCATGGGCAAATGGCACTTTTCGGGCACTCCTCCCAAGACCAGATTGGGGCCCTATTGCGCAGGGCATTAGTTATTTGTTTATCTTTAGACAATCAATAGATGGCCAATAGAAAGTACCAAGGAATAGATGAGAGTACTAGATGAATAGATGAGATAGTAGAGAGTATGAATAGATGAGCGAGTAGAGTATAGACGAGAACTAAGGGTCAATGCACATGAAACGTCAAGTAACATCAATAGTAACAGTTGCACAACACGCGCGATTGGTGTTGGCAGGTAGGTGAAACTCACTACCTTCCACTGACCATGTTCTGCACAGGTCCAGAGGTCCGGCGTGATTCAAGATAAGAGCGAACTTCTAATAGCCGTTTGGATCTTGTTGATCCCTAAAAAGTTTCATAGGTTTAGGGTACAACTGGCTCGTCGACCATGTGGGAACCCATGGACAGAGGAGACTTACGGAGGCCTTGAACAATGATTCACTAGTATGGCAGAAGGAATATCTGACGGAGAGTTCGTCCAAGTCAAGAGAAAGTGTGTATATAGAAACAAGTGCCCGACGTTCTAGAGGAATTCTAGAATAGTGAGTGTCGGTAACGATATTCCCAAATCATCGCAAGAAAACGAAGACAAGTGCATTTAAAAATAGGGCAATTGAAATAATTTACAAGATGTGTTATGAGATATATTCATGCCAAATTAAGCCATAATGGATGGTTCAAAGTGTGTGCACATGTAGTAACCTGAATTTTTTAGAAAAATAAAAATTAAATAATAAATTAAAAACTCAGCTAAAGGGATATTCAATAAAAAGAGTATTAAATAAACCCATTAAATGGAAAAGAGTAATGGGCTTTGCTTAATGGATCCTCTAGAACTTATGGGTCAAAATATGAATTTACAAAGGGAGAATAATAAGAAAATACCCTAAATTCGGAGTTTTATTATCTCCTAATTGGAAAGGGGTTATTAAAGTAATAAAAGTGGCAATTAGAGTTGGAATTAGATTCCTAAACCTACTCCATATAGTCTAGCACGAATTTAGATCCCATCTTAACCTAAATAGAGGTTGTAAAGCAAGGAAGGAAGGTTGGAGTTAGGAAATCTCGTAATTAAAGAGCAATTAGAATAGAAGTAGGAATAGGAACCCATACATGCATAAATACACCTCTTAAACCCTCTTGGACGACCCTAGCTCGTTGCCAAAGGTTTTGGACGTGGAGAAGAGGCCAAGGAGGAGGAGAAATCGAGGAGAGGAAGATCCATCAAGCTTCTTCCTCGTTCTTGGAGTTCTAAGCCCTAGAAGATAAATCGAGTCAAAGGTAGGCATTCTCATGAGCAAAATTAAATTAAACTCGTCTGTAGATAATTCCAATCACCAGGAACAAAAGCCCTCTGGATTCCCTCTTTTTCATCGAGCCAATCTTTTGTTCTTGATTTTAGAAGATCTGCAAACATGATAACCCCGAGACATCATGTTTAATTCAAATCTCTATGAATACTTGATCCCATGCTATGAAATTCTTGCTGTAGATACTTCATGTTGTTAGGGATCTTTTGCCCCTAAAAGCCCTAAATTTCATCGAGCATGCTGATCGAATTTAATCAATCTTTCTCTCTGTGCCATGTTCTGAATAACTCGTTCTTGCTCATGTTCAAACCCTATATGAACCATGCTCTCTCTCTAATTCCGATTTACTGGAAGTACCCTTACATATCTACTTAATTTGCAACTTGTTTCGTGATTTTTCATCGACTATGTAATTAGTTATGATTTTTCAAAGTACCCTGTGTCCAAACAAGTCAAGTTGGCACGCAATCTGATATAGAACATGTTTCCCGCTCGAACTCAGGTGAAGTACCTGAGAACGCGACGGCTCGACACGCCGCGTTCTCAGGGCCGTCGCGACCAACCTCTTGTCGCGTTCTGAACGTGATAGGAAACCCCGTCGCGTTCTGGCCGCCTGAGCAGACAGCCTTGTCGCGACCCGTACAGGACCCTGTCGCGATCTGCCCTGACCTGTCGCGATCATTACTGGCCTACGCCTTTTTAACAGTCATACACGCAGTAAAAACACCTGTTTTAAAATGGAGCTATATTGAATGCTTTAAAATACATATTCACGACTTCTTTTCTATCTATGATTTTTCTCTCACATGCACACACATGAACCATCCATATGTGGCTGAAATCTGGCATAAGATATCTCATAATGTATCTGGTAATTTATTGCAATAAAGTATATAATTCCCTATTTTAAAGGACTTGTATCGTTTCTTGCGTTGTTTATATACCGATATTGACGCTCCACTGTTCTAGAATTCCTCTAGAACGTCGAGTACCTGTTTTTTATACACACTTACTTGGCTTGTGGTGAACTTTCCGTCGGATATTCCTTTCTCCGGACTAGTGAACCTTGCACAAGGCCTCCGTAAGTCTCCTCTGATCATGGATTCCCACATGGTCGACGAGCCGGTTGTACCCTAACACCCATTACACCTTTAGGGATCGATATGATCCAAACGGCTATTAGAAGTTCGCTCTTACCTTGAATCACGTCGGACCTCTGGACTTGTGCATAACATGGCCAGCGGGAAGATCGTGATTCCACCTGACTGCCAACACCATGTACGCGTGTTGTGCAACTGTTACTATCGCCTGTTACTCGGAAGGTTACGTGCATTGTCCCTTAGCCCTCATCTATACTCTACTCGCTCATCTATTCACGTTCACTCTACTATCTCGTCTATTCATCTAGTACTCTCATCTATTCCTTGGTACTCTATTTGGCCATTAAATTGATTGTCTACGATAAAAACATGACTATGCTAGGCAACATTATAAGGGCCCGGTCTGGTCCTTAGGAGGAGCACCTGAAAGGCTATAACTCGCGGGGGTCTAATGATCTAGGTGATGGCATACACCTAACGCATGAACACGCAAGATTTGATCTATGACAATCAATTATCAACAATCAATTATTGGTTTACTTGAATCTCGTGGTTAAAAGAATATCGACCAACACTTGCTATCGTGACTTGTGCACTGTTGTGCAACTTTACTTGTTATCTTGTTATACGACCAATCCGATATCAAAACTTGTCGTGCTATACTCTCGTGCATTGTGCTATTGTCCCTCGTTATCGTGTACCAGTACTTGCTATACGTTTCTCGTTATTCTCTCTAGTTATCCTACTTTATAAGACATTAAACACTTAAAGCATGCTTGATCCTGAGATTTAAGTCCTACTGGGCATATCGCTCACCCTGCATTATTTGTCGTTGTGTTCTCAGGTGAGACCGAGGACGAACCATACACTCAAGAGGACGGGAACGACCTGGAGTGATGTCTTGAGTACCCTAACGTCCTATTACTATGTTTAGCGTTGTAGTAGTTAGGTTTGAAAGTTCAGTCTTTTGCTTTATTCCAATGTAATCGGGCCCAATAGTTGGCTCTGATATTAGTGTTTGTAACTAGACATTTGAAAGATTATTAATGAATGAAATAGTTTTAGTATTTATTCTTTTTCAATGGTTTGATGTCTAGTACTCGCTCTATATCCGTTCACTTGCAACTACCTTCGCGCTCCAATATTCCGCGTCGGGGCGTGACAGCACATGTGGCAAGAAATCATAGATATGACAAGATCATGTGTATGTCTTTAAGTCATTAATCCCATGTTGATTTATAACAACTTTATTTACTATGTTGGTGACTGTTAACAAGGGTATATGTACTTTTGAAAGTCAGAGCATCACACAAGACATGGGTTTCCATGCAAAAACTTGAGATCGCGACGTACCCTGGTAAGGGTCGCGACAGGGCCAAATCGAACGCGACAGGGCCATGCACAGGTGGCGACGGGTCGGTCAGAGCAGGCTGCCAGATCGCGACAGCATGGCCTGTCGCATTCAGAATGCGATAGGTACTGCGTCGTGACGGGCCCTGAGAACGCGGCCTATCGGGCCTTCGCGTTCTCAGGTCCTGCCCCTGAGTCCGAGCGGGAAAAGGACAGTGAATGGGATTGCGGACCATGTTTCCCTATTTTGACATAGGGTGATTCAAAAATGTATAACTAAATGTACAGTCGACGAAAAATTACGAAATCACTTGCAATCGGATCTAGACATACGAGGGTATTACAGTAAATTGGAATTTGAAAACATACATGGTTTCGGTATGCTTAATCATGGTACTTCACGAAGAACATGGAACTGGGTATAGTAGATATCAAAGATTAATTCGAGACGTGTATGATAGATGAAAATTAGGGATTTTAGGGGAAAAAGACTCCTAACTCATCAGTATCTCCAGTAAAATTTTCGTGGTATGGGGGTGGGTATACATGGATATATAAATTTGACAAGAGGGTTCGGGGTCATGGAGTTTACAAAACTTTGAAATTCAAGAAGAAAAGATTGGGTGAACGAAAAATTATGAAATGAAAGGGGTTTTGTTCCTGATGCATGGAACAATCTACAGTTGAATTTAATTAAGTTTTGCTCGTGAGAATGCCTACCTTTGACTCTTTTTCTCTTCTAGGGCTAGAACTTGAAGAACACGGGATGAAGCTTGAACAAGCCTTCTCCCTACAAATTCCTCTACTCCTGGCCTCCTCTCCATGTCCAACAAGCCCCAGCAACATGTTAGGGCCGCCATGGAGGTTTAAGGAGTATTTAAGCTTGTTGGGTTTCAATTTCCTAATAGAACTCTAACTCCTATTTATTCCGAGATTTCCATATTCTTTCCTCCTTCTAAGCTTGCCAACTCCTAATTGGGTTAGGATGGGATCTAAATTCGTGGCCAATCTATTGGGGTAGGTTTAGGAATCCAATTTCAACTCAAATTACTTATTTTAATGTTTTAATATTCCTTTTCTATTTAGGTAATATTTAAGTTACGAATTTATGGTGTTTTCCTATTATTCTCCTTTTTAAAATCTTATTTTGAGCCAATAATTTTTAGAGGGTCCTTTTATTAAAACCCATTATTTAATGGATTTTAACTTATGGGAATTTCCCCTTTAATTAGGGAATAAAAGAGTTTCAGATTTTTTTATTGTATTTTTCTTACTTGAATTTATTCATGGGGTATGGAAGGTCCATTGGTCCAATTCCGATAATGGGTCATTATTGCATGATGTTGGAAGTTTTTCCGACATGTTCATTTAATTTATGAGCACGTTATATTTCCGGGCTAACAATTTTCTGACTTAGTTTTCTAATTTGGATAATTAGTCACATTGTGACGTACACTTGGCCAATAATATTTTTTGTTACATGAATTTCTTAGTGGAGTACTTAGTAATAGGGAATATTGTTTTGGGGTTGATTTATAATTTTTATGGAATTTTCTGATGTATTCTTGCACATACGATAGTAGTACGTATGCTTCTATTATTTTGATTTTTAGGAAATTATTATTTCGAATTTTTAAGATTTAAAATTTTCCGAGTTGCTACATCTCCCCCACTTAAAAAGAATTTAGTCCCCAAATTCCATGACTACTTCAGCTAGATATAAATCCTCACTCTATGCTAAAGGTAGTAACCAAGGTAAGTTTAGAGTTACCTTCCACGACTCCACCCTCCTCGGTGGCCTCAATTTCCTGCACAGCTTGAAGTCGACCATGCTTCTTTTGCCGAGTCGGGCGTTTCTCTTTCTCCTGCTCCTTAAGTATAGGGCACTCGAAAATGCGATGATTGTGATTCCCGCAGCGTAGGCAAGCGCTGCTTTCCTCCAACATTCCTCCGATATGTGGCCTATCCTATTGCAGTTCTCGCATCGTCCTTTGCGAATAAGGGCTAATTGTATGTCGTTCTTCTTACTCTTGTTTATTTTCCTTTTATCACTGTTTGGCTGGTCTCCTGTTGTCATAGATTGAGATCTTTTGTGTTAGTTGGAGGTTCCTTTAGAAGAGGACAGTGTCACATTTGATGCTCCAAATCGCCACAACGTAGGCATGCACCAACGCTTCGCCAACACTCTTTGGCCGCATGGCCCGACTTGTAACAATGAAGGCAAATGATCCTGAAAATATCATCGTTACGTTTCATTGGCTGGTTTGCCTTCTTGCCATGGTTATATCTTCTCTTTCCATTCTTGTTGGTCACCTTTTTAATCTTCTTAGTCACTTCCAGAGCTCTTTCTAGCAGTTGGGCAGCTTGCTGACATGTCAGAACTAGCCTCTGAGTTGGTCTCATGTCGGAGTCCATTAAGAGTTCCTTCAAGAATAAGGTTGGCATTAGGATGCTAAAGTAATATTAAGTTGATACATTTGTATAGAAAAATGTATTCAGATCTTAACCATGGTTCTACCCAATCCTCACATAGGTATGGTGGTTGTCTTAGACACGTGTCATGGCAGTTCACCTAGAACATCCTAGGACTTAGAATATCCTAATAAGGACATCCTAGGCTCTGATACCAACTGTCACGCCCCGCCAATTTAGCAGCGGAATAAATCGGGGAGACGTGAGTAAAGTACATAGTAAAGTAAAATATACAACAGTTGAATGATTCAGAGCATCCAATGAACAATAAATGGGAATAAAACTTTTCATTTCATTGGAATTTCACTAAGACTATTACAACCACTAATTCGGAGCCAATACATAGGGCTCATGGTCAACACTACATTGAAAAGGAAATCTAAAACAATAATTACTAGACTCCAGTGTACTAGGGTAACTTCATGAGTTGACTCCACGTCGCTCATCACTCTGGTCCATTCCCTTAATGGTGTGAAGTCAAAGCCGACTTACCTGAAACACACATGACAAATAACGTTGGGTGAGCGATAACGCTCAGTAGGACTTAAATCTCAGGATGAAGCATGCTTTAAATGATTAATGCTTTGAATGGCAGAGTAACTAATGATAGAGAGAGTCATATAAAGTCCAAAAAGTAATAGCACAAGTAACATGGTTCAAATAGCAGATGAATCAAGTATAGTACGATGATTAAAGTCAAGTCACGATAGAAAACGATGTCAACACGATAGAAAGAAACGTCAATGTCAAGTAATAGCAAGCAACATGTATAGCAAGGAGAGAGAAAGTAGTTGTCCATATAGAGAGTAAATTGCACTTTGATTGATTTTCATCAATAGAAATAGTATAGCACTTTTGATTAACTTTCGTCAATCGAGATATTAATTGCACTTTGGTTATCCGTAGATAGCCGAGAGTGTAACACCCCGGAAATTTAGTGATTTAAAATTTTAGAAATAAAAGGGAATAAATAAATTCGTAATTATCAGAATAATAAAACTTACGTACTATTATCGTACGAGAGAAAACACGTAGGAAAATTCCGTAAAAATTATAAATCAACCCCAATATTGTCCTTAAGTGTTCCACGAAGGATTCGTGCAACGAAAAATCTAATTGGTCAAGTGTACGTCACACGTGGCCAAGTTAACCGAATTAGGAAACTGAGTCGGAAAAATTGTTAACACGGAAAAATAACCCAACCAAAAATAAATAAACATATTGGAGAGACTTCCAATATCATGTATTAATGACCCATTAACAAGATTGGGCCAATGGAGCACATTTGACCCAAGGATAAAATTGGGACAAGAAAATACCCAGAAATTTGTGTATGTAATTATGCAGTGATTAGGGAGGGCAAATTAGGGTTAAAATTAGTGGTAATGGCCATGCATGGCAACCCAAATCGTGGCCAACCCTGTATGACACCTTCCGATGGTGTAGCTACCTCCTTTGGGTGAGAAAATCTCAGATTTTGGAAAGTACAAAGCAGAATTCGCAGCCCCCTTTCCTAGTCCCATTAGGACATGTAAATACACCCTAAATCTATAAGAACTCGTCACTAAACTCTTGGGGAAGGTTTGGTAACGAGTTGGGGACGTTTGGAGGCAGGCTAGGGCTTCAGAGGAGGAGGAGAAAGGCTGGGAACCAGAGTTTCATTCCTCTTCATCCTCTGCTGCGTCCAGAACGTCGACTGGTCTTAGATCTTCATAAAGGTAGGTGTTCTCGGGCCAAGATTAAAGAAAACCAACACCATCATGTAGATCTTCGAGTCTAGATTCATTTGCACTTGGTTTGACTAATTTTCATGGAGTATACATTGTGTATTCGTAGTTTTCCCTAAGTCACGCACAGTTAGAGCTTTTCCAGTTCTTCTCATTATGCACGTAATTGGATACCGAATTAGACTAAACGTCCTTCATGAAAGTTCTTATACTTGTAGTTACGATCATCTTTTATGTTGGACGTTTTGTCTAAAAATCTTTAGTTAGAGAGTTATAAACGTGGTAAGAGAGTCACTGCATGATACTGCGATTTCGGGCTGCACTTAGCTTTATGTTTATCATATATTTCTCGTGATTCGAGACCGAATTAGATCAAACCCCCAACATTAAAGTTCTTCTACTAGTTGTCCTCGTCATATTTTGTGTTGAATGTTTTGTCTAAATGTCATTCGTTAGAGAGTTATAAGTGGGGTAAGTAAATCACTGCATGAAATGTGTTTTCGGGTTACACTTGACCTACATGTTCTTCATATATTCTGGGGATCCCTATTTGCTCTTTTCGTGGGATACCCTTTTGGAGTACAAGGATTTAGGGTATTTATAGCCCAACATGGCAAAAAGTACCGTAGGGGTGCGTGGGCACATGATCCAAGGCCGATCCACCAAATCCCTAGAGTGTCACATGTTCAGATTGACTAATGGTGAAAAAGTTCCGGAGTGTGTCGACCTGCCCATGGGGTGTGTCGACACACTGTCCCAAACTGGCATAAAAGGTTCTCTGGGAAGGGTCTCTAGTGTCGACACTACCTCAGGCTGTGTCGACACTACTTGATCCTGTGTCGACACACTTGATCCTATGTCGACACATTGTCCAGACCTGTTGACTGGGTTCTCTGGGAGCTGGGTCTAGTGTCGACACTACTTGATCTTGTGTCGACACCACTTGACCATTCTTCTTCATCCTGCCTTGGGTTTGAAGCATTGTGTCGACACCAGTAGGGGGTGTGTCGACACTACCCTTGCAAGAATTGTATGTCCCTGAGAAATAAACACATAAATCATTAGTCCAATGTATTATCATGAATATAAATGATAAATGTGTTTGGAAACATGCTTTTTGAATATTATTATTACATGTGTGATGTATTTAACATGACATTTAGTGTGTAAATTGCATGTTTTGGGGCTGATCGTTACATGATGTCTACTAGCATGTGCATGATGTTATATAGTATGCATGGACCTAAAAGTAATCAACCCATTGAAAAACGGTAATGATATGAATGTGATTCTAATGTGTAATTGTGATTGACCTTATGTTCATTGGATTACCTTGTGATCTTACTTATTGTCAATTGATATGATAAGAATATGATATGAATGTGAGGATGAATACATGTTAGTATGGACTTGTTAGTGGAGTTTATATCATGATTTGCATATGAGTTTCAATAGTTATATGCTTTCCGATGTTCAATTAATTATTTGTCAATGGCATACATGTTAGGATGATTCGTGACACGTCACTTACACCTTTGCACGAATAGACACACCCTTCTTGGGGAATTGAGGCTCTCTGCCGGTCATTCCGAATCGGCAAGACTAGCGACCTTTTCCTTAAGACCTTCGTAAGTCTCCGCTCTCTATGGATTCCCACACAGAGGCCGAGTTGGTTGTACCATGAAGTACCCTGGAGATAGAGAGCACATGTTCTGCATACAATCTGTCCTTAGTCATCCTCATGTCAAGACATTAATGAATTATGAAACATAAGATACGTCGTTATACTGTCCTTTTGTTCTCTTGAGCTTTTGTCATACCTTGACTCTATGAATGATCATGTTCCTTTTACTATGAGCTTGTCATTGAAACTCTGTGGCCATAAAATGAATATGTTTGTTCGGCACAATATGGGACTTCGGTCCATTTGACTAATGCCTGTGCAATAGGGGCCCTGTCTGGTCCTGGGGAAGAGTGCCCCAACGTACTTATAATCGCGGGAGTATGGACTTGTGGTGCGTGGCATGGCACTGATACTATATGCAAGATTTGTGTGAATGTGCCTTCGTTTGATACGATATGATATGATAAGTCTGATCATGTGAATACATGATATCTGTATGAATATGGCTAATTCATTTTGATACGATTCTACTCTTGAAATATATGTCCATTGAATAGGCAACTCGACATTTGATCTGATATGATATCCGTTCTATTCGTTATTCAATCTGTTAGTGTTGCATGCATTGTCATCATATACATGTTCATATCTTGCCTATTTAAAATGTTAATCATGTATACTAGTGCCCGCACAATATTGAGATGTAAATCCTACTGAGCTAGTTCGCTCACCCTATCATCCTGTCCTTTTCAGGTAGTGATGAGGAACCCGTGGAGTTCGATGGGGCAGGGCAAGAGTGATGAGCACCCGACATTTAGGAGATGAAGTATTAGGAATAGATATTTGAGTAGTCTATGTATTAGTGAAACATTTTCATTTGAATAAGGGACCCTTTAGTTGGTTCTTCTTATGTAAGGTTGTAACTAGTTGAATGAAATGGAATAAAGAGTACTTTGGATGACAATATTATGGTCTCAAATGTGTTGTTATGTTTAATTGTGACTCTGCGTTACTCAACTGTGATACGTCTATTTGTATCGTTCACGTCTCCCGGTATTTATTCCGCTGCTAAATATCGGGGCGTGATAGAGAGAGAATATTGCACTTTTGTTGTTAATAGACAACGAGAGAATATAGCACTTTGTTTTGATTGTCATAGAGTAATATTGTTAAATGGCACTTTGTTGTCAAAGGACAACGAGAGAACATAGCACTTTGTTTTATTTGTTAAATGGCACTTAGATGTAATGCCGACATCCTGATCATGTTAACTCCCATTGGCAAAACACGATAGGTACTGCGTCGCGACGGGCCCTGAGAACGCGGCCTATCAGACCGTCGCGTTCTCAGGTCCTACACCTGAGTTCGAGCGGGAAAAGGACAGTGCATGGGATTGCGGACCATGTTTCCCTATTTTGACATAGGGTGATTCAAAAATTTATAACTAAATGTACAATCAACGAAAAATTACAAAATCACCTGCAATCTGATCTAGACATAGAGGGTACTTATAGTAAATTGAAATTTAAAAACATACATGGTTTCGACATGCTTTAATCATGGTACTTCAAGAAGAACATGGAACTACGTACAATAGAGATCAAAGAATTAATTCGAGACGTATGATGGATGAAAATTAAGGCTTTTAAGGGCAAAAGACTCCTAACTCATCAGTATCTTCAGTAAAATTTTCGTGGCATGGGGTTGGGTATACATGGAGATATAAATTTGACAAGAGAGTTCGGGGTCATGGAGTTTGCATAACTTTGAAATTCAAGAAGAAAAGATTGGGTGAACGAAAAATATGAAACGAAAGGGGTTTTGTTCCTGATGCATGGAACAATCTACAGTTGAATTTAATTAAGTTTTGCTCGTGAGAATGCTACCTTTGACTCTTTTTCTCTTCTAGGGCTAGAACTTGAAGAACACGGGATGAAGCTTGATCAAGCCTTCTCCCAACGAATTCCTTTCTCCTTGGCCTCCTCTCCACGTCCAACAAGCCCCAACAATGTGTTAGGGCCGGCCATGGAGAGTTTAAGGAGTATTTAAGCTTGTTGGGTTTCTATTTCCTAATAGAACTCTAACTCCTATTTAATTCTGAGATTTCCATATTTCTTTTCTCCTTCTAAGCTTGCCAAATCCTAATTGGGTTAGGATGGGATCTAAATTTGTCGCCAAGCAATTGGGGTAGGTTTAGGAATCCAATTCTAACTCAAATTACTTATTTTAATGCTTTAATACCCCTTTTCTATTTAGGTAATATTTAAGTTACGAATTTAGGATATTTTCCTATTATTCTCCTTTTTAAAATCCCTATTTTGGCCCAATAATTTTAGAGGGTCCTTTATTAAAACCCATTATTTAATGGATTTTAACTTATGGGAATTTCCCATTTTAATTAGGAAATAATAGAGTTTTGGATTTTTTTATTGTATTTTTCTTACTTGAATTTATTCATGGGCTATGGGAGGTCCATTGGTCCAATTCTGATAAGGGTCATTATTGCATGATGTTTGAAGCTTTTCCGACATGTTCATTTAATTTATGAGCACGTTATATTTCAGGGTAATAGTTTTCCGACTTAGTTTCCTAATTTGGATAATTAGTCACATTGTGACGTACACTTGGCCAATCGTATTTTTCGTTGCATGAATTTTATAGTGGAATACTTAGGAATAATGTTTTGGGGTTGATTTCTAATTTTTATGGAATTTTCGATGTATTTTTGTACATACGATAGTGCTACGCATGCTTCTATTATTTTGATTTTAAAGAAATTATTATTTTGAATTTTTAAGTATTTAAATTTTCCAGGTTGCTACACTATGTGTCACTGAAATTAAGTGTAAAAGTGTGATGAAGGTGTGAATATGGAAATGTGAACATGTGATGGTGTTATGTGAATGTGATAGCATGTGAAAAGACGTAAAACCATGTGAATGTGAATTAATTATGTTAAAACAGCAAGCTAAACATGTTGAAATGTGTTATAAAATCATGTGAAAATGATTAGATATCATGCTAGGATTGTTAGCTCTCTTGTGTTAATTTTCAAGATCTATTTGTTTAGAAATATGAATGATGTAAATTGAGTTTAGTAATATGATTCATGTTACATGTTATGTGTAGAAAGCATGTGTAGGTTATTTATGCTTAATTGTCATGAAACATGTACCATGTATTTTCCCTTATTGTTTAAAAGACTAGTATGTGTGTGTGATATATGTAATGATGTACCTTAGATTGCTTGCTGGGTCTTGTTTAAAGACTATACTTGCTTTAACATACAGGTGAGATAGGTGTCCCCGTACTTGAGGAGGACATAGTGAGGAGCGACTCCAAGCGCGAGGAGTAGCTACTTGTGGAAGATTGCTTCATAGTTACACTTTTTTTTTCATAGTATGTGATCAATGTAAACAATGTTATTCATATGGACTTGTAATAATGTGGACAATTGTTATTTCTTTCATTTGCTATATAGACTTTGGAATTATGTGAATGAATGATAAGGAATAAGATTTCTTTTTACTTCCGCTATCTCTTTTGTTATTTATGCACATCTCAGCCTAGTGTATTGTGGGGTAATGTCCCATCGTAATGACGGCCTTTATATCAATGTGGATTGGTATAATCGTACTGGTATAAGGAGGGTGTTACAGAGATTGATATCAGAGAAACAAGTTGAGATAGTACATGAATATGCCATCATCTTCACGATATTCAAAAGTCTTTATAGAATTAGTCCATATATGTGGAAAACATCTAATAATGGATTAAGAAAGTTAAGAAAATGGTTAGGACTAAATAACTTAGATTCTAACTAGATTAATTGTTTTACAGGCTATGGCGAGCCGTGGTAGGCATGGTGCTCAGGCTAGGGAGGATGAGCATAAACGTGAGAAGAGGGGTGAGCAGCAGGCCTCAGCGCCCCAGGGTCCCACGGTACTTCCTCCACCACCACCTGTGGACTACGGCGTGTTTATGCAAGGCCTGGTCCAGGCAATGCAGACCCAGGCGCAGACTAGGCGGCACTGCAGGCTCAGGTTAGAGTTGTTAAATAGGAGTAGTCTGTTTTATTAATGCATGATTGTTATGTATTGCTATTGTCTCAGGCTCAGGCTCCAGCTCCAGTTCCCTAGGAGCATGGCCATGGTGGTTCGTCCATCATGGAGAGGTTCAAGAGGATGGCTCTGCTCTTTTAAAGGGGAGACACTACAAGAAATCCTAGCTCTGCCTACAAAAGTTGCTTACAGTTCTGTATATTCGTAAGCTATTCGTATGGATAGACATATCTATACTTACGGACTATACGTGTCGTAAGTATATCAGAAAAACTTTGTTCTTAATCTTTTAAGATATGCCTATCCTATGCCGTATATCATAAGCATATAACATTATCATATACCTACGGAGTTTGATACAGCAATATATAATAAATTATTATTTTTAACATTGGCACCCATTGAACTTTGGCATCCCGCGCCCCGTTGAGGGGGGAAAAAACCCCCTCCTTCCCCTTGCCTCCACTCTCCTCCTTTCCATTGCAGCGGCGAAAGGCAAGCAAGCAGTGGCATCGTCGGCAGGCACTGGAGAAGACTCTCGGTGACAGCGTTCGCACTGGAGAAGACTCGCGGTGATGGCCTTCGCATGGACTAGCGGTGGAACTTGCGGCAGAAGGCGGTAGCAGGCGATGTCGTCGGCGGGGTTTAGGGCAAGCAACGGCCTGTGCCTGACGGTTTATGGGAAGCAATGGCAGCGAAAGCAGGCGGCGAACTTTCGGCGACGGCAAGGAAGGACACTTCGGCCACCCCCTCCTCCTTCCCCTATTCCTCCACATGTCCTCCACGCCATCGGCGTCTCCTGCCGACCCCATCGCCTTCTTCCTCCTCCGCTTCGGAGCGGGCGATTGGCCTCCCCGCGGCGCGGTCCCCTGCCTCCCGTTCTCGCGAAGGCTGTGTCTCCGTGGTATGCTTTTTGCGGAGTTGAGGGCCGACTGATCGCCGAAGGTGAGTCCGTCGCACCGAAGGTGAGTATTCTTGTCCGTTTTCTTTGCTTCTGTGCATGGCACCAACCTTTCCCACCTCCCTGCTCTGTTGCAAAACCTTATCCATGGCTTCCTTGAATCTCCTCTGTCGTGGAAGCGCGAACGCGGGAACAATCGACGAGGCTCCGAACTAACGCTAATTGGTACATTTCTTGGACTGGTGCTCGTTCCTTGTTTTTGTCCTTTTTCATTTTGTCGATGCTCGATTATGGCGTTCTCCCTGTTGGGATGCTTTGTTTTCTGGTTGGGGATGTTGGGGTTGGTGTGGTTTGTTCGTTGTTTCTAACTTTTTTGTTGATTAGGAGAAGGTCGAGGTGTTTCCTTGCATCTTCTGAAGTAATTTCGGGAAGGAAGGTGTTAGGTGGTATCTCACCCCCTGTAGCCATCTCTCTCTCTAAACTTTGGTAGTCTATCCCGTGTAGCCAATCTCTCTCTCTCTCTCTGTGTTGTGTCCTGGGAAGACAATGGTGCAGGGGAGATGCCAGGACTGAGATCCATGGAAGAACAGAAAGTCTCATCAAACTGCCAGGGACACTTTTTTTTTTAGATCACCCAAGAAATTATCGTTTCCCCAAAGCACTTGGGAATAGTTAAAAGGGATATCTTATCTGAAGACTTTTAAACAATTTATATGATTTTATATTATTTTTTGTAGAGAGGCGCCATGATGTTTTTTGCAGAGGCGCCATGATCTTGTCATACTCTATTTGATATTGATGGACCAGTTCCTTGTGCCTTGACCCTTTAGTTCCCTTAAGATAATGGAGAACACTCTGATACGTGCATTGTCCATTTTCATTTCCTTGGTTGTTAGGCTGAAGTATAATTTGGCATTGTTAACTTCCTGGCTAGGTACTGCTAAATGGGTGATTTAACATAATTAGTTGGTGTTGGATTGGATCTCTCTGGTTTAAAGTCTGAAAGGGAGTGTGTTGTCATTGGGGTTGATCATCATGAATTCAATTCCAAAGACCTTCATGGAGGAATGATTGTTTCATCTTTCTCATCTTTCTTTTCCCATCTATCTGGAACAATTTCTTCTTTTTCCCCTCTTCCATTTCATTATTCTTCTTTATCTAGCCAGTCCCAGGATTTTTGCTGATCCCTGCAGATTAGAGTAAGATTGTGTGATCTTTTCCTAGGCCCATACTTATGATGTCCCAAACTGAGATAGCTGAAAGTACTAATCAGTGGGAGGGGGGGGGGGTCCTACTGTTGTTAGCCAGACATCATGTAGGATCAACAGCTGCCGCTGGCCCTAAGAGTCCACCATGTTAGCTATAAATGGATGTGGGCCTTGTGCAGGACCAGTGCCCAATGGATGGTATTCTAATATCATCACCTGAATCATGTATAATTTGAAGGAAGGGGGATTGGGATTGGCTTTGAATCAATGTAAGTTGTCCTTTACGAGGTTTAGGAGGTTTTTTCTGGTGGTTTACACATGCATGTACCAAGTGCTGTTGTTTCCTCTTACCGATTGTTTGGTAATTACATGCTTCAGGTACCTACATGTTGTTTCCTCTTACCGATTGTTTGGTACCTACTCTTAGCGGAGAGCGGGATGAGGGAGGTTGAGAAGATATTCCGAGCCATCAAGTGTGCTGAGGAGGATAAAGTTTGTAACGCCCTCTTAGACCAGTACAGTTACACAACTCACATTGGATCTAGTAGAGGTATTACAGTGGAACGAATCCAACAATTACAATACAGGTTGAAATATACACAAATAACTATCAATTCCAATGATAATTAACAAACATGGAATTAAACACTTGCAATCAGCATTATTCAAAAGTAAATCTAATGCATAAAAGATAGCAATAGTCCAAGGTTATTACATTTCAAAGATCAGTGCATAAAGGAAATTACATAAGATCCTCACATACAAGATTCACTCTAAAACTCTCTATATCAAGCTAAGTCTCCACGTCTCACGCTCTGAGTCAGTTTGCACTAACTCACCGTATCCTCTAGCTCTCCTGAAATGTAGGCAAGTATGAGTCCACAAGACCCAGCAATTACATGGTAGACAGTTCAAGATATTAACATTATATTAATTTTAAAAACATGGTAGTACATTAGCATTCCATTCATTGATATCATATACTTTTCTTACTATAGTTCTAAATCCATTGGCAATCATTCATTTCATGATGATTTTAACAATTAAGGAGATAAAATGTTTCACATGCAGCATGGAATTTCTTATTCATGAAAACTATTCGATGTTATATGTGACTTACAACAATTCTCATGTATCAATTTCTCACTTATACATGCACTACTCTTTTACATAACAATTTCATGTAGTAATACTAAAACATTGACATGTAACATGAAATCCTTTGAACAAGTTCACATGTAGGAATGTAAGCATATAACATGTAGTATGTAGCATGTAGAACAGGTAGACATGTAACTTGTAGCATGTAACACGTAGCATGTAGATATGTAACTTGTAGCATGTAGTCATTTTCATATAGTTGCCAAGACATAGCCCACACTAAATTAGAGATCAGTAGTCATTTAACATTCACTTATCACCTAGGCAATGCGGTGATGAAGTCATAGTATTTGCGCAAAACCGGGGAAAGTCCTTCCCACCTTCGCCAGTAGAACAAGTCTACCTCCAGGATTTCAATCCGTTGCCCACGGATTCATTTCTTTACATGTAGGTGAAACCATTACCATAGGGGCATCTACGGTGTAGCTCCTTGTAGGAATCTCTAAGATAGCAATGTCTTATTGGCATCATTGTTATAATGCATACACCAACGTATATAATAGATAATGACATTTCATTTCATACTATGTAACATGTGTCAATGCAATATTTCAAAGTACAACACTTTCAGTTCTGAATCCTATTTACTGTACCACAGATTTCTATCATGATACTAATATTCATTCTTGCATTTTCATGCATTTTATTCAATTCTATGTGTAATATATTGTTCAGAAATTCATAACAGAACGTACACATGTCTGAAAATTCTGAAATTTTAACAGAAATTCGAAATCAGTAATTACAATACACATGCCAAATTTCATAATTTTCTGATTCCTGAAACTATTTTTCATGAAATTAACTCTATTAAATCAACTAACTAACATGGTTTAATATTGACAAAAGCTCACAATTTTCACATGGAACATGGATTACTGTCATATCATATCTATTGCAGTAATCTAAACATCAATCAACAAGATTTCTTTTACATCATTGTACTTATCTTATACAATTAAACCTTGATCATTGTCATGTAATTATGCATGTTTATCAATTCCTATATATATATTAAATATATAGAACCTGCACATTATAGCATAGACAGTCCATAACATAACATACTCTAATATTACATGGCTGAAACGCATACATTCATAAATTATACATTTAAAACCAATTCACTCAGATTTCTGGAAATATATGATTCTGTTAAACTTGACGTCAATTAGTATGACGTTTACTAAGGTCGACGTCCACATATGTTGTCGTTAAGTAATTATAGGCGGCGGCACATAGCGCCGTTAACACAAACCGACGGCGGCACATAGCGCCGTTTCATATAGTAAGGACAGAATATACATATATATTTCGGATGAACTAAACGGCAGTCGATATGCCGTTTACATATTATAGACGGAATACCCTGGACGTCTAGTTCTAAGACACAGAAAACACAGAAACCTGCATGCAATAACGACGTTTCTAACCCTTCCCGTAGGTTGTTTACATGCTCTAAAAATACAGAAAAATGTTAAATACGTAGTATATCATATCCTAAACTAATCCCCCATGCAACTTGCCTCAATCCCTCCTAATGGAGTGTTGAATCCAAGCTCGAAGAAGCCCGTCTCGCCAGGGAGACAGTTCTTTCCTCCGTCTTTAAGCACTCTGAAACCTCCTCCGATGACGTTCCTCCGCCTGGATGAGCCTTTGGGCGTGAAGTTCTATGTATCTCCTCGGTGTAGATGCCTTCGAACCGCACGAACCAGCACCAGATCGTTCTGCAAATCCCTTCCTCGGCCCTCTTTCTCTCCTCCAGAACCAAAGCAAAAACCCCCTTTTCTTTCTGCGAGATCTGGTCTTATAAAGACCTCTCAAGCAAAGACCAAGCCTAATCCTGACCCTCGGATCTAAACGCATCGGATCAGCTCATTAAAACCTTCCCGAAACGGCCGATCTCTTTAATCCGGAACAGAAAGCTCAAAACAGGCAAGTCAGTTTAACGTCAACATAGGTTGTCGTCTACCCCAAATATAAACGTCCATCGTTGATGTCGTTTATAGTCTTGCCCATAATTAAATAATTCAGAAAAGTATTAAACGTCATACCCATCGTCGTTAACATCCCATAAACGGCATGCGATGTTGCCGCTTACAAGCTTAACGTCAAATGATCTTGATGCCTAGTTCTACACAGAACAATATTCAATTTATGCAGAAATAAACACACAATGAACAGAATACATTTAAGGAAATTCTAGGGCACTACATCCTCTCTCCCTTAAAATAACCTTCGTCCTCGAAGATTGAGTTAAGTTACTCACCGAACAAGGACGGATAAAGCTTCTTCATTCTTTCTTCAAGCTCCCACGTTGCCTCTTCACGTGAGAAGTTCCTCCATAGAACCTTCACAAATGGAATGGACTTTGATCTTAATTCTTGCACCTTCCTGTCCAAAATCTCACAGGTTGTTCAGCATAAGACAAATCTGGCTGCAACTGAATCGGTTCATAACTGATCACATGAGCCGGATCTCTAACATACCGCCTCAACATGGATACATGAAATACTGGATGCACCGCTGCTAAAGATGGTGGCAAAGCTAACTGGTATGCCACATTCCGATCTTCTTCAGGATTTCAAGGGTCCAATAAATCTCGGACTCAGCTTACCCCTCTTTCCGAATCTTACTACACCTCTGGTTGGCGAAACCTTAAGGAAAACATGGTCTCCAACCTCGAATGCCAAATCCTTCCTTCTTGCATCTGCATAACTCTTTTGACGATCTTGAGCCGCTTTATTCTCTGCACAATCATCTGAATCTTTGCTGAAGTCTCTTGCACTACTTCAGGTCCAACCAGATGTCGATCTCCTAACTTCTGCCAACACAATGGGGATCTACAAGGTCTTCCGTACAAAGCTTCAAAAGGTGCCATACCTATGCTCTAATGGAAACTGTTTTTATAAGCAAATTCCACAAGAGATAGATGACGCTCCCAATCACCTTTCCATTCTAGAAAACAAGCTCGAAGCATATCTTCCAACGTCTGAATAGTCCTCTTGGACTGTCCATCTGTTTGCAGATGAAATGCCGAACTCAACTTCAACTAACTGCCAAAAGCCTGCTGCAAACTCTGCCAAAACCTGGAAGTGAATCTCGGATCACGATCTGAGATAATCGACTTCGGAATCCCATGCAGCTTCACAATATTATCAATATACAGCCTGGCCAAGCTCTCAACGGACTGCTTCTTCTTCATGGCAAGGAAATGAGCACTCTTCGAAAATCTATCAACGATCACCCAAATAGAATCATTTCCTCTAGCCGATCTAGGCAATCCGGATACAAAGTCCATGGTTACTTGCTCCCACTTCCACTGAGGGATATCTAACCTCTGTATCAAGCCTGAAGGTCGCTGACGCTCTGCCTTCACTTGCTGACAAATCAGACACTCGCCACAACATCAGCCACATCTCGCTTCATGCCAGTCCACCAGAAAGAACGCTTCAGATCCTTGTACATCTTCCCACTGCCTGGATGAATAGAGAACTGAGATCTATGAGCCTCCTCCAAAATTTCCTTTCTCAGATCAACATTATTAGGGACACAAACCCTAAGATTCAAGCGAATTACATCATCTTCATCTCTGGTAACTCCATTCTTTCCAACCAACTCCTGCAACAACGAATCATCTTTCTGCAACGCAATGACCTGATCAAGAATAGAAGATCTCAACGCAATGACCCGATCTCGAGTCAGCAGGCGATTTCACCGCAGTCCCCTAGCTTTAGGCCTAGCGACAAGAAGGCGTGTCCCCATTGTGGTAGAGCACACGGTGGCACCGAGTGTTGGAAGCTAGTAGGAAAGTGTCTCAAGTGTGGCAGTACCGAGCACCAGATCCGGGATTGTCCCAGACTTCAGCAGGGTGTGCAGCGTGGAATGCAAGCCCCAGCAGTAGTAGCAGTGGCAACACAAGTGACAGGGAGACAAGAAGGCCTCGAGCCCAAGCTCGAGTGTTTGCACTAGCACGAGAGTATACGGAGCAAGCTGAGAACTTCATGGAAGGTACGGTTCTAGTCATGGGTGTGTATGCTCGAGTATTGTTGATACGGGTGCCACACACTCGTTCGTTTCCGAGCGGTTTGCCAAGCATTTAGCAATAGAGTCTAGAGTAGAGGCAGAGGGTTAGAAGTCCCTTTGTCTGTACACACACTGGTAGGTACGGTATCGACTAGGAAGTGTATTCCGTCTTTACCTGTGTGCATTGAGGACCGAGGCGTATTTGGGTGCTTCTATTTGCTCAAGAGGAAGGACTATGATGCTATTCTAGGTCTGGATTGGCTTGAGGAGCACTATGCCTTGGTGGATTGTAGAGGGAAAAAGATTACTTTCCGTATTCCTGGTGAGGATGAATTCTCACATCTGTTGCCAAGGAACTTAGCGGGAAGGTTTGTGATCTCCGCCATGAAGGCGATGAGGATGGTGAATAAGGGTTGTGATGCTTTTCTGGCCAGTGTGGTCTTAGTCCCTAAGGCGGATCAGTCACCGACCCTTGAGGAGATTGAGGTAGCGCAGGAGTTCCCAGACGTATTTCCTGATGATTTGTCTAGATTGCCACCGACTAGCAAGATAGAGTTCACTATAGAGTTACTTCTAGGCACCTCTCTTAGCTCTAAGGCTCCATATCGGATGGCACCTGCAGAGTTAGCCGAGCTGAGAAGCAGTTACAGGATTTGCTGGATTAGGGATTTATTCACCCTAGTGTGTAACTATGGGGCGCACCTGTATTGTTCCTGAGGAAGAAGGATGGGTCCCTCAGGTTGTGCATTGATTACATGAAGCTCAACCAGGTGACTGTGAAGAACAGGTATCTCTTGCCGTGAAATGATGATTTGTTTGACCAGCTGCAGAATGCATCGGTGTTTTCTAAGATGATCTGCGGTCCGGCTATCATCAGTTGAGGATCAAGAATGAAGATGTGTCCAAGACTACTTTCAGGACTCGTTATGGACACTATGAGTTTCTTGTGCTTCCATTTGGTCTGTCTAACGCCCCTGCAGCGTTCATGGATCTCATGAACAGAGTGTTTAGGCCAATTTGGATAGCTTTGTTGTGGTGTTCATTGACGATGTGTTAGTCTATTCTCCTGATGAGCTACACAATGTGAGCATTTGAGGGTTGTTTTGGAGGTTCTCCGAGAGCACAAGCTGTATGCTAAGTTCAGCAAGTGCGACTTCTGGATGCGCGAGGTTATTTCCTTGGGCATGTTATCTCAGGCACTGGAGTTGCAGTTGATCCAGCAAAGGTCCAGACAGTGTTAGATTGGGAGATTCCAAGGACCCCATCAGAGATCAGAAGTTTTCTTGGTTTAGCAGGCTATTATAGGTGATTCATTGAGGGCTTTGCTACTATCGCCGCACCTTTGACTAAGCTAACTAGGATGGGTGTGAAGTTTGTTTGGTCTGATGATTGCGAGAGTAGTTTCCAGTTGCTGAAGGAGAGGCTTACATCTGCACCTATGTTGATTTTGCCTAGCGCTGTAGAAGGTTTTGCCATCTACTTTGATGCTTCTCAGATAGGTCTTGGCTGTGTGTTAATACAGCATGGTAAGGTAGTTGCATATGCTTCTCGCTAGTTAAAGGAGCATGAGTGTAACTATCCGACCCATGATTTGGTGTTAGCAGCTGTGGTTCATACACTGAAGATCTAGAGACACTATCTTTATGGTGTCAAGTTCGAGGTGTTCACTGACCACAAGAGTATGAGGTATCTTTTCTCGCAGAAGGAGTTGAACCTGCGGCAGAGATGGTGGATTGAGTTTCTCAAGGACTACGACTTCGAGCTTCAGTATCATCCAGGGAAGGCAAATGTCATGGCAGATGCTCTCAATAGGAAGAGGTCATTGCTTCGTCAAGATTGGAAGATGCTTGAGGATGCAGCGTGTGCGATGACTGAGTTAGAGCTGCAGTTATGTCAGACTTTCGTGGCTCAGTTGACTATTCGATCCATAGTTTTGCATGAGGTGATCGAGCAGTAGAGAGCTGATCCTAGGCTTCAGAAGATGGTGGGCAAGGAGGAATTGCTCGAGATGAGGACGGTGTTATTAGATCCAGCACCGAGTTTGTGTCCCTGATGTTGTGGATGTCTATGAGCATGTTCTATCAAAAGCTCATAGGTCAAGGTTTTCTATTCATCCAGGCAACTCTAAGATGTACCAGGATTTGAAGAGATCTTTCTGGTGGTCTGGCATGAAGAAGGATGTGGCCGAGTTCGTGTCCAGATGTTAGTGTGCCAGCAGGTGAAGGCCGAGCGTCAGCAACCATCGGGCCTTATGCAGAAGATGGAGATACTAGTATAGAAGTGGGAAGTAATCACCATGGATTTTGTGACGAGTTTGCCCAGATCAGCTAAGGGCAATGACTCGATTTGGGTGATTGTAGATCGTTTCTCCAAGATGGCACATTTCTTGCCTATGAAGAAGAAGCAGTCCGTAGAGAGTTTGGCTAGGCTGTATGCCGTCAGCATAGTGAGATTGCATGGAGTGCCGAAGTATATTTCTGATCAAGACCTGAGGTTTACTCGAGGCTGTGGCAGGGTCTTTAGGAGGCTTTGGGTTCTCAGCTGAAGCTTAGTTCGACGTTCCATCCCCAGATAGATGGCCAGTCCGAGAAGACTATCCAGTCGCTCGAGGATATGTTGAGAGTGTGCGTGCTTGACTGGAAGGGTGATTGGGAGTGTCATCTACCTTTGTGGAGTTCGCCTACAACAACAGTTTTCATGCAAGCATTGGTATGGCTTGGTTTGAGGCTTTGTATGGGCGACCTGTAGATCTCCTTTGTGCTAGGAGGAGACAAGCGATAGGCAGTTAGTTGGTCCGAAGTTGGTACATGAGACTTGGATAAGATTTAACTTATCAGGCAGAGATTGGTTGCGGCACAGGATAGGCAGAAGAGCTACGCCGACAACAGGAGGAAGGATTTATAGTTCGAGGTTGGCGAGCATGTATTTCTTAAGAATTCACCTACCCGAGGTTGTTAGGTTTGGCGGCATAGCAAGTTGAGTCCGAGATTCATTGGCCCATTTAAGATTCTCAGGTGGATAGGCAGTGTGGCATATGAGCTAGCTTTACCCCCAACGTTAGCTAGTGTACACCCAGTTTTCCACATATCTATACTTAGGAGGTATGTTCGAGATCCGTCTCATGTTATTAGTCATAAGCCAGTAGAGATTCAGACTTGTCGTATGTAGAGCAACCAGTAGCTATCCTAGACCGGAAGGTTCAGCACCTCAGGAACAAGAGTATTGCATCCGTAAAGGTGTTATGGAGGAACTTCTCGTGGGAGGAGGATACATGGAGCTTAGGATGCCATGAAGAAGAGTACCCCCATTTGTTTGCTTAGTATTTTTGTTCTAACTTCGAGGATGAAGTTTTCTTTTAGGGGGAGAGGGTGTAAGGCCCTCGAATTTTGTTCATATTATGCTTATTTAACTTTGTGTATATTATATTTATTTAATTACTTATGTGCATATGTATATACATGTTATTTCTGTACATATTGTATTTATTTATTCTGTGCAATTATATTTAAATAATGTTGTGCATATTGCATGTACATATTATGTATATGTATGTTATTTGATACTTCTGTGTTTCTGTCGAAATCCCTGTTAACGTCAACATCCCTTGACGTTAAGGGCAGGTTGGAAGAGGTGTGGAATTCCCTAAATGGTAATCTAGAAGGGGGGGTTGAATAGATTACGGACAATTTAAAAGCTTAACGCCCTCTTTTTGCAATAGCACAGACAATTAAAGTGTTAGCAATGATCAGACTCTGTGTGGATGTGTGTGAGTGATTGATAGATGGATAAGCAAGTACTCAAACGTGTATAATGTGTCGTGCCTACCAAGCATCTAACGCAAATTCGTGCAAACCACGAGACACGTAGATTTTACGTGGTTCGGAGTACACAACTCGTGTATCCTACATCCACGGGCCACACACACACGCAGAATCACCTGCTTATGAGCTAGTTCACGAACTAGAACTCACACACGTGTTTATCTGATGTGAACCCACGATCAGATTAACACACACACACGTGTATCAAGCACACAACCACTTGAAGCACCACACACACACACAAGTATGGAATAGAAAGAACATGGAAGAGTTGAGAGTTGAAGAACAAATCCAATAAGCAAACTCTTCCTCTAAACGTCCTCCTGGAGTCCAAGCTTCGACTTTGAGATCAGATATTGATGTAGATGCTTGAATCCAAGACGTCCGGACTTCACCTTCCGCTGCAAAAGTCTTCCGTTCTTGGTTCTGGGCGGTAGGTTGAAGCAAAGCAGCAGAACAGAGGTTTTCTGGAGAGCTCTTTAGGGTTCTTTGAAGGAGGCTGCTTGTGTACGAGATTTGTTGCAAAAGGTTGCTTATATATGAGTGTTAACATATGGAGAGTCGTACTCCATAGAAACACTAAGTTTGGCAACTTGCAAAACATCCCGTAATGTGTTTTCCATTCATTTGTCGACAGGTCTTGCACCTGTTGTCGACAAGCGTAGACAATTTGTGAAGAACCAGAAGGCTGAAGGCTCTGACTGTGTGCATCTGTCGACAGGTGGTCTGCTGCTGTCGACAGGCGCAGGCCTTCCAGAGCTTTTGATCTTCAAACTGGTTGCATCTGTCGACAGGGGCACTCCTGCTGTCGACAGGCAATGCCTTGGCAGAACTGGTTGCTTTCTGACTGGTTGTATCTGTCGACAGGTCCTTGCTTGCTGTCGACAGGTACCTTGTCTTTTGACTTTTTCTTGATCTTTCAAACTTGTTTTTGGCACATGTCTTGCATGGTATATCTCCTACAAAAGTAAACATAATTAGTGAGATATTATGAGCATAAAATCAAGTGTTGTACCAAGTTGTTATGACAAGTTATTGTTTGAAGATCTCATGAATTTAAAACTCAATTCACATTGTTTATCACTTGTTTGCATTGTACATCATTGCACATCAATGTTCATCATCAAAAACATGTTGTATTCTTAATTAGAATGTGAGCTCAATCTTCTCAACTTGAGAACCCAACATTCTCCCCCTTTTTGATGATGACAAAATTAATCAATCAATTAATGCACAATTGAGTTTTTCTCCCCTTTTGACAACATCCAAAAGCACACCATAGACACAGGTAGAATGCACAGAACAAAGATTTTCATTGATTTTCATTAGTGCATACACATTACATTGGGTGCTAATGAAAGGAAATAACAAGTAAGGGAAAACATTCATTGATCAAGATAACATGACTTGACACTAGCCTAGACATCTAAGCTAACTACGCATCATCATCAGCTGGAGGTGTAGAAGCCCGATGTGCAGTAGCAATGCTGTCCAAGCGGGTGTCTAGTGTCCATTCTTGCAATAAGTCGTTCAAATCCTGTTGCCATTTGAATCTGGAGATGAGCAAGTAATTCCCTAATTGAGGGCTCAGCAACAGCAGCAGCACATCATCTCTTTGAGCAACTTGGCTCATATTGAGAATCGTCATTATGAGCATCTTCTACATATTGATCTTCTGCAGCTTGATCTTCTTCATCTTCACCATCATCATCATCTGCAGCTGCCCCTTTACCCTTGAGATCTCTAGTTACAGTTCCATCTACCATCTTGTAGCCCATCCTATGTACAACTGTGAGATCATAGGAGCTACGGGATTTGAGAACTGTCATCTCCCCATTTGGAATTTGAATGCCAAGGAATAGGAAGAGAAAGTGAGTTGGCATGCATATGGCATAGATATCTTGGCACTTCAAACACATATGCGAAAGATAGAGACCATAAGAGCAGGTAAGTTGATAGGCTCAGCGTTGAGGAATTGGTGAAGCAGAGACTTGTGAAGGGAGGTCACAAGTTCTCGGCTACCATCCTTGGGAACTATGAGAGTGGTGAAGATGTGATGGATGAGACGATGAAGAGGAGGGAAGGAGTTGGCATTTAGTTGCCTACGATCAGTAGGATCGTAAGGCGGCAAAGTAATGAGCATGTGATACTCTCTGGAGTTGGATGATGGGTCATGATGTCCACTCCAGTGTTTGGGATTTGCAAAGCGGTGGATAGGAGATTAGGAGTGATAAAAAATGGAGTGTCCTTCACCTTGGTATACAACTGTCCAGTTCTTGATAGTCGGAGGTTGGTGTAGAATCGGTCACGGCGGTTGTAGAGTACCGCATGTGATCGTAGCAGAAGGGTGCCCAACCCTGGACATCAAAGAGAGTTTGGAGTTCTGGAAACATGTCTTCCAGGAAAGGAAGTCGATGTAGCGGGGCTGCACGACCTTGGTGAAGGTACCATGGACATCAAGAAGACTCAGATGGCGGAATGATGAGCTCCGGCAAACGATCCTCCCAGTGCTTCGTCCGACGCTCGGTGGTGACTCTGGAGCCTTGGCGGCTTCGGGAGATCGTGGACGACGACGGGATGCTAGCTTCTTGGCCTTTGGAGCCATCAGGAGGGAGGCTTGATGGGTTGGAGTGGATATAGGAGAAAGAGAGACAGGAAGGAGGAAGAGGAAAGGGATAGGAGAGCTCTTCCCGTGCCCTAGAAAGAGTTTGAAGAGAGGAGGGAAAGAAGGGTTTTTGAAGTGGAAAAGATGGAAAGGGGTGTGGGGTCCTCTTATAGAAGGCTTGAGGTTATGTGAAGGGTCGGATCCCACAAATCCGTTTTCGGATTTAGCCCATTGGACTTCCAAAAACAGGTCTCCGCCGCCGACAGGTGTCGTGGTGTGCCTGGTGGTCGACAGGGGCAGTTAGAAAAACCCCAGTTTGATGTTTTGATGGGTTTTAGAGTTGGAACATGAAGCAATGGTCCACAATGTCTATTGAGGTGTATAATAGGTGAACACATATTTTTCCGACCATATAAAAGGATATGAAAAGCCAATTCATTTTCCTTAATGGTTTTAACATAATACCCAGGGATTTTAAGTTAGAGCAGTATGAAAACACCTACTAAAATGAAGAACAATGCACTCTCACCCTCGTTGTATAAATATAGTGTAAGACAACACAATCCCCATTTTGTTGATAGGCAAATGATGCATGAGATGATATCTATATGTGAAGACAATCACAAGACCAATGACCTTGGAAATATGACTCAGTGGAGGCTTCACACTATTTCCTTTTTTTGTTTAATTTAGAAAAACAATGGGAAGAATGGTACTTAAGAAGACGTCACCCTTTTGACGTGAGGATAAACATTACAAGTGCCCATACCTCCAGTTACTCAGTGGAAGTTTTTCTATCATACTGTTGTACAGAGATGATGAGTTAGCCTTTTGACCGCGAGGGCAGACATTTGTGATGCCCATCACCCGGTTACTCAGCATAACCCAACATTGCTCTATATCATCCCAACTTCAATTTGATTTTCATTATTTATATTATATATGTAGTGCCCTAGAATTTCCTTAAATGTATTCTGTTCATTGTGTGTTTATTTCTGCATAAATTGAATGCTGTTCTGTGTAGAACTAGGCGTCAAGATCATTTGACGTTAAAGCTTGTAAGCGGCAACATCGCATGCCGTTTATGGATGTTTACGACGATAGGTATTGACGTTTAATATTTTTCTGAATTATTTAATTATGGGCAAGACTATAAACGACATCAACGATGGACGTTTATATTTGGGGTAGACGACAACCTATGTTGACGTTAAACTGACTTGCCTGTTTTGAGCTTTCCGTTCCGGATTAAGAGATCGGCCGTTTCGGGAAGGTTTTAATGAGCTGATCCGATGCGTTTAGATCGAGGGTCAGGAGTAGGCTTGGTCTTTGCTTGAGAAATCTTTATAAGACCAGATCTCGCAGAAAGAAAGGGGGTTTTTGCTTTGGTTCTGGAGGAGAGAAAGAGGGCCGAGGAAGGGATTTGCAGAACGATCTGGTGCTGGTTCGTGCGGTTCGAAGGCATCTACACTGAGGAGATACATAGGACTTCACGCCCAAAGGCTCATCCAGGCGGAGGAACGTCATCGGAGGAGGTTTCAGAGTGCTTAAAGACGGAGGAAAGAACTGTAGCTCCCTGGCGAGACGGGCTTCTTCGAGCTTGGATTCGACACTCCATTAGGAGGGATTGAGGCAAGTTGCATGGGGGATTAGTTTAGGATATGATATACTACTATTTAACATTCTCTGTATTTAAAGCATGTAAACAACCTACGGAAGGGTTAGAAACGTCGTTATTGCATGCAGGTTTCTGTGTTTTCTGTGTCTTAGAACTAGACGTCCAGGTATTGCCGCCTATAATATGTAAACGGCAATATCGACTGCCGTTTAGTTCATCCGAAATATATATGTATATTCTGTCCTTACTATATGTAACGGCGCTATGTGCCGCCGTCGGTTTATGTTAACGGCGCTATGTGCCGCCGCCTATAATTACTTAACGACAACATATGTGGACGTCGACCATAGTAAACGTCATACTAATTGACGTCAAGTTTAACAGAATCATATATTTCCAGAATCTGAGTGAATTGGGTTTAATGTATAATTTATGAATGTATGCGTTTCAGCCATGTAATATTAGAGTATGTTATTGTTATGGATTGTCTATTGCTATAATGTGCTGGTTCTATATATTTATATATATATATATATAGGAATGATAAACATGCATAATTACATGACAATGATCAAGGTTTAATTGTATAAGATAAGTACAATGATGTAAAAGAAATCATGTTGATTGATGTTTAGATTACTGCAATAGATATGATATGACAGTAATCCATGTTCCATGTGAAAATTGTGAGCTTTGTCAATATTAAACCATGTTAGTTAGTTGATTTAATAGAGTTAATTTCATGAAAATAGTTGCAGGAATCAGAAAATTATGAAATTTGGCATGTATTGTAATTACTGATTTCGAATTTCTGTTAAAATTTCAGAATTTTCAGACATGTGTACGTTCTGTTATGAATTTCTGAACAAGATATTACACATAGAATTGAATAAAAAAATGCATGAAAATGCAAGAATGAATATTAGTATCATGATAGAAATCTGTTGTACAGTAAATAGGGTTTCAGAACTGAAAGTGTTGTACTTTGAAATATTGCATTGACACATGTTACATAGTATGAAATGAAATGTCATTATCTATTATATCGTTGGTGTATGCATTATAACATGATGCCAATAAGACATCTATCTTAGAGATTCCTACAAGGAGCTACACCGTAGATGCCCCTATGGTAATGGTTCACCTACATGTAAAGAAATGAATCCGTGGGCAACGGATTGAAATCCTGGAGGTAGACTTGTTCTACTGGCGAAGGTGGGAAGGACTTTCCCCGTTTTGCGCAAATACTATGACTTCATCACCGCATTGCCTAGGTGATAAGTGAATGTTAAATGACTACTGATCTCTAATTTAGTGTGGGCTATGTCTTGGCAACTATATGAAAATGACTACATGCTACAAGTTACTTATCTACATGCTACATGTTACATGCTACAATTTACATGTCTACCTTTTCTACATGCTACATACTACATGTTATATGCTTACATTCCTACATGTGAACTTGTTCAAAGGAGTTCATGTTACATGTCAATGTTTTAGTATTACTACATGAAATTGTTATGTAAAAGAGTAGTGCATGTATAAGTGAGAAATTGATACATGAGAATTGTTGTAAGTCACATACATCGAATAGTTTTCATGAATAAGTAATTCCATGCTACATGTGAAACATTTTATCTCCTTAATTGTTAAAATCACCATGAAATGAATGATTGCCAATGGACTTAGAACTATAGTAAGAAAAGTATATGATATCAATGAATGAAATGCTAATGTACTACCATGTTTTAAAATTAATATAATGTTAATATCTTGAACTGTCTACCATGTGATTTGCTGGGTCTTGTGGACTCATACTTGCCTAACATTTCAGGAGAACCAGAGGATACGGTGGAGTTAGTGCAAACTGACTCAGAGCGTGAGGACGTGGAGACTTAACTTGTCTTAGAGAGTTTTAGAGTGAATCTGTATGTGAGGATCTTATGTAATTTCCTTTATGCAACTGATCTTTGAAATGTAATAACCTTGGACTATTGCTATCTTTTATGCATTAGATTTACTTTTGAATAAATGCTGATTGCAAGTGTTAATTCCATGTTTTGTTAATTATCCTTGGAATTGAATAGTTATTTGTGTATATTTCAACCTGTATTGTAACTGTTGGATTCGTTCCACTGTAATACCTCTACTAGATCCAATGTGAGTTGGTGTAACTGTACTGGGTCTAAGAGGGGCGTTACAGAGATTGGTATCAGAGAGATCCAGGTTGAACATGTACATAAATAGAATATCAGTATTGTATTCAAAAGAATTAGTCCAAGTTGTGTAGAATGATAGGTTATTAAATAGGATGCGTATTTTGCAGTCTATGGCGACTCGTGGACGTAGAGGAGCTGGCCCGGCTCGAGGTGATGAGTCAGCAGGTGATCAGCAGGCTCAAGACCAGGCGGGTGTACCTTTGCCACCCCCACCACCACCTGTAGACTACGGAGCATTGATGCAAGGATTGGTGCATGCGATGCAGACTCAGTCTCAGACTACAGCGGCATTGCAGGCGCAGGTGCAGGTTCAGGTCGGTAGCAGCAGGGAATTATTCAAGGTGGTAACTGAAGATTTTTTATCTAAGGGATGTTTTGGATTGTAGCACTCACCAGCTCAGGATGCAGTTTTTGGAGGAGTGCCTATGATGGAAAGATTCAGGAGGATGACCCCGCCTTTCTTTAAGGGAGAGTGATCCCATTCTTGCGGAGAGTTGGCTTAGAGAGACGGAGAAGATCTTCGTGCCCTTCGTTGTGCGGAGGAGGAGGAGAGAGTATCCTTAGCTACTTATAGCAGGTAAAGATAGATTTTAAGGAGTTATTGGTATGGGTTGGAATATATCTTAGATGTACTTACCTTCTTTTTCAGGAGCGTGCCGACGTGTGGTGGTCTTCTGTACTACGCACACAGTTTGAAGATGGTGCTATGGAGGTTGCATGGACTGAATTCGTCCGCTTATTCAAGGCGAAGTACATCCCAGAGCACGTGCAGGACCGCATGGAGCAGGAGTTTTTGACGTTGACCCAGGGTCAATGAGTGTACTTGAGTATGAGGCGAGATTTGCGGAGCTGTCCAAGTACGCGCCTCACATGTGGCATGAGAGGGGAGGAGCGGAGGAAGAAAATTTATCATGGGTTTGAAGCCGTCCCTGAGGACGAGACTAGTGGCATTAGGCATCGTTCCAGGAGGAACTCTTGGAGCAAGCTTGCATGCTTGCAGCAGGCAGAGATGGAGTTTACCTTGAAGAGAAGAGAGCTTCTCTAAGAGGCCAGCATCAGCTTTCCAGCGGCAGATAAGAAGAACCCCAGTTTTTCAGCAGAGAGCAGTGGTTCCAGCGAGAGCAGCGGCACCGACTCCAGGCGGAGGTATGATTGCAGAAAACCAGTGTGTACCCAGTGCGGAAGCGTCATGGAGGCGAGGTGTGTTGGGTGACTTCCGGGAGATGCTTGAGATGTGGTGACAAGAACCACAAGATCAGAGACTGTCCGAAGATGGCGCAGCAGACTGCAGCGGCAGCAGCACAGCAGCAGCGAGACCGCACACCGAGAGCAGCAGGGACCGAGGCTCCGGCTCGAGTGTTCGCCTTGGCTAGAGACGAGGCAGAGTTGGCAGAGCACGTCACTGAAGGTACAATTTTAATTATGGGAATGCATGCTAGAGTCTTGTTTGATACCAGTGCCACGCATAGTTTTATTCCGAAGGATTGCCAAAGTCTTGATAAAGGAGAATGGTCTAGTTCCAGAAAAGTTGGAGGTTCCCTTGTCTGTTCATACTCCAGCAGGAACTATCTTGACCGAGCAGTGTTTTTCGTCGCTTTCTGTGTGCATTGAGGAGCAAGTTTTGCCTGGTAATTTCTATTTGCTGAAGATGAAGGATTATGATGCTATCTTGGGCTTTGATTGGCTTGAGGAGCATTATGCTTTGATGGATTGTCGGCGGAAGCTTATAGTTTTCCGGATTCCTGGAAAGGAGGAGTTTGTCCACCCTTTGCCCAAGGTCATGTCGGGTAAGTTTGTGATTTCAGCTTTGAAGGCGACTCGGATGTTAAGCAAGGGTTGCTGGTTTTCTGGCTAGTGTGTTGGTGACCGAGGATTCGAAGAAGGTTCTATCTGTCGAGAATATTGAGGTGGTCAGAGATTTCAGCGATGTCTTTCCTGAAGATTTGTTAGGTTTGCCACCTGCAAGGGAGTTAGAGTTTGGCATTGAGCTCGTACCCGGCACAGCACCTATTTCCATTGCACCTTATCGCATGGCGCCAGCGGAATTGGCAGAATTGAGGAAGCAGCTGCAGGAATTACTTGATAAAGGCTTCATCCGGCCGGCATTTCGCCATGGGGAGCACCTGTTCTTTTTGTGAAAAAGAAGGACGGATCGATGAGGTTGTGCATAGATTACCGTAAGCTCAACCAGGTAACTGTAAAAAACAAGTACCCTTTACCCGTATTGATGACTTGTTTGATCATGCGGGCGTTTTCTAAGTATTATCTCTTCTTGATCTTCCGGCTATCATCAACTCCGAATTAAGCAAATTTTCTGCTAAGACGGCTTTTAGGACGAGATATGGCCATTATGATTCCTTGTCTTACCCTTCTTTGCTTGACAAATGCTCCAGCAGTTTTCATGGATTTGATGAATAGAGTTTTTCGGCAGTATCTGGATTCTTTTGTGGTAGTCTTCATTGATGATGTGTTGATTTATTCGTCTGATGAAGAGACTCATAGTGAGCATTTGAAGATTGTGTTGAGTGTCCTGAGGGAGCATAAGCTGTATGCTAAAATCAGCAAGTGCAACTTCGGATGGATGACAAGTCCATTTCTTGGGTCATGTTATATCGGGAGAGTGGTGAGATCCACTAAGTCTGGATGCAGCTTCTTGGAGCTGGGTAGATCTGATGACTGTCAGGAGACACTCAGGGTTTGCGCTTAGCTGGCATATAGGAGATTTCGGGTTGCAAGGAGGTTCTTTATTGCGGACAGAGCGCTTTGAAAGAGAGTGACAAGTGAAAAGTGGAGGAAAGGCTTGGAAAAGGCAAGCGTCTGTGATTAAAGGCATGTTTTGCCCACAGCGTGCTGTCGAGCAGCATTCTGCAGATGCTTGTTCTTGGACCGGCTTCGCGAGGTGGGCGAGTTTGCTATGGTCTTCTGAGGCATGAAGGAGCGCAAAGTGAGTACGCACATACTAGGCAACTAAAGGAAGAGCGCAGACCCGGACCCATGACGTGGAGTTGCATGTGTCATGCTTGGAAAATTTGGAGGCCTACCTATAGGGATAGAGATTGAGCTCTTCTCAGACCACAAGAGTCTCAAGTACTTGTGTCTCGCAGAAGGAGTTGAATCTGGGCAGCGGAGGTGATAGAATCATGAAAGACTATGATTTTGATTTGTCTTACCATCCAGGGAAGGCCAATGTAGTGGCAGATGCGTTGAGCAGAAAAGACAGATGATGAGGCGAGGAAGATGCTTGAGGACGTTTCAAGTTCTTTGGCTGTTCTAGAACCACAATTGTGTAACTTGTTCATGGCAGTTGTCTTTGAGATCTTCTATTCTTGATCGGGTCATTGCGTTGCAGAAGATGATCCATTGTTGCAGGAGTTGGTTGGAAGAGTTGAGTTACCAGAGATGAAGATGATGTAATTCGCTTGAATCTTAGGGTTTGTGTCCCTAATATGTTGATCTGAGAAAGGAAATTTTGGAGGAGGCTCATAGATCTCAGTTCTCTATTCATCCAGGCAGTGGGAATGTACAAGGATCTGAAGCGTTCTTCTGGTGGACTGGCATGAAGCGAGATGTGGCTGATGTTGTGGCGAAGTGTCTGATTTGTCAGCAAGTGAAGGCAGAGCGTCAGCGACCTTCAGGCTTGATGCAGAGGTTAGATATCCCTCAGTGGAAGTGGGAGCAAGTGACCATGGACTTTGTATCCGGATTGCCTAGATCGGCTAGAGGAATGATTCTATTTGGGTGATCGTTGATAGATTTTCGAAGAGTGCTCATTTCCTTGCCATGAAGAAGAAGCGTCCGTTGAGCTTGGCCAGGCTGTATATTGATATTTGTGAAGCTGCATGGGATTCCGAAGTCGATTATCTCAGATCGTGATCCGAGATTCACTTCCTGGTTTTGGCAGAGTTTGCAGCAGGCTTTTGGCAGTCAGTTGAAGTTGAGTTCGGCATTCATCCGCAAACGTGGACAGTCCGAGAGGACTATTCAGACGTTGGAAGATATGCTTCGAGCTTGTGTTTTAGAATGGAAAGGTGATTGGGAGCGCCATCTATCTCTTGTGAATTTGCTTATAATAACATTTCCATTCGAGCATAGTATGGCACCTTTTGAAGCTTTGTACGGAAGACCTTGTAGATCACCATTGTGTGGGAGGAGTCAGGAGATCGACATATGGTTGGACCTGAAGTAGTGCAAGAGACTTCAGCAAAGATTCAGATGATTGTGCAGAGAATAAAAGCGGCTCAGGATCGTCAAAGAGTTATGCAGACGCAAGAAGGAAGGATTTGGCATTCGAGGTTGGAGACCATGTTTTCCTTAAGTTTCGCCAACCAGAGGTGTGGTAGGTTCGGAAAGAGGGGTAAGCTGAACCCAGATTCATTGGACCCTTTGAAATTCTGAAGAAGATCGGGAGTGTGGCATACCAGTTAGCTTTGCCACCATCTTTAGCAGCGGTACATCCAGTATTTCATGTATCCATGTTGAGGCGGTATGTTAGAGATCCGGCTCATGTGATCAATTATGAACCGATTCAGTTGCATCCAGATTCGTCTTATGCTGAGCAACTATGGAGATTCTGGACAGGAAGGTGCAAGAATTAAGATCAAAGTCCATTCCATTTGTGAAGGTTCTATGGAGGAACTTCTCACGTGAAGAGGCAACGTGGGAGCTTGAAGAAAGAATGAAGAAGCTTTATCGTCCTTGTTCGGTGAGTAACTTAACTCAATCTTCGAGGACGAAGATTTTTTTAAGGGAGAGAGGATGTAGTGCCCTAGAATTTCCTTAATGTATTCTGTTCATTGTGTGTTTTTTCTGCTAAATTGAATGCTGTTCTGTGTAGAACTAGGCGTCAAGATCATTTGACGTTAAAGCTTGTAAGCGGCAACATCGCATGCCGTTTATGGGATGTTAACGACGATAGGTATTGACGTTTAATATTTTTCTGAATTATTTAATTATGGGCAAGACTATAAACGACATCAACGATGGACGTTTATATTTGGGTAGACGACAACCTATGTTGACGTTAAACTGACTTGCCTGTTTTTGAGCTTTCCGTTCCGGATTAAAGAGATCGGCCGTTTCGGGAAGGTTTTAATGAGCTGATCCGATGCGTTTAGATCCGAGGGTCAGGAGTAGGCTTGGTCTTTGCTTGAGGGTCTTTATAAGACCAGATCTCGCAGAAAGAAAGGGGGTTTTTGCTTGGTTCTGGAGGAGAGAAAGAGGGCCGAGGAAGAGATTTGCAGAACGATCTGGTGCTGGTTCGTGCGGTTCGAAGGCATCTACACTGAGGAGATACATAGGACTTCACGCCCAAAGGCTCATCCAGGCGGAGGAACGTCATCGGAGGAGGTTCAGAGTGCTTAAAGACGGAGAAAGAACTGTAGCTCCCTGGCGAGACGGGCTTCTTCGAGCTTGGATTCGACACTCCATTAGGAGGGATTGAGGCAAGTTGCATGGGGGATTAGTTTAGGATATGTATACTACGTATTTAACATTTTCTGTATTTTAGAGCATGTAAAACAACCTACGGGAAGGGTTAGAAACGTCGTTATTGCATGCAGGTTTCTGTGTTTTCTGTGTCTTAGAACTAGACGTCCAGGGTATTGCCGCCTATAATATGTAAACGGCAATATCGACTGCCGTTTAGTTCATCCGAAATATATATGTATATTCTGTCCTTACTATATGTAAACGGCGCTATGTGCCGCCGTCGTTTGTGTTAACGGCGCTATGTGCCGCCGCTATAATTACTTAACGACAACATATGTGGACGTCGACCATAGTAAACGTCATACTAATTGACGTCAGTTTAACAGAATCATATATTTCCAGAAATCTGAGTGAATTGGTTTTAATGTATAATTTATGAATGTATGCGTTTCAGCCATGTAATATTAGAGTATGTTATTGTTATGGATTGTCTATTGCTATAATGTGCTGGTTCTATATATTTATTATATATATATAGGAATTGATAACATGCATAATTACATGACAATGATCAAGGTTTAATTGTATAAGATAAGTACAATGATGTAAAAGAAATCATGTTGATTGATGTTTAGATTACTGCAATAGATATATTACAGTAATCCCTGTTCCATGTGAAAATTGTGAGCTTTTCTCAATATAAAACCATGTTAGTTAGTTGATTTAATAGAGTTAATTTCATGAAAAATAGTTGCAGGAATCAGAAAATTATGAAATTTGGCATGTGTATTGTAATTACTGATTTCGAATTTCTGTTAAAATTTCAGAATTTTCAGACATGTGTACGTTCTGTTATGAATTTCTGAACAAGATATTACACATAGAATTGAATAAAAAATGCATGAAATGCAAGAATGAATATTAGTATCATGATAGAAATCTGTGTACAGTAAATAGGGTTTCAGAACTGAAAGTGTTGTACTTTGAAATATTGCATTGACACATGTTATAGTATGAAATGAAATGTCATTATCTATTATATACGTGTTGTATGCATTATAACAATGATGCCAATAAGACATTGCTATCTTAGAGATTCCTACAAGGAGCTACACCGTAGATGCCCCTATGGTAATGTTCACCTACATGTAAAGAAATGAATCCGTGGGCAACGGATTGAAATCCTGGAGGTAGACTTGTTCTACTGGCGAAGGTGGGAAGGACTTTCCCCGGTTTTGCGCAAATACTATGACTTCATCACCGCATTGCCTAGGTGATAAGTGAATGTTAAATGACTACTGATCTCTAATTTAGTGTGGGCTATGTCTTGGCAACTATATGAAAATGACTACATGCTACAAGTTACTTATCTACATGCTACATGTTACATGCTACAAGTTACATGTCTACCTGTTCTACATGCTACATACTACATGTTATATGCTTACATTCCTACATGTGAACTTGTTCAAAGGAGTTCATGTTACATGTCAATGTTTTAGTATTACTACATGAAAATTGTTATGTAAAAGAGTAGTGCATGTATAAGTGAGAAATTGATACATGAGAATTGTTGTAAGTCACATAACATCGAATAGTTTTCATGAATAAGTAATTCCATGCTACATGTGAAACATTTTATTTCCTTAATTGTTAAATCACCATGAAATGAATGATTGCCAATGGACTTAGAACTATAGTAAGAAAAGTATATGATATCAATGAATGAATGCTAATGTACTACCATGTTTTAAATTAATATAATGTTAATATCTTGAACTGTCTCCATGTGATTTGCTGGGTCTTGTGGACTCATACTTGCCTAACATTTCAGGAGAGCCAGAGGATACGGTGGAGAGTAGTGCAAACTGACTCAGAGCGTGAGGACGTGGAGACTTAACTTGTCTTAGAGAGTTTTAGAGTGAATCTTGTATGTGAGGATCTTATGTAATTTCCTTTATGCAACTGATCTTTGAAATGTAATAACCTTGGACTATTGTTATCTTTTATGCATTAGATTTACTTTTGAATAAATGCTGATTGCAAGTGTTTAATTCCATGTTTTGTTAATTATCTTGGAATTGAATAGTTATTTGTGTATATTTCAACCTGTATTGTAACTGTTGGATTCGTTCCACTGTAATACCTCTACTAGATCCAATGTGAGTTGGTGTAACTGTACTGGGTCTAAGAGGGGCGTTACAGAGATTGGTATCAGAGAGATCCAGGTTGAACATGTACATAAATAGAATATCAGTATTGTATTCAAAGAATTAGTCCAAGTTGTGTAGAATGATAGGTTATTAAATAGGATGCGTATTTTGCAGTCTATGGCGACTCGTGGACGTAGAGGAGCTGGCCCGGCTCGAGGTGATGAGTCAGCAGGTGATCAGCAGCTCAAGACCAGCGGGTGTACCTTTGCCACCCCCACCACCACCTGTAGACTACGGAGCATTGATGCAAGGATTGGTGCATGCGATGCAGACTCAGGCTCAGACTACAGCGGCATTGCAGGCACAGGTGCAGGTTCAGGTCGGTAGCAGCAGGAATTATTCAAGGTGGTAACTGAAGAGTTGTTATCTAAGGATGTTTTGGATTGTAGGCACGAGCACCAGCTCAGGATGCAGTTTTTGGAGGAGTGCCTATGATGGAAAGATTCAGGAGGATGACCCCGCCTTTCTTTAAGGGAGAGAGTGATCCCATTCTTGCGGAGAGTTGGCTTAGAGAGACGGAGAAGATCTTTCGTGCCCTTCGTTGTGCGGAGGAGGAGAGAGTATCCTTAGCTACTTATATGCTGCAGGTAAAGATAGATTTTAAGGAGTTTATGGTATGGTTGGAATATATCTTAGATGTACTTACCTTCTTTTTCAGGAGCGTGCCGACGTGTGGTGGTCTTCTGTACTACGCACACAGTTTGAAGATGGTGCTATGGAGGTTGCATGGACTGAATTCGTCCGCTTATTCAAGGCGAAGTACATCCAGAGCACGTGCAGGACCGCATGGAGCAGGAGTTTTTGACGTTGACCCAGGGGTCAATGAGTGTACTTGAGTATGAGGCGAGATTTGCGGAGCTGTCCAAGTACGCGCCTCACATTGTGGCAGATGAGCGGAGGAAGGTAAAGAAATTTATCATGGGTTTGAAGCCGTCCCTGAGGACGAGACTAGTGGCATTAGGACATCGTTCCATGGAGGAAGCTTTGTCAGCAGCTTGCATGCAGGAGGCAGAGATGGAAGTTTACCTTGAAGAGAAGAGAGCTTCTCTAAAGAGGCCAGCATCAGCTTTCCAGCGGCAGGATAGAAGAAGAAGACCCCAGTTTTTCAGCAGAGAGCAGTGGTTCCAGCGAGAGCAGCGGCACCGACTCCAGGCGGAGGTATGATTGCAGAAAAGCCAGTGTGTACCCAGTGCGGGAAGCGTCATGGAGGCGAGGTGTGTTGGGTGACTTCCGGGAGATGCTTGAGATGTGGTGACAAGAACCACAAGATCAGAGACTGTCCGAAGATGGCGCAGCAGACTGCAGCGGCAGCAGCACCAGCAGCAGCGAGACCGGCACCGAGAGCAGCAGGGAGACCGAGGGCTCCGGCTCGAGTGTTCGCCTTGGCTAGAGACGAGGCAGAGTTGGCAGAGCACGTCACTGAAGGTACAATTTTAATTATGGAATGCATGCTAGAGTCTTGTTTGATACCAGTGCCACGCATAGTTTTATTTCCGAAGGATTTGCCAAAGTCTTGATAAGGAGAATGGTCTAGTTCCAGAAAATTGGAGGTTCCCTTGTCTGTTCATACTCCAGCAGGAACTATCTTGACCGAGCAGTGTTTTTCGTCGCTTTCTGTGTGCATTGAGGAGTTTTTGCCTGGTAATTTCTATTTGCTGAAGATGAAGGATTATGATGCTATCTTGGGCTTTGATTGGCTTGAGGAGCATTATGCTTTGATGGATTGTCGGCGGAAGCTTATAGTTTTCCGGATTCCTGGAAAGGAGGTTTTTGTCCACCCTTTGCCCAAGGTCATGTACTTTTGATGACCAATGCTTATCAAGTAAATTGAGACTATGTTTGCCCACAAAGATTGATTTAGAGGAGAGGTGGATATCTTTAGAGTTATGAATGTTCCCAAAATGAAGACCTAAATCCAAACATGAATAGTATGTGAAAATCATAGTGGTATAAAGAATAACTTAAATATCATTTGTATATAGTGTGGTCAAACATGCATTAACCTTATAGACACCTTAAATGTTAATCATGAAGTTGCTCACTGAATGGGTGAAGAAATAAGCATGAAGTTCCAAATTCAGTGTGTCTGTCGACAGGGAGAAAGGGCCTGCGACAGGAGCACACAGACAGAGGTTGGAGATTTCGGGGAGGCAAAAACTGTGTGCATCTGTCGACAGCAGGTAGAGGGCCTGTCGACAGATGTATACAGACAGAAGATTGAGAGTTCTGTCTGGATGAGCTGTCGACAGGGCCCATGTAGCCTGTCGACAGGGACATGTTCAAAGCAGTTTTAAGGGTAGAATGAAGGTCTGAAATGATTAATGGTTGTGAGGGAGTTGAGATGGACAAAAGTTGAATAATTTCCTTCACATTTGCATTCATCTAACCCTAACTTGCTCCCCCATAATGTGTGCCATTTGATACAAAAGGACTCAAGTTCATGAAGACAAATATGCACACAAAGACCAAGTAATTAAGAACACCAAGCATGTAGAAAGACAAACCAACAAGTGTTTTCAAAATTTAAAGAGAGTTTTGAATAGGCAAAATTATAAAGAAACTAATTCCAAATGTAGAGTACATGTCCCTTTTATGTCACATGACTATGGATACTTGGCGGAGAATATTTCTCACGCATAATGAGAGTTTCCAAACAAGTATGACTTGTTCTTCCACACATCACCATTTGATATACCTCACAGTTAGTGCACACAAGGGACATATGCTTAACATTTGTGTTAAGTTTCATTGCAATTTGCACAACCCCAACTCTCTTCACAATGTGGTGAATCTATCTTCAGCTAGAGGTTTGGTAAAGATATCAGCCAACTGTTTCTCTGTGGGTATGAAACTGATTTCCAATGATCTATTGGCTACCTCATCTCTCAAGAAATGATGACGAATTTCTATGTGTTTCGTCCTGGAATGTTGAATGGGATTCTTTGATAGATTGATTGCACTAGTGTTGTCACATAGGATAGGTGTGCATCCAATATCGATGTTATAGTCACACAACTGACTTTTTATCCACAACACTTGTGTTGCACAACTCTCTGTAGCAACATATTCTGCCTCTGCAGTAGAGAGTGCAACCGAGTGTTGCTTCTTGGATGCCCACGAAACCATGCAACCACCAAGCATTTGGCAATAGCCACTAGTGCTTTTCCTGTCAATTTTACAACCAGCGTAGTCTGCATCAGAATAAGAAATCATTCAAAACTACTACCAGCTGGATACCAAAGACCCAAGTCATACGTACCTGAGAGATGTTTGAAGATTCTCTTGACTGTAATTAAATGGCTTTCCTTTGGACTAGATTGGTATCTAGCACAAAGGCAAACACTGAATTGTATGTCCGGTCTACTTGCAGTAAGATAAAGGAGTGAGCCAATCATACCTCGAAATTATTTGGCATCTACCGTTTACCTTTCTCATCACATTCTAGCTTAATGCTTGTGCTCATTGGTGTTGAAGCGGGCTTGGCTTGTTCGAACTGAAACCTTTTGAGCAGTTCTTTTACATATTTCTCTTGGTTTATAAAGAATCCATCTTCAAGCTGCTTGACCTGCAAACCAAGAAAAAATGAAGCTCCCCCATTAAGCTCATCTCAAATTCACTGTGCATGGTTGTGAAAATTCTTCACACAGTGTGGGATTAGTGGAACCAAAGATAATGTCGTCCACATAAACTTGAACAAAAATTATGTGATTGCGAACTTTCTTTGTAAAGAGAGTTTGGTCCACCTTACCTCTTGAGTAGTTTTTGCTTACCAGAAAGGTGCTCAGCCTGTCGTACCAACCTCGGGGTGCCTGTTTCAAACCATAGAGAGCTTTGTGCAATTTGAATACATGGTTTGGTTTATCATGGTCCTCAAAGCCAGGTGGTTGAGAGACATAGACTTCCTCTTTTATGTAGCCATTCAAGAAGGCAGTTTTGACATCCATTTGAAATAATTTGAACTTGTTTGAACATGCATATGCTAACAAGATCCTAACTACTTCTAGTCTAGCTACAGGTGCAAAGGATTCTTCAAAGTCTATACCAAATTCCTGATTGTATCCTTTTGCGACTAGTCTAGCCTTGTTTCTAACCACCTTACCCTCTTCATTTAGTTTATTCCTAAAGACCCATCTCGTCCCTATGACAAAAATTTCAGGGGTTCTAGGAACTAAACTCCAGACATTATTTCTTTGAAACTGCCCAA
>CM024761.1:118723157-118758742 GCA_014218235.1 Colocasia esculenta
TTGGTTTGACAATGAAGATTCCCTCATATGTTTGGTTAACCTGCAATCCCAAGAAAAACTTTAGATCTCCCATTAAACTCATTAAATTCATTTTTCATTTGATTTGAAAATTCATTGCATAGGCTTTTATTGGTTGATCCAATATTATGTCATCAACATAAATTTGGACTGCATTATTTCCTTTTTTGACTATTTTTGTGAACAAAGTTTGATCAACATTACCTCTAGAGTATCCTTTTTCAAGCAAAAAGGAACTCAAGGTCATACCAAGCTCTTGGAGCTTGTTTAAGACCATAGAGAGCCTTATGAAGCTTGAAAACATGGTTAGGATGTTTTTCATTTTCAAATCCAGGAGGTTGTTCAACAAAACTTTTTCCTTGATATACCCATTTAAAAATGCACTTTTAACATCCATTTGATAAACTTTGAATTTTATGGAGGATGCAAAAGCAAGGAAAATCCTAACTGCTTGTAGTCTAGCTACAGGGGCATATGATTCTTCAAAGTCAATTCCAAACTCTTGATTGTACCCCTTTGCAACTAGCCTAGCTTTATTTCTTATGACATGACCAGATTCATTCAGTTTCTTTCTGAAGACCCATCTAGTGCCAATGACTGTTTTGGTCACTAGGTCTAGGTACTAATTCCCATACTTGGTTTTCTTTCAAATTGATGAAGTTCATCATACATGGCATTAATCCAATCAGAACTTGATAAAGCTTCATCAATTGACTTTGGTTCAATTGGGAAATTAGAGCTAGTGGGTCTTCTTCAATAGCATGTAGGAATGAAGATCTAGTCCTAACTCTATCATGCAAATTGCCAACAACATTATCTAATGGGTGATCTCTCAAAATTCGATGTTCAGAAATTACCTATTGAGGGGTACTTAAATCTGGAGCAATGTTACCTGATCCACTTGAAGATGGTGAATTGGTGTTCAAGTTCTCACCAATGTCTTCAAGCTCCTCAACAGTTGGTGAAGAGTCCACAATGAAATCATCCTCTTCAATTTCTTGAATTTTCCTTTCCAGATCTAATGATCTTTCCTTTATTTTTACCTCTAAATGTTACTGAACCTCCCTCCTTCTCTAGCAGAAAGAAAATTTAGCTCTATCTCCAGTCATATGTCGTGAACACCCATTGTCAAGGAACCACACATTTGCATTGGGTGCACGACCTTCTTGCAAAAACAATTAGTGGAGAGAAGATTTTGGTACCCAAACAGAGTGGGACCATCAGAAAGTTTGGACAACATTATCAAATCTTTTCTCACCCAAATTTGACTTGTTTTTTTATTTTTGTTTTATTACAGTGTGTTCTCTGTCTTTTTTCACTTTCTTCTTTCCTTTTGGGATGAAAACACCAGTGTTTTTGTTTTGGTAGGAGGGGAAGTTTTTCATCTGAGCATGAGAGTTTAGATGAGGAGGTGGAATCCAAGGATTTTGTTGGTACATCAGAAAATTTAGATAGAAGAATTAGGGATGATACCAACATGGGTTGTAATGCCATTGGTTCCATTCAGCTTGATAACTTGTCTTGGAAGTCCAAGGTTCTTCATGAATGACTTCCTTTGACTTTTTCTTCTTATTTTTCAAATTTTTATTTGAATTTTTATTTTGTTGTTTGTCTTTGTTGGTGTTGAGCAGGTCGACCTCACCTTGTCTGGTGTCAACACAACAGCCACAGAATCCTTCTTCTTGTGGACTGGTGTCGACCTGTCAGGTGACTGTGTCGACCTAGTTAGCTTGCTTTGTTTCTGAGTTTTTGGAATTTTTGGAGTTTTGCTTGATGTTTGTTTATTTCTGTGTTCTCAAGATTAGGACCTTTGACAAATTCATTAATGGTGCTTTATCCTTCTTCTCACCAGATTTATCTTTCTTAGGTTTCTGTTTGTTAAATCCTAGTACATGAGAAATTGAACTCATTTTTGTTCCCAACAAGGCCTCCAGATTATCTTTACCATTTGTGAATGTTTCAATAACTTCATCTTTTTATTTAGCTGGTTTTCCAAGATTTTGATTTCTCTAATCTTTTGTTGTTTATCTTGGTTCTCCTTTTCCAGCTTTTCAGATAATTCTTTGAATTCATTGGTGGCCTTTTGAGAAGCTAGCTTAAGTTCATCAATCAGATTCAAAAGATTTTCTTTTTCTTCATTCAGTTCTGTTACTTCATTTTCTAGTTCACAAATTCTTTTGTTTGAAGATTGGTTATGATAAATGTTTTCAATTTTCTTTTGAGATGCTTATTTTCTCCTCATTTCACTATATTTTTCAACTAATTCAGCATAAGCATCCTGTCAATCTTCAACAGAAAATCTTCAAAAGATGTGCTTACCTTTCCACTGAGCTATTTGCCATGAAGCAAATCTCCTCGCTTCAGAGCTTAAGGATTTTTCTTCTTCATTTTCACTTGTGTCCTCATCAGACCAAGTGGCTACCATGGCCTTCGGCTTCTTGAATTTGTGAATCTTCTTGTGCTTCTCCTTCTTGTTTTAAGGACATTCTCCCATCATGTGTCCAGGTTGTTGCACCTGTAACTATGACAGTTTCGTCAGATTTTTATTCTTGTTAAATTAGCATTAGAAAAGGAAGTGTTTCTTTTTCCTGATGAATATTTCTTTTTGCCAGACATTTTTCCTTTTCTATATTTCAAATTTTTCTGAATTGCCTGTCATGAGGGCATTTCATCCTCATTTGACTTATACTCATCAGAACTAGTTTTATCCTGACTCTTGTATTTGTTACTAGATGAGGCCTTTAAAGCTACTGGCTGGTTTTGATTATATGTTCTTCATTTCTCTTTAAATTGATTTCATATGTCATTAAAGATCCTATCAATTCATCTAAAGAGATTTTGGACAGATCTTTAGAATCTTCAATGACAGTGGCTTTTGTGTGCCAAATTGAAGAGAGAGAACGTAGAATTTTTCTTACCAAGTCAGCATCAGTATAGTCGTTACCTAAGGCCTTTAGTCCATTGACTATGATCATGAACCTGGCAAACATTTTAGAGATTGTCTCATTAGACTTCATCATGAACAATTCATATTCAAAGACAAGTATGTTAGCCTTGGTTTCTTTAACCTGAGATGTTCCCTCATAGAGTACCTCAAGTTTATCCCACATCTCTTTGGCAGATTTGCACATTGAGATTCTTGAGTACTCTTTAGGGTGAACAGCACATTGAATCATGTTCATGGCACTATAATTCAATGTAGCTCTTCTTATCTATTCCCTAGTCTAGGTTTCTTCCCTCTCCCTGTTTTCATAGGGACCTACTTCCACTACTTTCCAGATTCATAATTTTGGGCCCTAAGAAAGACATGCATTCTATTTTTCCAGTAAGAATAGTCCGTTCCATTAAAGAATGGTGGCCTATTAATGGAATGGCCCTCAGCTATGAATCCTCTAGATTCCATTTAATTAAATGATGATGTAAAGAAGGAGACACTTAGCAAAACAAACAAGCAAACAATCAAACACAGAACACTCAGAAACTACTCAGATCAGATCAGATCAAGGGTAAACCCACTCTGATACCAATTGAAGGATCGATAAAAGATGTGGACAAGATCTAAATAGGGGGGTTGAATAGATCTATGCCAACTAATGCGAAGCTAAACCAATTTTGAAAGACCTTTGAATCAGAGTTAGATTGAAAGCAAATTTCACAGATCTGAAGAGAGATTAAGTGAGTTTAAGCAATTGGAGTGTGTAAACAAGTTGATTAGATAGATTCAAACGATCCTATGCATTCATCTAACGAAGAGTAAATTCAAACCACAAACAGACCAATGCACAGAGATTTTAGGTGGTTCGGAAATCACACCACGTGACTCCTACATCCACCCCTCACACACAGTGAGGATCCACTAAACACCTATGTAACACACCCCACACTGGAGCCTGACAACTCCACAAATGAGTTAGACAACTCACACACACTACCTAGAGCAAGACTACTCTAGAATCTGAGCAAGACTGCTCAACTACACACTTGAGTACGACGACTCAAACCCAGAGCACAGAGGCTCACAATCACTTGCTAGAACAGAAACAACAAGATCTAGATCCTCTAGCAATGATCTGATCTATTAGGCCAATTCAAGAAACTTGATGCAATCGATTATGCCACAATTTCTAGAATAGCCAAGAAGAACAGAAAGACTGAAGACATGAGGTTGACAGTTCTTGTTCTTCAAGAAAACTCTGTTGTAGAGGCAAAATTGGAAGGATCTTGATCACTTGAAGTCCCTTGCCGATGCTCTGCAACTTTGATCTTGGGATCTCTCCTTGAATTTTCACAATTGCTGGCTTCTACTTGATCTACTCCCTTGAAGTTGATCCTAGTGCTTCATGTTGATCAATCATTGATTCTTGTGCTTGGAGAAGTGTGAATTGTGGTGTGGAAGCACAGGAGGAAGCAAACAGGGAGAGAGACTCTCTCTTTCCGCCGCAACCAGTTTCTGGAGGCTCTAAGAAGGTTCTCTTATGGATGTTGCCCATTAGGAGGGTATTTATACCCTAAATATCTGAAAGATACCCTTGGGGTACGTGGGCACAAGATCCAAGGTTGATCCACCTTCTCCCTAGGGTGCCACGTGTCCAGGAGGAAGTTTAAGTCACAAAGATTCCGGAGTGCGTCGACCTGCCTATGAGGTGTGTCGACACACTCTCCCAGACTGGCAAAACAAATCCCTGGGAGAGGTCTCTAGTGTCGACCTGAGATGATTCAGTGTCGACCTCATATCCCAGAAAACAAACAACCCTTCTGGAAGGCTCTCTAGTGTCGACGCTGATCTCATCTCATGTCGACCTGCTTTGGCCATCTGAAAAATAGGCCTTCTGAGGGAGCCATCTAGTGTCGACCTGCCTGCATTTGGTGTCGACCTGCTTTGGCTATCTGAACAACAGGCCTTCTGGGAAGGCTCTCTAGTGTCGACCTGCCCTGAACTAGTGTCGACACTAGATGATATTTTCTTCACATTTCTGCCTTTGCTCTGAGTCATGTGTCGACACAGTGATGGTTGTGTCGACACTACCTTGGCAAAATGTTGTCCCTGAGAAAATAAACACATAAATCATTAGTTAAATGTTGAACCACTCTCTTTTGTTCTTTCTTGTATTTGGTAATAATAAAATTTATGATGTAACTTAAATTGAATATTTTGTTTCATCTGTGTCGCATCAATCCATAGCAAAATCCTGAGTCTCACATTGATGCAATATGGCGCACTAAAATGATAAGTCGATGTCTAACTCATATACATCGATTTCTATTTAAAGTGCCAAAGTAACAAGTGCTACAATGATTTGCTAAGAAATCGATGCCATAAACGTTTCATAAAAATGTTCGCAATGATTTCTTCTGTAAGCGCAACGACTTGCTAAGAAATCGATGCCATAACGACTTCATAAAGTGTTCGCAACGATTTCCTCTGTAAGCGCAACGACTTGCTAAGAAATCGATGCCATAACGATTTCATAAGTGGTTCGCAACGATTTCTTATGTAAGCGCAACGACTTTGCTAAGAATCGATGCCATAACGATTTCATAAGTGTTCTCAACGATTTCTTATGTAAGCCAACGACTTGCTAAGAAATCGATGCCATAACGATTTCATAAGTGATCACATCGATTTCTTTACTGATCACAACGATTTCTTCTTCAAGATCATAACGATTTGCTTGCATAACGATTCATAAATAATCACATCGATTTCTTTATAAATGAGCACGACTCTTCACATAACGATTTCATAAGTCATGCTCATAATGATTTCTTCATGGATTCTGATCAAACTCAGATTGCCTTTATATTTCAAATATGCTTGGCGCTTAAATGAAAGTCAAATATCTTCTGACAAAAAGCTGTATGCATAATCTTTTCAGAAAAAGATATGACCTACTAATTTTAGTATGATTAGAAGAAGCACAGTACTATACATCGTTTATCATAAAACACTTTTTTTATGCTAACACTTTCTTCTATGTGTACAGACCTCGAAGACCATCAGAGTCTGATTAAGACAAATGAAGAGGAGATGAGCAACGGCTAGAAATCCAACGGATCTCTTCAATGGATCCATTCAAATTGCTCATATAAAAGAAGAAGCTTAGCTGAAGAAAAGCAAGGCCCTTTTCCTGAATATCTTTGAAGGAGTGTACAACTGTCAGAAGAACCTCAACGACACATACACTCAAAGAAAGAGAGAAAGAGCCTGAGCCCAGAAGAAGCACTCAAGCTTTGAAGCATCTCAAGCGTTCAGCATTCAAGCACTATTGCTTTCTTTTCTCTCTTCTGTTTCTCTCCGAGCTCATTGTATATCTGGGGAGAGTCTAGGACTGTGAGCTTTACACAAGTGTTTATCTTGTAAAGCTTCTCAGACTGATCTTTCTAAGAAAGATCCTTGTCCAGCTGTAGGACTGTATACTGTAGATACCCAGCTAGGGGTTTGTGTCTAGCTGAACCAAACTGGGGTTTGTACCAGTTGTTAACCTAGCTAGGGGTTAGTGTCTAGCAGAACCGCACTACTACTAGGGTGCTGGAAAGAGAAGTGGGCTGCCTTCTTGCCTAGGAAAGAGAAGAAGACCAGCTGGGGTGCTGGGTGTTGTAGTGTCCTTAAGGGGGACTGTACCCTTGGTTAGTGAAATCCCAAGAGGTTGCTTGGGGTCTGGACGTCGGACTTCCATGTAGGAAGGGTCGAACCAGGATAAATTCCTTGTGTCCATTGTGTGATTGTTTATTTGCTTCCGCACTACTACTCTTTATCACACTAATCTACCAAACCTTCAAGTGTTAATTTCTGTGTTTAAGTTTCTATTTCAGATTTCGAAAAAAAACCTATTCACCCCCCTCTAGGTTAGCTTGCTACCGTACCAAAAGGGCCAACAAGTGGTATCAGAGCGAGGTTCTCTGATCTATCAAAGAGATCTAACGATCTTAGAGAAGATCCATGGCAGCTCAAGGATATCTGAAGGTCAATCAGTCACCAGACCTCCATTCTTTGATGGAGAGGACTACCAATATTGGAAGATGAGAATGGAATGCTTCATTCGAGGCACAGACTTTGATCTATGGTAGGTAATCGAGGTAGGTGATTATGTTATTTTCCTATTCCAGGCACTACTTCCATTACAAGCAGTAGATAAAAGTAAATTATCTTTAAACTTAAAGCTAAGAACTACTTATGTTGTGCTTTATCCAAAAGAGAATTAGTAGAGTATCTGCATGTAATCAGCTAAAGAAAAGATGGGATAAACTGCAGATAACTTATGAAGGAACAGATAAAGTAAAACAAACTAGGATAGATATTCTTGTCTCACAATATGAGCAATTAAAATGCTTCCAAATGAAATATCACTCAGATGTATAATAGATTCTCCGCATAGTAGTTGGTTTAAACTCTCTTGGTAAAAACCTATCTGATGAAGAAATGTTAGAAAGATACTTAGGTCTTTAACTATCTCATGGACACCTAAAGTAACTGCTATTGAAGAGGCCCATGATCTAACCAAATTATCTATTGATAACTTAATAGGTTCCCTCATGGCACATGAAATAAATATGGAGCATCTATCTGAAAGCTCATCAAAGAAAAATGTACTAATGCTCTTAAAGTTGTAGCTACTTATTCTTCTTCCTCAAGTTCTAGAAATGCAGATTCTAAAGACAGTGACGTAGATGAAGTTCTGTCCAAGCTTCAGAAAATTTTTAAGAAGAAGAAAAATGGATCAAGAAGGATTCAAAGAAAGAGAGAAAAGAAAAAGAACCAGTCTGCTATGAATGCAGAAAACCTGGACATTTAAGACTAGATTGTCCTAAACTAAAGAAAACTGGTCAACCAGAAAAATCCCAAAAAGAAGCACAAGAAATTCAAAAGAAAAGCCATGGCGGCTGCTTGGAAAATGAAGAGCCACAAGCTCAGAATCATCAAGCTCAGAATCGGAGAAAGAGCAGGTAAGTCTAGCCCTCATGGTAGGACTAGATGAGGTACATTATGACCCATCTTTTAGCTCTTGCACTGATTCAGGATCAGAATCTGAAGACTTAGAAGAAGTCTTTAATGAACTATATGAAAAACATAAAATTGTTGTCAAGAATTAAAGAGTCTGAAAAACAACACTATTTGCTTAGAAAACACCAATTCTGATCTTAAATCCGAACTGGAGCAACTAGAAAAATAATTAAAGGACAATAAAGATAATATTTATCTTTTGAATGAAGATTTAAAAATAAGGACAATGAAAAATTAGAGTTAGAAGAAAAATTTAAAACTCTAACTGAAGAAAATCTTTATTTAAAAGAATCAGTTAGAAAATAACTAAAGGAAAACATCTTTAGCCCATGTTTAAAAGGATCAAAATCTTGAAATAATAAACAAGGCTTGGATACATACCTCTGGAAAAAGGAAAACAAGCAATAATTCCAGGAAAATATCCATTACCAAAATTTGTAAAAGAAACCAAGTTGCCTCAGAAAATGGCCCCTGTAAAAGAAAATATTTTAAAAAATTATGTCCTAAACAGACATCATAAAAACAATAAGAACTGCAAAATAGATTATATTCATTGTTGTTCTCATTGTAATAAATTAGGACACACAGTAAACACCTGCACAACAAGGCACTTAGTTGGATTCCTAAAGGTTATTTTCATGCATCTAATCATCAAGGACCCAAAAAAGATTTGGGTACTTACCTCTGAGTAATGTATTTGCAGGTTAGCCTTGGAGCATCAAAAACCAGAATGCTCAAGGCAGGAGTGACTGCAGATTCTTCATTCAAATCACATCTGAAGAAAGAGTATCACAAAAATGAATTAGTCCTTTACTACTAACAATTTTTGCAAGTTTCATTCAGGTGGAGTCTCTCATTCAGGGGAGCACAAATTAAGGGGTGTCATTCCTTATCAACTATCCTTGTTGAACCCCTCAATGGTAAGAAATTCTCTCAAAGGGGGAGAGAAATCCCTGGTAAGATCCTTCCTTTTTGGTTAGTGACAAAAAGGGGGAGAGTTTGTATGAATTTTCTGAATCCTCTATGCTTTATATATATTCTTGTTAGAAAATTCTCATAAATTTTGTCATCACCAAAAGGGGAGATTGTTGAACCACTCTCTATTTGTTCTTGTATTTTGGTGATAATAAATTTATGATGTAACTTAAATTGAATATTTTGTTTCATCTGTGTCGCATCAATCTCATAGCAAATGTTGAGTCTCACATTGATGCAATATGGCGCACTAAAATGATAAAGTCGATGTCTAACTCATATACATCGATTTCTGTTTAAAGTGCCAAAGTAACAAGCGCTACAACGATTTGCTAAGAAATCGATGCCATAACGATTTCATAAAATGTTCGCAACGATTTCTTCTGTAAGCGTAATGACTTGCTAAGAATCGATGCCATAACGATTTCATAAGTGTTCGCAACGATTTCTTCTGTAAGCGCAATGACTTGCTAAGAAATCGATGCCATAACGATTTCATAAGTGTTCGCAATGATTTCTTCTGTAAGCGCAACGACTTGCTAGGAAATCGATGCCATAACGATTTCATAAGTGTTCGCAACGATTTCTTCTGTAAGCGCAACGACTTGTTAAGAAATCGATGCCATAACGATTTCATAAGTGTTCGCAATGATTTCTTCTGTAAGCGCAACGACTTGCTAAGAAATCGATGCCATAACGATTTCATAAGTGATCACATCGATTTCTTTACTGATCACAACGATTTCTTCAGAAGATCATAACGATTTGCATGCATAACGATTTCATAAATAATCACATCGATTTCATTATAAATGAGCAACGACTCTTCACATAACGATTTCATAAGTCATGCTCATAACGATTTCTTCATGGATTCTGATCAAACTCAGATTGCCTTTATATTTCAAATATGCTTGGCGCTTAAATGAAAGTCAAATATCTTCTGACAAAAAGCTATATGCATAATCTTGTCAGAAAAAGATATGACCTACTAATTTTAGTATGATTAGCAGAAGCACAGTACTATACATCGTTTATCATAAAACAATTTTTTTATGCTAACACTTTCTTCTATGTGTACAGACCTCGAAGACCGTCAGAGTCTGATTAAGACAAATGAAGAGGAGATGAGCAACGGCTAGAAATCCACGGATCTCTTCAATGGATCCATTCAAATTGCTCATATAAAAGAAGAAGCTTAGCTGAAGAAAAGCAAGGCCCTTTTCCTGAATATCTTTGAAGGAGTGTACAACTGTGAGAAGAACCTCAACGACACATACACTCAAAGAAAGAGAGAAAGAGCCTGAGCCCAAAGAAGCACTCAAGCTTTGAAGCATCTCAAGTGTTCAAGCATTTAAGCACTATTGCTTTCTTTTCTCTCTTCTGTTTCTCTCTCCGGGCTCATTGTATATCTGGGGAGAGTCTGGGACTGTGAGCTTTAGACAAGTGTTTATCTTGTAAAGCTTCTCAGTCTGATCTTTCTAAGAAAGATCCTTGTCCAGCTGTAGGACTTTATACAGTAGATAACCCAGCTAGGGTTTTGTGTCTAGCTGAACCAAACTGGGGTTTGTACCAGTTGTTAACCTAGCTAGTGGTTAGTGTCTAGCAGAACTGCACTGGGGTTTGTACCAGGAGGTTGGCTTCTTTACCTGTAAGAGAAGTGGGCTGCCTTCTTTCCCGGGAAGAGAAGAAGACCAGCTGGGGTGCTGGGTGTTGTAGTGTCCTTAAGGGGGACTGTACCATTGGTTAGTGAAATCCCAAGAGGTTGTTTGGGGACTGGACGTAGGACTTCCATGGGAAGGGCCGAACCAGGATAAATTCCTTGTGTCCATTGTGTGACTGTTTATTTGCTTCCGCACTACTACTCTTTATCACACTAATCTAACCAAACCTTCAAGTGTTAATTTCTGTGTTTAAGTTTCTATTTCAGATTTCGAAAAAACCTATTTACCCCCCCCCCTCTAGGTTAGCTTGTCCGTACCAAAAGGGCCGACATTAAATATATTATCATGAATATCAATGATAAATGTGCTTGGAAACATGCTTTTTGAATATTGTAATTTCAGGTGATGTATTTTACATGTTTCAATGGTTATGCATTAAAATCACAACTTGTCATCATCAAATGTGAGGAGAAATGAATTATATTCACACTCAACCCAACATGTTTCATATCTATCATGTTAAGATGTATATCTTGCTAAAATTGCATGTAATCTATATTAAATGTTAAAATTAGCATACTGTTACAAAAATTCTAAAAAAATAGCCATATGTTATATTCTATGCGTAGAGCTTGTAGTTAAAATTTTAGACTATTTTGATATCTGTATGTACTGTTTGCAGCTATAAAAGGTATTTAAGCCATGTTAAGCATGTATGATTAGAAAATGTATTTTTCAAGTGATTAGCAACATGTTTAGGTATTGTTATGCTTAATTTGACTCTGTGAAATAGTCATGACTGGTTCTGTAAACTAAAATATATATGTTTAATAAAGTGCATGTGAATGGACTAATAGTGCATGTAAATGATGTTAATCATGTGATTAAGTGAGACAATGTGTTTAAGTAGAATATGTGCCAAAATTGACACTGCTACCATAGAAGGCTATGGAGCCGTACTGTAGAAAAGTCCCTATGGGAAGGCTCATGTGTATGTGATATCCTGTGGGTATCAAGATGAAATCCTGGAGGTGGACAAGTACCACTGGTTAGGGTGGAGAGGGATTCTCCCAGTTCTGCGCAGTTACCAAGATTCGTCAATATAATGCCTAGGTGATGGGTATGTGTTATGTGAATGTGTGTCCTTCTATATGGTGGTTCAGACTATGTGTCCGGCAATTAAGGTGTAAAAGTGTAAAAAGTGTGTAAATGTGCAATGTGTTCATGTGGAAGAATGTGTTAATGTGTTACCATGTGAAAAGATGTGAAACCATGTGAATGTGTTTTATTTTATTAGAGCAGCAAGTAAAAGATGTGATTATGTGATATAAAAGTATGTGAAAATGTGTAGATATCATGCTAGGTTTGTTAGTAACCATGTGCTTAATTCCATGATCTATTTGTTTAGAATTATAGAATGAATTGAATTGAAATTGACATCATGAATCGTAAAGACTATGTGTAGAAAGCATGTTATAGGTTATTCATGTGTACTTGTTTAATTTGACATAAACCATGTGCCAACTCTCTTATTGTTTAAAGGAATAGCATGTTATGTGATATGTGTAAGGATGTGCCATTGGGTTGCTTGCTGGGTCCTTTTGAAGACTCATACTTGCTTTAACATACAAGTGAGGTAGTGTCTCCGTGCTAGAGGAGGACATTGTGAGGAGCGACGTCCGAGCGAGAGGAGTAGCTATGATTGTGAAGACTACTTGTTTAGACTACATTTTCATTTACTAGTATGTGGACTGTTATTATATGGACTTGTACATTGCGGACATTGGTTTGGGTTATTTTTCATGCTACTATATAGACTGTGGAATGTGTGATTGATGATAGAATAAGAATATCTTTTGTTTCCGTTGTACTTTCTTTTGTTTATTTATGTATATCTCGACCTACTGTGTTGTGTTGGGTAAATATCCCACTGTGACGGCGCCCTTTGTATCGATGTGGATTGGTATAATCATACCGGTATAAAGAGGGTCATTACAGAGATTGGTATTAGAGAAACAGGTTGACATTGTACATAAATAATCCATCATCTACACAATATTTCAAAGTCTTTATAGAATTAGTCCATATATGTGGAAAATATCTAATAATGAATCAAAGATAGTTAAGAAAATGGTTAGGATTAAGTACTTAGATCCTAACTAAGCTAATGTTTTTCAGGCAATGGAGAGCTGTGGTAGGCATGGTACTCAGGCTCGGGAGGACGATCAGAGGCGTGAGGGAGGGGTGGAGTACAGCCCCCAGCTCCCCAGGGTCCTACGACTCCCTCCCCGACCACCTGTGGATGATGGCATGTTTATGCAAGCCTATCCAGCAGGCAGACTCAAGCTCAGACGCAGGCGACACTGCATGCTTAGGTTAGTTGTTAATAGGGAGTATTCTGTTCTGTTGAATGTATGATTGCTTATGATTGCTTATGTGTTGCTTGTGTGTTCAGGCTCCAGCTCCAGTTCCCCAGGAGCATGGCCATGGTGGTCCGTCCATCATAGAGAGGTTTAAAAGGATGGCTCCGCCTTCTTTTAAGGGGGAGAGTCAGCCCCTCTTGGCAGAGTGCTGGATGAGGGAGGCAGAGAAGATCTTCCAGGCTATCAGATGTGCGGAAGAGATAAAGTTAGCCTTGCTACTTACATGCTACAGGTACTTAGAGTATATGTACTTGTGTAAGGTTATGTTTTTGTTTGGATGGTACTTATGGGTTGTGTTTGCAGGAGAGAGCCGATGTATGGTGGGCCTCTGTGCTACGTACGAGGTACGAGGACGGTGCTATTGAGGTGACTTGGCCGAGTTCACGAGGCTATTTTGGGCCCAGCTCATCCCCGAGCACATCCAGGACAAGATGGAGCAGGAGTTTCTCTCTCACACACAGGGCTCCATGACTGTCTTGGAGTATGAGGCTAGGTTTGCTGAGCTTTCCAAACATGCTCCTCAAATTGTGGTTGATGAGCACAGGAAGGCCAAGAAGTTTTTGATGGGGCTCAAACCATCACTGAGGTCGAGACTGGTTGCTTTTGACCATCGTACTTTGGATGAGGCTCTCAGCGCAGCGTGCATGCAGGAGAGTGAGATGGACCAGTATTTGGAGGAGAAGAGGGCAGCTCAGAAGAGATCAGTACCACCTTTCCAGAGGTAAGACAAGAACAAGGTAGTGGTGTACCAGTCGCCACAGTGTCCAGCAGCTCTGAGATAGCAGGCAGTTGCACCTCAGTCACCCAACTTCAAGCCCAGCGACAAGATGTGTCCTCATTGCGGAAGGGCACACGGAAGAACCAAGTGTTGGAAGCTAGCAGAGAAGTGTCTGAAGTGTGATAGCACTGAGAACCAGATCAGAGATTGCCCCAGACTTCAGTAATTCGCTCAGAGTGGAGCGCCAACCCCAGCAGCGGCAGCAGTAGCAGCACCAGTGATAAGGAGACCAGGAAGGCCTCGGCCCAAGCCCGAGTATTTTCACTAGCTCGAGAGGATGCAGAGTAGGCCGAGAACTTCACGGAAGGTATAGTTCTAGTCATGGGTGTGCAAGCTCGAGTCTTGTTTGATACAGGTGCTACACACTCGTTTATTTCCGAACAGTTTGCCAAGTAGTTAGCAACAGAGTTTGGAGTTAAGGCAGAGGAGTTAGAGGTTCCCTTGTCTATGCACACACCAGCAGGTACAATTGCAACCAGAAAGTGCATTCCATCCTTACCTGTGTGCATTGAAGATCGAGGCTTGTTCGGGTGCTTCTACTTGCTCAGCAAGATGAAGGACTATGATGCCATACTTGGTCTTGATTGGCTTGAGGAGCACTATGCCTTGGTGGATTACAGAGGAAGAAGATTACTTTCCGTATTCCTGGAGAGGATGAGTTTCTCACATCCGTTGCCAAGGAACTTAGCAGGAAGGTTTGTGATCTCTGCCATGAAGGCTATGAGGATGGTGAACAAGGTTTGTGACGCTTTCTTTCCAGTGTGGTTATGTCCCCAAGGCTGATCAGTCACCTACCCTTGAGGAGATTGAGGTTGTGCAGGAGTTTCCAGACATGTTTCTTGATGTTTTGTCTAGATTGCTACCAGCAAGGGAGATAGAGTTTACTATAGAGTTGCTTCCAAGTACCTCACCCATCTCTAAGGCTCCATATCGGATGGCACCTGCGGAGTTAGCTGAGCTGAGGAAGCAGTTGCAGGATTTGGTTGATAAGGGGTTCATTCGCCATAGTGTGTCACCATGGGGCGCACATGTAATGACCTGTGTTGGGTTCACATGTGTGATGTTTGTGGTTACATGATTTTTATGATGAACAATGTTAATTGATGTTTTATGAATGGTTGAAACATGATGACATTGACAAAGTCAAGAAAGATACAATCAATCAAATCATGCTTCAATTGATCATCTACATATTCTTATATCTCACTAACAATGTTCTTTAATGTAGGTGTGAATGTATGCAAGACAAGTATCAATTTATGAGCAAAAGCTCCAAAAAAAGACATCAAGCAAGTACCTGTCGACAACCCTACAGGTCCCTATCGACAGCCAAGCACAGGGAAGTCAAATAAGCTTCAGAACAAGTGTGCCTGTCGATAGCCACAATCGCCTGTCGACAACCATACACAGGAAAGCATTTCCCGGAAGACCAGTGTTCTGGAAATTGGAAATTTTTCAGTACTATTGACAGATGAATAGTCACCTGTCGACAGACGAAGAGAAACTTCAATTCCGAGATTTGGATATGTTCTATATTTGGGTGTTTCCTTACACCACGCCTCTCCAAACTTGGACACCCATATATATAGGACATATGGAGTTATTTTCGAAGAGAGAAGCCACCATACTAAAACCCTAAGCAAAACCCAAGAGAGAAAGCTTCTCCCTACTGCTCTGCTTCAACCCTCTGTCCAGATCTAAGAAGAATCATCTTCGGAATAGAGTTGAAGTTGGTTCATCTGTGGTTCAAGCTTCTACGTCATCTGAGGTTCATCAAAGTGGAGCTTGGAGTTCTTCTGGATGACCAGCGATAAGAGTTCTTCATTGGGATTTGTTCTTTCATCTCAGAACTCATGTCCTTTCATATCTCTCATACATTTGTATGTGTGGTTGTGTTTCAAGCGTCCCTTGTACTTGATTCACATGGTTTTTTTTGTTCTGATCGTGTGTTTACATTAGACAACGTGTGTGTGTGAGTTGTAGAGTGGAACTCGCTAATAAACAGGTGTTTCTCTGCATGTGTGTGGATGGTGGATGTAGGATACACAAGTTGTGTACTCCGAACCACCTTAAATCTTCGTGTCATGTGGTTTGAACGTTTTAGCATGTTGATTTCTCACACGTTAGATAGGTTGTTCCTGTTCTACTCACAATAAGCACACACATAGTAGTTCGGTTTCAATACAAATCTGTTGAAGTTTTAATTGGTCATGTTAAGTCAAAGAAGGTCATAGTGTTTAAATGGAAGTAATATATTCAACCCCCCTTCCAAATTACCATAATAGATAATTCTGCACATCTTACAATTGGTATCAGAGTGAGGTTTCTCCGATTTATTGCTTTTGTAGCTGATCTTATGGTCAGGAGATTCTCGATCTCATGGAATCTAACAAGGGGTTTATTACAGAGGGACATTCAGTGTCCAGGCCACCCTTCATTGATGGCACTGATTATCCATATTGGAAAAATCGTATGCAGGTATTTTTGAGAGCTCAAGACTTTGAGCTATGGAAGATCGTCAGCAAACGAGCGTATGTGCTGCCTGAAGATGAAGATACTTGGACAAAGGAACAGATTAAGAAAGGCACATTGAATTGGAATGCATTGAACATGATGCAATGCGCTGTGCATCCCAAGGAGTATTCAAGAGTCTCCACATGCTCTTCAGTAAAAGAAATGTGGGACAAGCTGGAACTCATCTATGAAGGTACGTCTGAGGTAAGGGAAACCAAAGCCATCATGCTTATATCTGAGAATGAAATGTTTAAAATGAAAAATGATGAAGCCATATCAGATATGTTTGCAAGGTTCATGCTAATAATCAATGGGTTGAAAGGTCTTAAGAAAGAATACTCAGAAAGTGACTTAGTTAGGAAGATACTTTGGTCTCTTCCATCCTCTTGGAATACTAAGGCCACCGTCATTGAGGATTCTAAAGATCTTTAAAAAATGAAACTAGATGAGCTAATTGGTTCCTTGATGACCTACAAAATAAATGTAAAGAGGAAATAAATTGAAGAAAATCCAAGAAAAACTATTGCTCTAAAAGCTTCCAACAAAAATTCCTCTAGTTCCAAAAAGGATGTTCAATAGGAAAGTGATGACAATGAAACGTCTAGTGATAGTGAGAACGATGAAATGGCCATGCTCACTAGACAGTTCAAGAAATTCCTTAAGTTTAAAAGGAAAGGCTCAGGTAACTCCAATCTTTTCAAAAGAAAGATTTTTCAAATAAATTTGAATCTAACAAGAAATCTGATATGATTGTGTGCTATGAGTGTAAGAAACTAGGGCATATGAGAGGAGAATGCCCGGACTCAAGAAGAAACTGAAGAAAGAAAATTCACCTTCAAGAAAGCCAAGGCAATGTTGGCAACTTGGAGTGATGAAGACGAAGACGCATAGCAAGCTCAGGAGATGAAGAAATTCACTGCTTAATGGCAAGGAGTGAGGACTCCACTGAGGTAAACTCTTCCTTTGAGAACTATACTGTATATGAATGAGAAGAAGCTTACACACTGCTCTTTGAGAAATTTGTGAGTTCAAGTCTGAAAACAAAGCACTGAAAAAGAAAATCAACTCATTTGTTCATAGCACATCCAATGATGAACAAATTGCCATTCTAAATAAAGAAATTGAGATGATGAAAATGATGATGAAGGTCATAGTGAGAAATGGATTGCATGAAAGAAAAATTGCAAGAAAGTGAAAAGGAAAAACAAAGTCTAATAATTCTCTTGAAAATCTTCATCATCAACATCAAGAAATTAAGAAAAAGTTGGAACAAGCTAAAAAAGATTAAAAGAAAAGACTGAAGATCTTACAAGATTTTTAAAAGGAAAGCAAAATCTTGATGCTGTTTTGGGTGCAAGAATTTATGTATCAAGGCATGGACTTAGATATCAACCAGTAAAACAAAAGAAAATTGGAGAGACATTGATCACATCCATTTTTGATTTCAGTCCAAGCACAAGTAAACAAGTTCCTCCCAAGAGTAAGAAAACTCAAGCAAAGGGTAAGCAACAGCAACCCAAACAAAAAACTTCAGTTGTTCAACAAACTAAGAAGACTGTCGACAGACCCAATGAGAGCTGTCGACAGGCCTGGAAATATGCTGCCAAGGGACAGCCATCCAGGCATCAAAAGGAAAAATGCTAATGAATGTTCATCAAAATAACAAAGCAACCGCTTTGAGAAAATCTCCTTCATGCAAGGTTTGTAAGAAACTTGGTCATAATAAAAAACAATGCTGGAATAATTCAAACAAACTGAAACTGAAACAGTTTGGATTCCAAAGCATTTACTTTTTGGTGTGAAAGAAAAATTTGGACCCAAAGTAATTTGGGTACCAAAACCTCTTGTCTGATCCATCTATGTAGGAATGCCTAGCAGCCGAAATCAAAACAAATGGTACTTGGATAGTGGCTGCTCGAGGCACCTGACAAGCGACAAAGAAAAATTTTCTGCTAGTGGAGAAAGATGGAGGCCAGGTTGTCTTTGGAGGTAAAAATAAGGGCCAAATCATTGCACAGGTAAGGTAGGTAAGTATGCTTCCAACTGAAAAACCTGGCTAATATTTTCACCAAACCATTGTTTGGGGATAGGTACACTTCATTGAGGAGAGAATTGGGCTTGGGTAAAATGCAATGAAACTCATACCCAAATTTGGAGTATATGCTCCTTGTGTGTAATGACTATGGGGTATATCAAATGGTGAAATGTGGAAGAACAAGTCATGCTTGTTGGAAACTATCATTATGCGTGAGAAAAACATTCTCTGCCACATATCCATAGTCAAACTGCATATAAAGGTCATCACACTTCAAATGGAGTATATAGTTTCTCTTCAATCTGCCCATTTACTTTTGAAAACAAATGAATTTCTATGTCATGTGCTTATGAATGCTTTCATGTGTGCAAATGCTTGCCATGCATATAAATATACTGTTTGAATTGCTTGAATTGTTGAGTCATCACATGTACACACTATGGGGGAGTAAGTTCAGTCTTGGTGAGTGAATTCATGAGGGAAAATCTCCATTCTTCATGTGTCCTAATTTCCCAAGCATGAAGTTCCAATCTCTCTCAATTTTCAGTCTTAAATCTGATTTGTCAAGCTTCTGTCGATAGCCCCAAACACACCTATCGACAGCTATGCCTTCACAGAACCCAGGATTTGCAGCCTGTGTGCATCTGTCGACAGCCCCTTCTTCAGCGGTCGATAGCTAGGCACAGTTTATGATCTCCCCGAACTCCATGTTTTTAGTCTGTGTCCATCTGTCGACAGCAAGCACCCCAGCTGTCAACAACCATGATCTGCCTGAACTCAGTGTTTCCCAACTGTCTGCATCTGTCGACAGGCTCCAATTTGCTGTCGACAGATACACATTTCACTGAATTCTTCATATTTTCTCCACATCCTTCATGAGCATGTTCATACATTTAATGTAAGGTGAAAATTAGGTTCTTACTTGTCTTATAATCCTTCATATCCACACAATACCAAAGATATTGTCTGAATCACAATGATCTTGACATACTACTCTTGTATGAGTCTAGGTTGTATCATTCAGAGTACATTGCATGAATCTAATGAGATTAACCTAACTCACTTGAATGATTCCCTTGTGGATAATCATTGTTCCCAAGTGACTTAATAAGTTGGAAGGTCATTGAACTTCATGTCTTGCATTGGCTTTTAACCTTAAATACTCCTTGACCTTGATTTAAATCAATTTTTTTTAAAAAAAGGAGAAAAGCTCCCTATTTCTCACACTACATAGGTATCCACAAAATAATGTAACGGGGCAAAGGTAGAGCAATGATGAGTATTACTGAGTAACCGGGGACATGGGCATCAAAAATGTATGTCTTCGCGTCAAAAAGATTATTCATTATCTCTGTATAATGGTATGATGGTCACTCTCACTGAGTAACTGGGAATACATGCATTCCTCATGTCTATCCTCACGTCAAAAGGTGATAGTTATCCTAATTACCACTTTTCCCATTGAATTGCTACAAGTAATAATACAAAGTAGAAATAGAGTGAAGCCTCCAATTTTTTATTTATCATGGGCAATTAGTTTTTTCTGGTTGTTTGCTCATGTAGACATCTTTTTCATATACCAACTGAACATCACCCACTAGGAAATATGGTTTTCTACAATGGTTTTATTCAAAGGGGTTATCTCTTTTCATCTGCTTTTGTACGTGTTCTTAATGCTCTAACTTGAAACTTCTGGGGTATTATTTCACAACCATTGTAGATTTTTGACGTGTCTTAATATTAGTGGGTATGACATTTTATATGTGTGTAAACCTATTTTCCACCTAAATACCATTTGGATGCTCATTTCCAAGCAAAATTCTGTCAAAAACTCAAATCTAGCAAATTTTGTCGTGTCTGTCGACAGATGAATAGTCACCTGTCGACAGCCGGCGGATATGGCAGTTTAGAAGCCTAACCGGCGCACCTTTTTGGGCTGGATTTTGTGTGTCCCTTCCCTTTCAAACTCTTTCACAAAACTCTTTAAAGGAACCCACGCCTCTTCTTCCTTTCCCCACCACCCTCTCCTTCCTCTATAAACCCCAACCTTCCTTCTCCAGGGCACCAGACCTAGATTTCGGTCCTTCCTGGGTCTCTTCTAACCTTCGTGTCTCCTTCTCTTTTCAAAGCTCTTCTCTACTCCCACCTCCTATTCCTCATGGCTCCCAAGGGGAAACGTCTTGCTTCCCGACGTCGTTCCCTCTCTCCAGAAGCTGGCGAGGGCTCGGGGCTCCTGTTGAGCACCGTAGCAAGCATCAGGATGACTGTTTGTCGGAACTCATCATCCCTCGGAATCTGAACCTCGTCAAAGTTCTCGGCACCTTCACCAAGTTCGTCCAACCCTGCCATGTTGATTTTGTCTCACTGGAAGATATGTTCCCAGGTCTGCAACCCCTCTTCGACATCTAGGGCTGGACTTCTTTCTGTTACTCCCACATTCGGTATTCTCCCACCACTGTGACAGAGTTCTACAACAATCTGGGGATCACGGATTCTGGTAACCTCCACACCATAGTCAAAGGCACTCCCTTCCAAATCACCCCTAATCTTCCCACTTGTGCCTTTCAAATCCCCAATTCTGGCCTTGATGTTCTGTTAAATCATCCTTCTGCAACCGATTACTACACTCTCATCACTTTGCAGCCATACGATTCTACCAAAGATCGTATGAAGTTGAATGCCAATCCTTCCCTCCTCTTCATCGTCTTATTCATCACCTTGCACCACCATTATTGTGCCCAAAGAAGGCAGCAGGGAACTTGTGACCAAAGTTCACAAATCCCTTTTCTACTCTTTTCATAATGGTGAACAAGTCAATCTGCCTCTTCTCATTATCGACCTAATCAGGCAATGCTTCAGGAACTCCAAAAGGTCGATGCCCTATGCTTGCCCCATTACCTCTCTCCTTTTGTTCATTGGCATCCATATTCTAAAAGGGGAGTTGGTTGATGTCAAATCCCGCAGTTCTTTTGATCTTACTGCCGCCATAGGATGGGCTACAGCTTGTTGATGGGAAAGTCTCAAAGGATCTCAAGGGCAAGGAGCAGGCTGTTGAAGAAGAAGATTTTGAGGATGAAGACTCCCACGCTGAACCAATGGATGCTCAGGGAGATGATGATAATGATGTTGAAGACCAAGCGCCTCAGAGCAATCTCTTCGAAATTCATATCTGCTCAAATGGCCCAAATGCATCAACAAATGACCACTGGCTTTGCACAGCTCATGCTCGATTTGATCATGTTGATACAAGGGTGGATGCATTGGCTGACACTCACGTGCAGATTCAACACAGACTTACGAGGCTCTCCACTGAGTTTCATGAGTTTCGTTATCCCCCTGCTACTAGGAATGACGATGTCTAGAGCGTCTAGGAGTCAGTTATCTAGTGTTTCCTTTCCTATGGTCTAAGTCTTGTCACTGATGTCTTAGTTTGCTGTGTCAGTCCTGTCATTTCCCTTCTTTTGCATTTCTTTAAGTCATGTCATGAAAATCTTTTGTAACTGTGTGTATTGAATGATCAAGGAATGAAATTCACAGTTATTTGCTTACTTCCTATTCATACGCACATGATCTTTCTTTTTGGATGTTGACAAAAGGGGGAGAACCATCAATACATCAATAGTGCATAAATTGAAAATTTTGTCATCATCAAAAAGGGGGAGAATGTTGGGTTCACATGTGTGATGTTTGTGATTACATGTTTTTAATAATGAATAATGTTAATTGATGTTGTATGAATGGTTGAAACATAATGACATTGACAAAGTCAAGCAAGATACAATCATATCAAAACATGCTTTAATTGATTATCTACATATTCATTATATCTCACTAACAATGTTCTTTAATGTAGGTGTGAATGTGTGCAAGACAAGTATCAAATTCAAGAGCAAAAGCTCAAGAAAAAGACATCAAGCAAGTACCTGTCGATAGCTCTATAGGTCCCTGTCGACAGCCAAGCACAGGAAGTCATATAAGCTTTAGGACAAGTGTGCCTGTCGATAGCCACAAATCACCTGTCGACAGCCATACACAGAAAGCATTTCCCAGAAGACCAGTGTTCTGGAAATTGGAAATCTTTCAGTACCTGTCGACAGATGAATAGCCACCTGTTGACAGACGAAGAGAAACTTCAATTCCGAGATTTGGATATGTTCTGTATTGGGTGTTTCTTTTTACCATGTCTCTCCAAACTTGGACACCCATATATATAGGACATATGGAGTTATTTTTTAAAGAGAAGCCACCATACTAAAACCCTAAGCAAAACCCAAGAGAGAAAGCTTCTCCCTGCTGCTCTGCTTCAACCCTCTGTCTAGATCAAAGAAGAATCATCTTCGGAACGGAGTTGAAGTTGGTTCATCTGTGGTTCAAGCTTCAACGTCATCTGAGGATCATCAAAGTGGAGCTTGGAGTTCTTCTGGACGACCAGCGACAAGAGTTCTTCATTGGGATTGTTCTTTCATCTTCATATCTCTCATACATTTGTGTGTGTGGTTGTGTTTCAAGTGTCCCTTGTGCTTGATTCACGTGGTTTTTATTGTTCTGATCATGTGTTTACATCAGACAACGTGTGTGTGTGAGTTGTAGAGTGGAACTCGCTAATAAGCAGGTGTTTCTGCGTTGTGTGTGGACGGTGGACGTAGGATACGCAAGTTGTGTACTCCGAACCACCTTAAATCTTCGTGTCCTATGGTTTGAATGTTTTCACGATAGATGTTTGGTAGGCGCGTTGATTTCTCACACGTGATAGGTTGTTCCTGTTCTACTCACAATAAGCACACACATAGTAGTTCGATTTCAATACGAATCTGTTGAAGTTTTTAATTGGTCAGTGTTAAGTCAAAAAGAAGGTCATAGTGTTTTAATTGGAAGTAATCTATTCAACCCCCCTTCTTGATTACCATAATAGATAATTGCACATCTTACAACCCGACCTCCCGGACCCCCGCCGGGACCCCAAGGGTCGCGCCGCCACCCACGGATCCGAAGATCTGGAAGGGTTAGAATTTAGTCCAGTGAGATAAGCAATGAATTCAAATAACTATAATAAGATATTTCGTACATAATAAGAAATTATGTACAACTTGTCCCAAATAAAAGTACAGGTACAGAAAGAAAGTGCAGTCCTTAAGGGCCATACCCCGAGGACTTGCAAAAAGGACACTCTCAACTCACAGTACAAGCGCTCACGCTCACACTCACACTGCTGGCAAGGCATGGAGAACAAGCCGCAACCATGACCGTCCGCCAACGAACTCCTACGACAGTGAGTCCCTACATGAAGAGAGTAGGGGGGTGAGCCTCGTGAACAAGGCTCAGTAGGGATAACCAGTCCCTTACCAGCCAGAGCAGCAGGAACTCCAACAAAAGCGGAAGCAAGACTACTCTACAAAGCAGTAAAGTAGGAAACATCTACCATAAAGTACTACAAGCAGCGGAACAAAGAAACACCTCAACCACAACCTGGGTCAGGCCAAAGACGACTCCCGCAGAACCAGTGTAGTCAAACACATGCGGAAGCAACTAGAGTAACGCCACGACCCGCAACCAGGGTCAGGCCAGAGCAACACAATGTGGAAGCAAACCCTCGACACACACCTTCTGAGACAAAGAAGCCCACAGAACATCGGAGCAGCCACGTGAGACCAGAGTCTCATGACACAAGCACCAACATTCTGGACCTCCACGAGGTTGGGAAGGAACAACTAGGTGTCACCCCGAGAGACACCAAGCAACCAAGTGAGAACGAACGTCTCACCACAAGCACGGCCACCTCAGACCTCCACAAGGTCGAGGGCCTACAAGCAGAACCCCCCTGCACCTCAGACAAGCCACGAGGTCAGGGAAATACACCCTACAGTGCCATCACGGATGGCACCAAGGAACGGGTTACAGATACAGCAGCTGGGTGCCTACACCAGGCACCCCGAGAAACCCCACAGAGCGTAAACCACTAAGCACGGCCCACAAGGCCAAACCTACCAAACTCACGACACTATACACAGCTAGGCTACAACCACCATGTAGGCTAGGGTGACGAGAAACCCAATCTCAGAAACAGCGTGAGAAACACCGTCATGCAAGAGCACACAAGCCACCGCCACAGGCAGCTAAGAGGAGGACACATAGTCCACTCCTCCAGCTCGGCAGCCGCTGACTCCTGCCTACGACCTCCCAAGGTAGAGTGAGGCTAGTGAGTCACAGCAAAGAACACAACCACAAACACCGCAGTCCGGCCGAACTGCGGCCCCATGCCTGACCTCCCTACGTGGCTCCAGAACAAATGCAGAGCGAGGCAGTGAGAAGGACTAGCTGGTCTGCACCGGAAGAGCACCTAAACAGCCTCAGAGACCAAGACCAGCTAAGAGAGCTCTACAAACGACTCACGTCGCTGTCCCCACCATTTTCCCCTTCTGCTCCAAGTCCGTGACTTGAGCACACCCGCCACCCGGAGCACAACCCTCTGACACAGGCGTTCGGGACTGGGGGTCCAAGGTAACGGTAACAACCTGTCTCGCGACAAGCCCTCAAGTGCCGAGCACCAAGCGAAAGAGAACTGGCATGGCAACCACCAATAGAACCAGCACAGCTGCTTGTAAACAAGACAGCCATAGCACAGGCACGCACGACACCCCTTCCGGAAACCCCCAGAAGGGCCGTCGGCCAACGCCAGCACACAAGGCACGGCCCGAGAAATCGGAACACCACCAGACAGAACAAAAACCAACGCTCTTCTAATAATCGATTGACCGACAGACAATCGATTATTAGACAGACGCGAGCCTCCTAGAACCATCGCTAGGACACGACCACGAAGGTGTCACCTTCGGTCACTGAACACAGGGAGACAACCTGCCGCATTCCCTACCAGAAGGTCCTAGGGCAACCTTGCCCTGGGCACACGCCGACATGCCAACCGAGGCCACAGAAACACCCGAGCGCGCCAGGTCTTGTCGCGCCCTCCTCACCCATCACGATACCATCACGACGGGAAGGGCAACCGTGATAAGCGAGTCGTGCCGGGAAAACGCATCGCGACAAGGCAAAGCGCTGCGACAACTTGTCACGATAGGGCCGAGCGTCGTGACAACAACTTGTCGTGACAGGCACCGGGTGACGACACGACCCTTATTGCGACAGCCAACTGCGCCGCGATAAGGTCCGCGTCAGATCGGGGTGACGCCTTCTCTAAAGTCCCGATGCGCTCCGCGGTCGCGACATCAGCTGGGAGGCCGACCGTCGGGATGCTACATCCCAGGGTCCCCGACACGCTGCAAACACTACAACCATGGGAGGGGAGCATGGAAAGCATTTAAAGCATGCAAACACACAAGGGACTTCCAATCACTTGGATTGGAAAGGGCACAAGAATCCCTACTGGAGAACGAAGAACCAACCCATAAAGGGGCCTTCACGTCGCCACGGCCACCTCCTCCTCGCTCCACGACGACGTGCCAACACTCCGCACGAGCCGCCGCTGCTCTGCCAAGCTCCCACCACTAGAGAGAAAAAGGGAAAACCTTCCCCTCCTTAGAGAAGGGAACAGGGAGAAAGGCCAAAGAAGGGGAAGCAAGAGCTGACCAAGGCTTTTAGCCTTCGGCCCTCAGAACATGACGGTGCGGGGCATCGCGTTACTAACTGTAACGCGACGGCCACCTACACCGCGACCAGAACACGCCCATCTGGGGCACCGCAACAACCCGACAGCCGCTCTTACCCGCCTGCCACTCTGACAGGTGCCAAGTGACTAAAAAGAGGAAAGCAGTTGCGACCCGTTGACCGAGCGCGAAAAGAACGCGACGTCGAAAGCGGTCGCAACAGGATGACTGTCATGACGGGCACCTCCATCGCGACACTAACGCATCGACCAGACAGGACGCGTTAGTGGCCAGTCATCCAACATACATCAGAAGAACCCGAAAGCCCGAGATGTTACAGCACCTGTGCTGTTCATGAAGAAGATAGATGGTTCCCTCAGGCTGTGTATTGACTACAGGAAGCTCAACCAGGTCACAGTGAAGAATAGTACCCCTTGCCGCAGATAGATGACTTGTTCGATCAGTTGTAGAAGGCATCTATGTTTTCCAAGATAGATCTGTGGTCCGGATACCATTAGTTGAGGATCAAGAGAGAAGATGTGTCCAAGACTGCTTTCACAGGACCCGTTATGGACAATATGAGTTTCTTGTGCTTCATTTGGCGACTACACCCTGCAGCGTTCATGGATCTCATGAACAGAGTGTTTAGACCATATTTGGATAGTTTTGTTGTGGTGTTCATAGACGATGTGTTAGTCTATTCTCCTGATGAGGCTCACACCGTGAGCATCTGAGGATTGTTCTGGAAGTTCTCCGAGAGCAGAAGTTGTATGCTAAGTTTAGCAACTGCAACTTCAAGATGTGCGAGGTTCATTTCCTTGTCATGTTATCTCAGGCACTAGAGTGGTTGTTGATCCAGCAACGGTTCAAGCAGTGTTAGAGTGGAAACTCCGAAGACACCATCTGAGATCAAGAGTTTTTTCTTGGGTTAGCAGGCTATTATAGGCGATTCATTGAAGGCTTTGCCTCTATCACTGCACCTTTGACTAAGCTAACCAGGAAAGGCATGACGTATGTTTGGTCTGAGGATTGTGAGAGCAGTTTCTAGTTGCTGAAGATGAGGCTTACATATGCACCCGTGTTGATCTTGCCTAGTGGTGCAGAGGGTTTGCTATCTATTCTGATGCTTCTCTCAAAGGCCTTGGTTGTGTGTTGATGCAGCTGGTAAGGTAGTTGCCTATGCTTTTCGCCAATTAAAGGGACATGAGCGTAACTATCAGACCCATGATTTGTAGTTAGCAGCTGTGGTTCATGCAACGAAGATCTGGAGACACTATCTTTATGGTGTCAAGTTCAAGGTGTTTTACTGATCACAAGAGTCTGAGGTATCTTTTCTCTCAGAAGGAGTTGAACCTGTGGCAGAGAAGGTGGATAGAGTATCTTAAGGACTACGACTTCGAGCTTCAGTACCATCTAGGGAAGGCTAATGTCGTGGCAGATGCCCTCAGTAGGAAGAGGTCCTTACTTCGGTAGGATTGGAAGATGCTTGAGGATGCGGCATGTGCTATGACCGAGCTAGAGCCACAGTTGTGTCAGGCTTTCGTGGCTCAGTTGTATATCCGGTCCACAGTTCTGGACGAGGTGATCGAACAGCAAAGGCTGATCCTAGGCTTCAGAAGAAGGTGGCAAGGTAGGCATTGCTCGAGATGAGGACGGTGTTATTAGATTTTCAGCACCGAGTATGTGTTTTCTAATGTTGTGGATGTTCGTGAGCGAGTACTTGCAGAAGCTCACAGATCGAGGTTCTCATTCATCTAGGGAACACCAAGATGTACCAAGACTTGAAGAGATTTTTCTAGTGGTCTGGTATGAAGAGGGATGTGGCAGAATTCGTGTCCAGATGTTTGGTGTGTCAGCAGGTAACGGTCGAGCATTAGAGACCAACGGACCTTATGCAGAAGATGGAGATACCTGAATGGAATGGGAGGCAATCACCATGGATTTTGTGACAGGTTTGCACATATCAGCTATGGGCAATGCTCGATTTGGGTGGTTGTATATTGTTTCTCCAAGACTGCTCATTTCTTGCCCATGAAGAAGAAACAGTCTGTGGAGAGTTTGGCTAGGCTGTATGTTGGCAGTATTGTGAGACTACATGGTGTGCTGAAGTCTATTATCTCTGACAGAGACCTGCGGTTTACTTCGAGGCTGTGGCAGGGTCTTCAGGAGGCTTTGGGTTCTCAGTTGAAGCTTAGTTCGGCGTTTCACCCTCAGACAGATAGCCAGTCTGAGAGGACGATTCAGACGCTCGAGGATATGTTGAGAGCATGCATGCTTGATTGGAAGGGTGATTGGGAGCGTCACCTACCTCTTGTGGAGTTCACCTACAACAACAGTTTTCATGCGAGCATCGGCATGGCACCATTCGAGGCTTTGTACTGGGCTCTGTAGATCTCCTTTTTGCTGGGAGGAGACAGGTGATAGGCAGTTGGTTGGTCCGGAGTTGGTGTAGGAGACTTCGGATAAGATTTAGCTTATTAGGCAGAGATTGGTTGTAGTGCATGATAGGCAGAAGAGCTATGCGACAATAGAAGGAAGGACTTAGAGTTTGAGGTTGGCGAGCATGTATTTCTCAAGGTTTCGCCTACTCGAGGCATGGTCAGTTTGACAGGCATAGCAAGTTGAGCCCGAGATTCATTGGCCCGTCTGAGATTCTCAGGCGGATGGGCGGTGTAGCATATGAGCTAGCTTTACCCCAAGCTAGCTAGTGTGCACCCAGTTTTCCACATGTCTATGCTCAGGAGATACGTGTGACATCCATCACATGTTATCAGTCACGAGCCAGTGGAGATTCATCCAGACTTGTCTTATGTAGAGCGACCAGTAGCTATCCTAGATCGGAAGGTTCAGCACCTCAGGACAAGGCTATTGCATCCGGAAGGTGTTATGGAGGAATTTCTCGTGGGAGGAGGCTACATGGGAGCTTGAGGATGCCATGAAGAAGCAGTATCCCCATTTGTTTGGTTAGTAGGGGAGAGGGTGTAAGGCCCTCAAATTCTGTGTATATTATATTTATTTATTTATTTCTATGCATAATATTTATTTATTTCTGTGTATGTATGTTTGTTTGATATTTTATGTTCTAGATTAATTATGTCAACATTCTTCTTAAATTTATAGTTACACTTATGAATGTATTTATTATTTTATATTTCTATGCATATAATTTTATTTATTTCTGTGTATGTATGTTTGTTTTTGATATTTTATGTTCTACCCAAAATCCTATTTAACGTCAACTTCACTTGACGTTAATGGCAAGTTGACACAACTTGTGTGTCGTTGACTGCTTGGCTAGAGGATATAGACGTCACATCGATTGACGCCTATTTCAAGTTGACGGCAGCAAAGTGGCCATTTACTTCTCCGACTGTGTTTGGGATTCCAGATCTAAAACGGCCCCATTTTCTCCGATGTTTGTTTAGGAAAGCCATCCCCAACGACCAGGACTCCTAATGCTAGGTTTACCCCGACTCTTAGCCTATATACCTACAGATCTCGTTAAGGAGGACGTTTCTCACCTAGGGCGTTTTGGTTCCAGGGAGAGAAAAGAGAGCTTCTTGCGAGGGCTTGATCTGGCAATTTGGATTCTTCTCCGACAATCTTCTTCGACTGGAAGGTGCACCTGGAGGTGAAGAAGCTCCCTTGACTCCGGGAGACCATCTGTGCAAACGTGAGGACCAAATTTGGGTTGAAGGATTCACCTTCTTGGCTTGGCCGAGGAGAGCTTCATCGCCAAATTTGATCTCCTGAGGTTTTTCTTCAGGCAAGTAACTTGGGGGTTTCATCCCTAGACATGTCCCCTAGGGTTTAGGCATTTTTACAGATTTTTACATCGTGTCCTAGACCCCAAAATTATGTCTTTTTCTGTGTTCGGTTTGCACTTTTCTGCAGACAGGAGGTTGACAACAACCTTGTTGCCGCCAAGTTCATGAGTTAACGGCAATAGATGGTGCCGTTAACCCATATTGACGGCAGAACCCTTTCCATCAGGTTCATCAGTTTTCTGTATAATTATGTGTTTAATCTCTGTACTGTGATTTTTGGATCTCTGGATGTTTGTACATGTTATAAAAATTTTGTTTGGTCAGGTCTGGTCTTTAGGTCAAATCATGAATTTTTGTCGAATTTCTGATCATGAGTACATTTAATATAACTTCTGTTATGGGGAAATAACATGATTTGATAGAGTTAAATTCGGGATAAGTAGATTTCTGCATGTTTTGTTTCAGAAAATTTTTCATGAACTGATGACTACTGTTTACATGTTTTAAAAACTGCGTGAACCAACTCTTTACTGTCTATCATGTGAAGATGTAATATCTTTCTAAAATTGCATGTAATCTGTAATAAATGTTAAAATTAGCATAATATTACGAATTCTGAAGAATTAGCCATATGTTATATTTTAAATTTGGGGTTGTTTTGATATCCGTAGGTACTGTTTGCAGCTGTAAAGGGTAAACCATGTTAAGCATTTATGATTAGAAATGTATTTTTCAAGTGATTAGAAACATGTTTAGGCACTGTTATGCTTAATTTGACTCTATGAAACAGTCATGACAGGTTCTCTAAACTGAAATATATATGTTTAAATAAAGTGCATGTGAATGGACTAAAAGTGCATGTAAATGATGTAATCATGTGATTAAATGAGACAATGTGTTTAAGTAGAATAGTGCCAAAATTGACACTGCTACCATTGATGGTTGTGGAGCCGTACTGTAGAAAAGTCCTATGGGAAAGCTCAATGTGTATGTGATATCCTGTGGGCATCAGGATGAAATCCTAGAGGTGGACAAGTACCACTGGTTAGGGTGGAGAGGGCTTCTCCCAGTTCTGCGCATTACCAAGATTCGTCACTATAATGCCTAGGTGACGGGTATGTGTTATGTGAATGTGTGTCCTTCTTTATGGTGGTTTGGACTATGTGTCACGGCAATTAAGGTGTAAAAGTGTGAAAAGTGTGTAAATGTGCAATGTGGTCATGTGGAAGAATGTCTTAATGTGTTACCATGTGAAAAGATGTGAAACCATGTGAATGTGTTTTTATTTATGTTTAAACAGCAAGTAAAAGATGTGATTATGATATAAGAGCATGTGAAAAGTGTTAGATATCATGCTAGGTTTGTTAGTACCATGTTCTTAATTCCATGATATATTTGTTTAGAATTATAGAATGATTTGAATTGAAATTGACACCATGAATCAAGTAAAGACCATGTGTAGAAAGCATGTTATAGGTTATTCATGTGTACTTGTTTAATTTGACATAAACCATGTGCCACCTCTCTTATTGTTTAAAGGAATAGCATGTTATGTGATATGTGTAAGGATGTGCCATTGGGTTGCTTGCTGGGGTCCTTTTGAAGACTCATACTTGCTTTAACATACAAGTGAGGTAGGTGTCTCCGTGCTAGAGGAGACATTGTGAGGAGCGACTCCGAGCGAGAGGAGTACTATGATTGTGAAGACTACTTGTTTAGACTACATTTTCATTTACTAGTATGTGGACATTGTTATTATATGGACTTGTACATTGCGGACATGGGTTTATTTTTCATGCTACTATATAGACTGTGAATCTGTGATTTGATGTTGGAATAAGAATATCTTTTTGTTTCCGCTGTACTTTCTTTTGTTATTATGTTATATCTCGACCTACTCTGTTGTGTTGGGTAATATCCCACTGTGACGGCGCCCTTTGTATCGATGTGGATTGTTATAATCGTACCGGTATAATGAGGGTCGTTACGTTTGGTTCGAAGAGATATTTCAAAAAGGAAAACAAGAAAGAACCAACTTTCTATGAGTGCAATCAACTAGGACATTACAAGTCAAATGTCCTAAGCTTCAAAAGAAGATCCAGCTGAAATTTTTGAGAAAAGAAAGGTAAAGAAAGAAATTCAAAGTACAAGAAGAAGACAATGTCCACACTTGGGATAATAAGGAACCTACAAGTTCAGACTCTTCAAGCTCATATTAAGAAGAAATAGGAATAAGTCAATCTAGCCTCATGGTTGGACTAGACCAAGTAAAATTCCTGAAACCTCATTTACATCATGTTTTGAATCTAATTCTGATCATCTAGAAGTTGCATTTAATGAATTGTATGAGAACTAAAATAGTAGTTAAACAAATAAAATAGTTAAACAAATAAAATAGTTAAGTTAAATTTACTAAATCAAGAAAAACCAACCATTTTTCTAAAAAATGTAGTAAAAAAATTAGGACAAATTTAACTGATACAAAAAGGTCAAATAACTACGGTTGAAGACTTAAAATTAAAAATAGTAAAATCATGGAACTTGAATCAATCTAAAAGAATTGAAAAATGAAGAAAAATTAAGAGAAGAAAATAACTATCTAAAGCTACCATAGATAAAATTACTACCTGTAAACATCTCTATTGTAAACCTGAAGGTGCTCAAGCATAAAAAAGAAGTATGAGTAGGTTATACCACCTCCAACAATGAAGAAATATTATTTATCCTGAAAAATACCGAACTCCTAAATTTGTGAAAGAAAAGAAATTAAAAATACTAGAAAAGTCAATCAATATGTCTACAAATAAAAACTGAATCTAAAAACACGACACATGTAAATAATGTATATGATTTATGTTGTAGTCACTTTAATCAACTAGGACACATAATCAGCACCTGCACAAGTAGACACTTGCGTTGGATTCCAAAGACTACCATCAGGACCCAAGAAATTGGGGTACCAAAAGTTACACTTAATCTTGTTTACAGGTCACCTAAGAGCATCCAAATGGTATTTGAATAGTGGGTGCTCAAGGCATATGATAGGTGACAAGAAAGCTGTTTACAAGTTTTTAGAGATGAGGTTTGTCAAGTCCACTTATAGAGATAATGGAAAAGCAAAGTGATAGGATGTGGAATAGTAGGAACAAAATAAAAGGATTTGATAGAAGATGTTATGTATGTAGAAGACTAAAGCATAACCTATTACATCATCAGTTGTGTGACAAGTTCACTTGGTAAGTTTTCAAAATGATAATTGCATTATTCAAAAGGATGGAAAATAGTCTTTGAAGCCCAAAGAGTCAAAATCTGTATACTCTACAATTAGCAGAATTGAAAGAAGTCAACTTATGCCTTGCAACTACTAAGAGTGAAAAGAATGATTTATGGCACAGAAGCTAGGACATACAAGCACATCAGTGATCAAGAAATTAATCATGATCTAGTTGAAGGTCTTTTCCGAAGCTAAACTAAAGAAATTTGGAATCTATACGCTTGTGCGCAAGAAGCAAACCATGACATCATTTCAGTACAAGACCTTAGTAACAACTTCCAAGCCATTGGAACTTATTCACATGGACTTGTTGATGATCCAACTGTCCCCCATGTAATTTATCACAAATTACTTATCTATTTTGGTGATTAAACAAACTATGATGAAGGTTACTAACGATTTTCTATAAGTTTTGAGCACAGGAAATAAAACAGAAAATCAAGCCAAATGGTAAGCATTATTCCTACTATAGCAATTTTGTTTTCAAGCATTAATCTATCTAAGTCCACATCGACTTTCATTATGCTACAACGATTCAGTAGAGCTATAATGATTTCCTTAGTTCTATAACGATTCATACTTACAAGGATTCACTATGTGTTATAATCGTTAAGTGATTGCAACGATTTGCTCTCACAACGATTCGATAAGTGATTGCAACGTTTGCTCTCACAAACGATCGTTAAGTGATCACAACGTTTGCTCTCACAACGATTCGTTAAGTGATCATAATGATTTTTTTTCCTCACAATGATTCGTTAAGTAATCATAATGATTTGCTTTCTGCAAACGATTAGTTAAGTGATCTAACGATTTGATCATAACGATTTCTTAAGTGATCATGATGACTGCTCTCGCGCAATGATTCCTAAGTATCATAACGATTCGCTTTCCGCAATGACTCCTTAAGTGATCATAACGATTTGCTCTCATAACGATTCGATAAGTTACATAATGACTGTCACTGTAACGTCATCAAGTTACATAACGACTTGGTCGCTATAACGATTCGATACATTTCACAACGATTCGCTTATAACGATTTGGTTATTCATGTATTACGATTTGTGTATGCATCTATTGTTTTATGAATTCATAATGATTCACTCATGCATATAAACGATTCTGTAAGTCAGCATACACGATTTCACGAAGACAACGATTTGGTTTTCAAGTCAACTTCTAATACGTTGAAAGTCAAGTCTTCACTCATATCTTTCTGTCAGCTGTGCATTTATGAAGACTACGTATCACTGCATGCATGCAGACGATATCTACTATTCTCATGTGTATCTGTAAACATCTTTTCAGAAGAACAGAATGAACTTCTACTTCTGCATAAATCAATCTAACGTTGACTGACAACAAGAGACAGTCCATCTGTCTATTGTTCAGCATTTAAGGTGTGCAGGTCTCTGACAACATTCGTCATACAACCGTTGGACAAAATAGAAGCCAAAGGATACTACAGAAGATCTTCTCTCTTTGCGTGCATGGAAGCCAAAAGTCCCGTTGAACTTCTACAGTACCATGCAGTCTAACGTAAACCATAACTTAGAGACAACAGGCACTTCACGTTCGAATTTCAAAAGGATGATATATATAGAAGAACGAAGCTCCTGAAGCAACAGAACAGTTAAGAACAACAAGTGATACAACGCTTACAACCTTCTTCTGCAAGCTTTCCTAGAGCCAAGCAAAATTCCCACTGTTCTAGCTCTTGCTCTCTATGCTAATTTAGATCTGTGAAGAGCCTTTAGTTCTGGAATAGTTCTTTGTTGTAGATCCCTTTCCTTCTCAGTTCTTAGCTTCAGATCAAGTTGTGTTCTATAAGCTTGAATCTAGGGCTTCATCTCTAAACACTTTTCTTGTGTTGTGCCCTTCGTTGGAAGGAAGACCGGTGGATTCCAGGGTGTTGTTTCCCTCGTGTGAAGGAAGACCTGGTGTTTCCAGGGTATTGTTCCCTTCGTTGGAAGGAAGACATGGTGGGTTCCAGGGTGTTGTTCCCTTCGTGTGAAGGAAGACCAGCTGGGGTGCTGGGTGAGTAATGTCCTTAAGGGGGACTGTACCCTTGTTAGTGAAATCCTGAGATATTGCTTAGGACTGGACGTAGGACTCCTAAGGAGAGGAGATCCGAACCATGATATTCTCTGTGGCGTGTGATTGCTTTGTGTTTTTGATTTTCCTTCACTACACTAACAATCTGCGAAGTGTGTTTTTGTGACCATTGTGTGAACAGGTTTTAAGTATTATATTTTTGTAATATCCCATTCACCCCACCTCTGGCTAGCTAGCTGAGCAACAAGTGGTATCAGAGTGAGTTTCTTCGACAAAGAAAAGATCCACGATCTGAAGAGAAAAGATCAAATGGCAGCCCAAGGTCACTCCGAAGTCAGTCAGTCACAGGCCACCGCTGTTCGATGGAGAAGATTACACCTACTGGGAAACAAGAATGGAATACATCGTACAAGGTTTCGACTTTCAAATCTGTTCAATTGTGGAAGAAGGAGACCTTCTAGTCACCAATGAAAAGG
>CM024761.1:118758842-118815992 GCA_014218235.1 Colocasia esculenta
ACTTCCTAATCACAGCAGCCCTGGTGGACGCGTCTCTTATCTCGGCGGCCATGGCAGACGCGATTCACTCTTAGAGTCGCGTCCACTGTAGCCAACACAATTCAAGCGTCTGATGCCTATAAATAGACCCCTGAAGGTCATTTGTAGGGAGGGGGGGGGGGGGTCCACTCAGAGCGGCGAAGCCCTGCCTGTTTGGGGGTTCCACTCATCGCGGTGAAGCCCTGCTGGATTCCCATCTCGACTCGGCACAGGGGGACCTTCTACTTCTCGCCGATCACGCCGTCCCTCGAAGTTCGGCGCAGACGTCCCCATCGTCTTCCTCAAGTAACCGGAGCAAGGTGAGAGCATTCTTCCTCCTCTTCCTCCAACAGGCAACGTCGCCGCGCCGTTCATCATTTGGGGAACCCCCCTCCTTTCTCTTTCCCTTTGTCTCCGTCCCCTCTGGGCCCCACGGGCTCTTTTTATTTACCTCCTCCGGGCCCCATGTGGCCCCTTGCTCTTTTTTAACACACACACATGCATGCCTACACACACACACACACACACCTATTTTTAGGGGTTTAAAAGTAACCACACGGTAAGTCGTTCCCCTTGCTGTTCATTCTTTTCATTTCATTTTTTAGGATTGTATACTGCACATTATTTGGCTAATCCCCTTTTTCTTCTCTTTTGTCTTCTCCTTTTTTTCAGGGTAATCAAACGAGGAACAACGCCCTCTACCACGGCCGGCCGTGTTCGTAGAGGAAGAAAGGACCCACATTCCCCGCGAAAATCTCCGCAAGCTCTAACAGGTATTTCACGCAATCACTTCTTCCACCCTCACCCCCTCGCCGTGAACCCCATTCGGCACACTCGCGTGCCTGGCGATTACGATCTTTTTCTTTTCCCACCACCTATTTATTCTTATTTATTCATCCCCCCTCTTTGTGGACTGTTTCTCCGCACCCCCTAAAAAAGGAAGGGAAAAACACTATCCACACCACTGTAACGGCCCTGATGCCCGGACCCCGGCTCGCACCATGGATCCGACCATCGGCACCGCCGCCCATGGGCCCGAAGACCCGGAAGGGCTAATACACCAGTCTAACAAGATATGTAACGGAAGTAAGTAACAATTAAATACACTAAAAGCTACCAACAATTGAAGGAAAGAGTCCAACACAACGTACAAGTCTAGTATAGTCCCAGAGTAACAAAGTACAAGTGCAAAAAGTGAAGGCAATAACAGGTCCTTAGGGGCATACCCCGAGGGTGAAGTACACAAGTCAGGGGAAAACATGCTCACGGAGGACGCCATCTACTACGGCCCGATTCCTCAGCCCACCGCGGAACAGGCTGCTGTGAAGTCTCACCTGTAAAAGAGGGAAAGAGCTTCACCAAGAAGCCCAGTAGGGACTACCAATCTTCCACTAGTTCTAACAGCAAATCGATCTATATGCACAATAATTACATAAAGCAGTAAATCGTTCTTACCAACAGAGTAAAGTGTGGAAGCGTAAATAACTACAACGGTCGGTGGTCTAAGCTAAAAATCTGGACCGAAAACCCGTGTAAACCATGGCACTAGGAAGAACCCTAGGCTGTAACACAGATAGTAAACAACTGCCTAAATAAAGACATTAGCTACAAAACGACTACACTAGTCAGCCGGTTAGGTGCGCCAAGCGCCTTACCCTTAACCAACAGTCCATGTCTAGCACCTCCCGTCGGAGTGAGATGCAGAACTAAAGTAACCACAACTTCCGTAGTCTGGCTAGACTACAGTCCCACGCCTGGCCCCTTTAGATGGTTCCGAAACCATGTAGAGTGAGGTAGTGAGAAGGACTACCTGATCTGCGCTGAAAGAGCACCAAACCACCTCAGTGTCCCAAACTTAGCTAAGAGAGCTCTACAAACGACTCTACGTCGTTGACCCCACCGTTTTTCACTCTGTTACCAGAGTCAGTGACTCGAGTTCGCCCGCCGCCTGGAGAACTCCCTCAAATAGGCACGCGAGGACCGGAGGTCCAGGTAACGGTAACAACGTTTCTCGTAGACAATCCCTCAAGTGCCTAGCTTCGGGCGAAAGACTAGAGTTGCACTGTACTAGAAACAGCACAGGTGCTAAGGAAAACAGAGTCATTGTGGAAGGAAACTCCGAACAGGTCGCCAGTCCCTTCTCTGTCTGAGAAGGCGACGCACAGGTTGTCGCCACCTGAAGGTGACATCCTATCTATCGCGACCTGGGGCAGAAGGCGACAGGGGAACCTATCACAATCAGATCGCGACAAGGCCTTATCGTGACCACATACAGAAGGCCAGGTGACCACCTGAGGCCTCCCCAACACACGGTGTAAACCCGAAGGGAAGGCGACAGTCACCCTGTCGCGACAGGGTGGGCGTCGCTTCCTCACACAAGAAAGGTGACATATCGCACTGTTGCAATTAGGGTCGCGGCACCAAGCATGTCGCGACCATAGACTTACACACTCGAGAGCTCACCTTCTGTGCCATACTCCACAAATCTGTAAAACACAGGGGGGGGGCATGTAGAGTGGTATATACATGTAAACATAGCTCAAACCACCCTTCTAAACACCCATGCATGTCAATAGGATGGAGCTACACTCAATAATCCTCACATGCAAACATGGAGGCTCTCAACCCATACCCAATCCAAGCATAAATCCATCACCATAAGGAACGTCCAAGCATTTCACATGAATCACAACATACATGCAACACCTAGCATGGATCTCTAAGGCTTGGGGAAAGGGTTTGGAGCCCTACCATGATAGAACTAGGGGAAGGTTAGGCATCCCTACCTCATAATGAAGGGCCAACCCGTTGGGGTCTTCTCGTGTGCATGGCCACCTCCTCCTCGCTCCAAGCTCCACAAAGACTCAGTCCATGAGCAAGGGTCGTCCTCCTACAAGCCGATGGAGAGGAATGTCACGAGGATGAACACCATAGCGGAGAAGAGCACCACCAAGAGAGGAACCCCAACCCAAACACAACACACACATACCTCACAAGCCACCCAACTCTCCCCCAAGCTCTCCACGTAGCATCTAGAAGTAAAGGGATCAGAGGATAAGAGAACCTGCTGGAGGAAGGAGAAGAATCAGATGTTCTGGGGCCTATGTCCATTTAAGCCTCAGAGTTGAGATGTTGCGTTCACTTACTGAACACGACGGACAACCTGTCGCTATCTCAAGTCCTAGTCAAACCTGACCAACAGAAACACTACGTGTCAACCTCGCTGACCTGACACCCAGAACAAAACATCTGACCTGTCGCCTTCCCATTGTCAGGGGTTGACACTTGTCCTAGCTATCCCGACAGCAAAACGACAAATTGCATGCTGCAGTCAGAGGGATGAACGCGACAACATGCCCGTCGCGTACACAACAAGAATGCGACAGTGACCTTGTTGCCTTCAGAAGGTGACGTCCCGTGCGTCGCGACCTTCAGCAAAACGTGGCTGACCACAAAGGGCTCACACAAGAAGGGGGATGTTACACTAGCGGTGGCGACGTTTCCAACACCATTTTTAGGTATTGGAGTTTTCGATGGCATCTAAATAGGACTTCACTCTGTAACGACCCAAGAATCGATACCCAGAACCCTCTAATTACCGGGCCCTTAGATCATCACCCACGAGTCCATAGCCCCGGAGGGTAGGAAAAAACTGGCGTAGTAAGCAAAGAAGACAAACAAATATAACCCTATAGTAAATAGTACAAGCCCCAACACCAAGTACCTGTCTATCTGTCTGTCTCAAGTATAAGTATGGTAAACAAAAGGAACACAAACCCTTAAGGGGCAAACCCTGAGGGTAAATGCCACTAAAAAAATAGGGAAACTGCTGTTGAATGTGACGTCCCAGAACTAACCCTCCGTCGGGGGAGGTCCTGCGGTGCTACGAACTCACCTATGAAAGGGAAGAAGAGGGAGAGAGCTTCGCTGAGAAAACCCAGTAAGGAACCCAACCCCTCACTTGTTCGAATAGCGGAAACAAGAAGTAGCGTAGCTAAACTAGGTAGGAAGAATAGTAGTACTAAAGTAACCAAGCTAACTACACCAATCGAAAAGCGGCGGCATCTTAAGTAACAAAACAACTAACTAATAGGGAATATAATAAAATAAGAAATGGGCAGGTACTGAAGGAAGTAAAGGGGAAGTACGCTGGTCTACAGTATCGCCAACTCGGCGCAGCTATATGCAGTCACAATTCGCTAAGCGTGCTCCGTGAATGCTATAGGCTGCACACCAGAAGAAAGCCTCATCTGGACAACAGGTACTAACAACAAACCAACCTCTACTAGCCAATGGTCAGGTGCACCCACCGGCATCTTATGGCTCCACCACAGTCTTGGTCTCCACTCCCGTCAGAGCGCGAAACTCGAGGACACCACAACAACACACTTCGTGGTCTGTCCAACCGTACAAGGTAAGGTAGCGAGAACGGACAAGCTGGACTACACTGCAAAAAAAAAAAACCCTTAACTCCACGGAGACCCTGTCCCAACTAAGAGAGTCCTGCAAGTGACTCAACACCACTGTCCACACTGTTTTCACCTTTGCTCTTGTCAGAAACTGCCTCGATGAGCACACTCGTAGTCCTAAGCCACCAACAACAGACTCACGAGGATGGGGGTCTCGGGAAACGGTTGCAACCCACATAACGCACAACCCACTGGGACAAGCCCTCAAGTGCCTAAGCACCGAGTGAAGAATAGTAAGGCGCAGTGCTAGGGAGACAAGAGTCATGAGTACGGTACGAAAACTCAACGCGGAAGTGGACTTGCTAAAGTACCTGATAAATGACCAAGTTCGGAAGGCCCAAATTACTAACTCGGACAGTCGACAGGCCCTTAAATCTCACCTGACGAGTGCTGAAAACCCTAGCACAATTGTCCCAATCGACCGGTCAAATGGGCCCTACCGGCCCCATTAGAGCCGACCTCGGGCTGGCAACTAGCACAGTCGAGATGACCACAACGCAGAAAATGGTGTGAAAAAATTGACTTTCGAAGGCCAAAACGGGGCAAGGGCTCTGCCTAGTGCAATGCACTATAGCCTAGGCTACCCAAGCCCAGGCGCATTGCGCCAAGGAGGCAACGGCTGGCGCAATGCGCCACCCCCTATCTCGTCGCCCCTTTGGCCTGTTTCAGTGACAGGGGAGAGGAGGAGGAGAGGGGAAAGGAGGGACACCGCTGATGTAGCCCACCAGTGGTGGGGTAGGGGCGCCGGCCACCACCATCCCCTCCTCTGCCATTGCTAGGGCCAAGAGAGAGAAAGGGGGAGAGAGAGAGAGAGGGAAACAAAGTTAAAGAGGGGGGGGGGGGGGTGAACCACGGCTACATAAGGGGGAGGGGTCCTCGGCCGACGTCGGAGAGGAAAAGGAGGGTCCTACCGCTGTAGTAGGATCCGCGACATCACCAACAACGGTGGCCGTGCTCCCTCAGGTTGCGGCGATAGCAGAATTCCTCTCCGGTGTGGCTAGAACATGAGGAAGGAGGCGGCGGTTGATGGCGCGGTGTGGCGGCAACGGGGAAGCAGGTGGTGGGGCTCCTACCCACGGTGCGACCCCACGGAGAGGTCCTCCAAGGTCGCCGATAGCAGTAGGACCACGGCGAGCAAGAGAGAGAGAGAGAGAGAGAGAGAGGAGAGAGAGGAGTGAGAGAGAGAGAGGAGAGAGAGAGAGAGAGGAGAGAGAGGAGAGAGAGCGGAGAGGCGGAGAGGAGAGGAGAAGAGGAGAGGAGAGAGAGGAGAGAGAGAGAGAGGAGAGAGAGATCTATGAGAGGAGGAGAGAGCTCGGGGGAGGGGAAGGCGAGGAGGAAGAAGAAGTGGGGAGAGGCTTGCGGAGGAGGGGGGGAAAGAGGAGGAAGGGGAGGAGAGTCCCCTTACTAGAAAAAGGCCGACGGCCTTTCCTAACCTGATGTAGAATGGATAGAGCCGTTTCGCATGGGGAAGGCGGTCCCGCCCCTTCCCCGGGGTGGTAGGTGCCACATCCCACCCCCCTTACACAAAACTTCACTCTCAAAATTACAGAAATAAAACTGAAAGTACAAAAGCAAGGTAGGGGTAGGAATGAACTCACTCAAACAGGTAGTGGAATCTCTCCCACATCGTCCCAAGCTCCCAAGTCACCTCGTTATTCGCACGATGCTCCCAAGCGATCTTGACCATCGGTATCTGCTTGCTCCTCAATAGTTGAACCTTTCTATTAGCTATCCTAATTGGATACTCTGAAACAATCATATCTGGCACAACCTCTAACTCTTAGTAGTCCCACCATGACTCGGATCTGCCATGTACCTCCTCAGCATTGACATGTGGAACCATCATTAACACCCCGTCGGTGAGATGCTCAAGAATACAAAATCTCATGCGTCTGTCTGCATAGCTCTTCTGCATACTCTATGCTATCTGTAATCTCTACCTAATCAGCCTGATTGTATCTGCACACTGCTGAACTAACTTTGGTCCCAAAAGCTGCCTCTCACCAACCTCGTGCTAGTGAAAAAGGTAACATCCCGGATTCTAGTTGGCCATGGTGTTGGTCTTGGGATCGCGACAGGTCGGGGTGTCACGTTCTAAATGCGATGTGTTCCTTGTCGCCTTCTGGGTGAGAAGGCGACGGCCCCTGTGTCGCATTCCTCTTGACTGTCTGTGGCTGGTGTGCCATGTGTCCGCACACATGTGTGAGAAGGCGACGCGCCAAGTGTCACGCTCACCTGAGGCACATGCATGCGTGACACGTGGTTTGGAGGCTGTCTGTCTGTCAAAAGGTTTGTCGAAACTTTTGAGAAGGCGACAAGGTGTTTGTCGCGTTCTATTGAGAACGCGACGCCCATCTTGTTGCGACCTCAGTCCAAGGCCTTAAGGCATGCATTCTCCTTTTCTTCTTCTTCTCCATTCCTTCCTCCTCTTTGTGGTGGGGGAGCTCCCTCTCCCCCTTCTCAGGTGTTTTGGGAGTGGCGGAGGTGTCGGCGTGCTCGTGGTGGAGCGTTGGAGCTGCGTGGAGCGAGGAAGAGGTGGCCAATCCGACGTGAAGGGCGCCAACGGGTCTGGCTCTTCAATTTCATGTAGGGATCTCTTGCTCTCCCTTACTGTCTTGAGAAGATGGAGCTTGTTTTGAGCAATCCTCCTTGTGCTTGAGGCTTCCTTGTGGTTTTGCATAGGAGAATGCTTGCCGGTGGTGCTCCCTCTTGTGTAGTTTAGTTTCCTTGTGGTTTGTGGGCGAGAGGAGGTGGCATTGGTGCCCCTTGAGCCTTCTTCCATTGTGCTGGAGGTGTGTGCTCTTCTTCCTCCCCTCTCTAGTGGTCGTTTTTTATCTTGGGGGATCGTGGGATGGCCCCATCCCTGGTCTCAGTCTTTTGACTGAGATCGCGACAGGTTAGCTGTCGCGATATCTGTCAGAAGGCGACGGGCTCCTTATCGCGTCCTGGTCGTGATAGGAGAGTCGTCACATTTTGCTTGCTCTTCTGTTTCCCATTTTCTGGTCTTGGTGGGGGTGGCCCGTGTCCAAGTTGGTTAGAGGGAGGTCTCCCCAACTTGGCATGGGGATCATCTTCCAGTTTGTGGTTTATCCCCGTGGGTTCTTGGGTGTGGGCCTTGGGGTGGTTCTGCCCCAAGGGTTTTGCCTATAGATGAGGAACGCAAGGGTTGATACATCGCGTCTAGCATCTGAAGGTGACACCCTACTTGTCGCCTTCTTGTTGCGACATGGTTGTTTTCACGTTCCCCTTCCCATCAGATTTCCTTTTTTTCGGGCTTTACAAGGGTGATTTGTGCCTAAGTGGTTAGGGGAATGTTTCTGCTCCAACTTAGGCACATGACTGGTGTTCTGTGGTTGCTGCTCTTGTCGAGTTGTGGTTGTTGGACTTGGGGCAGTTGCTCCCAAGGGCTCTGGCTTCAGATGAAGAACGCGACGGGTCGATACGTCATGTTCATCATTTGAAGGCGACACTCTGGCTATCGTGTTCTGGTCGCAACAGTTTCTATGTCGCTTTCTGGTTCTGATTGCGACGGTCTTCTTGTCGCATTCTGGCTTGTGTGTTTTTGTGCAGCTTTTTGTAATCTTGAGTTCTGGATGCGGTGTGTGTGCCTGTGTTGGCCGACGGTCCTCCTGGGAGTTTCGGGAGGTTTGTCATGCGTGCCCTGTGCCTGCTAGGCTTGTCTTGGTTATGCGCCAGCAATGCCATTTGCTTGTTGTGGTTGCCTGCCTGTTCCGAGTTCTCCTGGTGCTTGACACTTGAGGACTTGTCTCATTCAGAGGTTGTTGCCATAACCTGGGACCCCCAGTCCCTGTGCCGGTTGAGGGAGTTCTCTAGGCGGCGGGCGAGCTCGAGTTACAGACTCGGGTAGTAGAGGGGAAAACGGTAGGGCATAGCAATGTAGAGTCGTTTGCAGAGCACTCTTAGCTGAGTTTGGGACGCCGAGATGGTTCGGTTGTTCTTCTAGCACAGATCAGCTAGTCCTTCTCACTGCCTCTCTTAGCATTGGTTCCGGAGCGATGTCGTGGTGTCAGGCGTGGGGCCACATCTCGGACAGGTTGCGATTGTTCGTGTGTGGTGTTCTCCGTGGTGGCTTACTAGCCTCACTCTTCCAAGGAGGTTGTAGGTAGGAGCTGGTGGCTGCGAGTAGAGGGAGTAGCTGGTGTGTCCTCCTCTTGACTTCTAGTGGCAGTGGCTTGGTTTCTATTGTGGTGATGACATTTCCCTCACGTGTTTCCAAGTATGATCCGTTGCCCTAGCTTGCCCAATAGTTATAGCTTGGCTATGTCTAGTTTCTGTGGGCATCGTTAGTCTGGCATTGTTGGCATGTGCATCTGGTGTCTTCAACATTGCGTGTTCTCTCGGTGTGCCTTGTGCTGAACCAGGATAAAATCCCTATTGTGTGTGTGATTGATCTTATTGTGTCTTCATTTTATACTAACCCTACCATCAAACTTAGTGTCTTTTTTCAAAGCATTTTTATTTACAAGAATATTCTAAAGAAAATTTTAGCAATCCATTCACCCCCCCCCCCCCCCCCCATGGGCTTGCAACTTGGTCAAAAAGTGGTATCAGAGGTAAGTCTCTTCGGGTAAGTAGATCTCACAATCTGAAGAGCAAAGATAAATGGCAGCCCAAGGTCATGCAGAAGGACAATCCATCAACAGACCTCCACTATTCGATGGTGAAGGCTACAACTACTGGAAGACGAGGATGGAGTTCTTCCTTCAAGGACTAGATTTCCAATTATGGACAATTAATAGAAGATGGAGATCTAAAAGTCACCAACACCAAGGACAAATGGACAGACGATGATAAGAAGAAAATGTCTCAGAACAGCAAAGCCAAGAGTATTCTGTGCTGCTCTCTAAGCAAGAAAGAATTCCATAGAATATCAGCTTGTAAGTCAGCCAAGAGATGTGGGATAAGCTAAAGCTCACTCATGAAGGAACTGACAAGGTAAAAGAAACAAAGATCGATATATGGTAGCTCAATATGAAAAGTTTCAAATGCACTCTGGAGAATCCATCTCCCAGATGTACAGTCGTTTTACGGACATCACAAATGGCCTGGCTGGGCTAGGCAAAACATATGAGACAGGGGATATGGTGAGAAAAATATTAAGGTCCTTGCCAACTTCATGGACTCCGAAGGTAACCGTCATAGAGGAAGCTAATGATCTCAAGAAAATGTCACTCGAGAAACTCATTGGGTCTTTAATGGCTCATGAGATAAACATGGAAAGGCTGGGAGAATCCTCCAGCAAAAAGAAGCACAACATGCTCTTAAGGCTATAGATAACACTTCTGAGGGCGAATCAGAAAGTGAAAGGAGTGATGAGAACAATCAAGATGAAGAAGCCTTTCTCTCCAGACGATAGCCAAGAAGAAATATCAGTCAGGAAGAAGATACTTCAAGAAAGGCAAAGAAATTAAAAGATCTGAGCTTATATACGAATGTAAGAAGCCTGGACATCTCAAGGCTGAGTGTCCAAAACTGAAGAAGGCTGAATTCAAGAAAAAGGACAACGTGAAGAAATATAAGAAATATAAGAAGAAAGCTATGGCTGCTGCTTGGAATAACGAGAGTGACTCAGACAGTGAGTCAAGCGCCAACGAAGAAGAAGAAGAAGAAAAGGCCAACTTGACATTTATGGCAAATATCGACGACAAGGTAACCTCAGACTCTTCTTTACTTCATGCAATGAGTCTAATTCTGATAGCCTAGAAGACGCTTTCAATGAATTATACAGCAAATATAAAGACGTTTGTAAGCAATTAAAATTAGTTAAGAAAAATTATGCATGCCTCGAAATAACCAACTCAAATTTAAAATCAGAAATTGAACAACTGGAAAAACAAATTTCTGAACTGAAAAGAAGTAATGAACTACTATGTGAAGATGTAAAAATTAAAAATGAAAAGATATCAAATCTAGAAAGTCAGGAAACCATAAGTAAATTTAAAAGTGAAATTAATATACTAACAAAAGATAATGAATATTTGACAGCCATAATTGAAAAATTTACAAATGGAAGATCTTCGTTAATACTAAAAGGAGAAAGAATATTAGGAAAGAAAAAGTATGGAATCGGGTATACTCCACCAGATAATGAAGAAACAGTTATTTATCCTAAAATATATCCAATGCCAAAATTTGTAGTTTAACAAAATCCTAATTATAAATCAAACACTAATAAAAATAATAAGCTAAACAAAACAATAAATAATATTTCCTATTACACTCATTGTAACAACTTAGGTCATACAAAAATCATCTTTACAACCAAACATCTAAAATGGATTCCGAAAGGAAACTCTGTAGAAGCTAACCAACCAGGACCCAAAAGAACTTGGGTACCTAAATTTCATTGATTTATTGCAGGGAAGCCTTAGAGCATCAAAGTGATACCTGGATAGTGGGTGCTCAAGGCATATGACCGGCAACAAAAGGCTATTCTCATCTATCAAAAATGAAAAAGGAATAGTTACTAATGGAGACAATGGTAAAGGATCAGTGATTGGATGTGGATCAATTGGAAGCGAAGACAAGATCCTGCTGATAGAAGATGTTCTCAGCGTTGAAGGACTCAATCATAACTTAATCAGCATCAGTCAGATGTGCGACAAGGGTCATCAGATCAAATTTCAAGAATCTAAATGTCTAATCATCAAGGATGGAACAACAATTTCTGAGGCTGCAGAGAGAAAAATCTAGATGTGTTACACCTAGAAGAATTGAAGAGTCAAGACATCTGTTTGGCAGTCAGCAAAGAGCAGAATGCTGAACTATGGCACAGAAGACTAGGTCATGCCACCTTAGATGGAATCAGAAAACTCATCAAATATGATCTAGTGGAAGAACTACCGAAGATGAATTCTAGATTGGATAACATCTGTGAACCATGTGCAAAAGAAAACATACAAAGTCCTCCTTCAATCCAAGACAATAGTTACCACCTCCAAATCACTAGAACTACTTCATAGAACTTGTTTGGACGAATGAGAACTACATGCTTGGGAGGAAAGAATTTTCAGATTTGTTATAGTTGATGATTATTCCAGATACATGGGTATCATTTTTGAGCACAAAGATGACACCTTTGATAGCTTTGTGAAGTTCAGTAAGTTAGTTCATAAAGATAAGAAGTTCAGTATCATAAGTATTCGATCAGATCATGGAGGAGAGTTTCAGAATGATAGGTTTGCATAATTCTGTGATGATCTAGGGATAGAGCACAATTCTCAACACCAAGAACACCGCAGCAAAATGGAGTAGCTGAGAGGAAGAATAGAACACTTCTAGATATGACAAGAACAATGTTGTCTGAGTATAATCTACCAAGACATTTCTGGGTATAAGCAATCAACATAGCTTGCTACATAATCAATAGAGCCATCATCAGACCCATTCTGAAGAAGACGGCATACGGACTATACAAGCAAAAGAAGCCCAAGATCATTAGGATTCATGCTAGGTATGCTATTACTTTATGTATAATTCCATGCTTAAATTGTGTATAGTTGCCATATGGTTGAATGAGATTTAAATCTTTGAAGCATGATGAAAAAAGTGTAGAAAGTATGTTATAGGTTTTTATACTTAGTGTTAAAGTAATATAAAGCATGCACCATGTTTATCCTTAAAATGCTTAGGAAACTAGCATGTGTAGGTGATATGTGTATGGTTGTGTTCATGGATTGCTTGCTGGGTCTATTTAGACTCATACTTGCTTCGGCGTATAGGTGTGACAGGTATCTCCACTTCTGAGGAGGAGATAGTTAAGAGTGACTCCGAGCGCGAGGAGTAGCTTTCTTGTGGATGTGATCTATTATACTTTAATTTTCATAAGTATGTAGTCAATAAGTTATGTAATTCACATAGATAGTGTAATTTATTGGAATTGTAATATTGTGGACTTTAGCTTTTCTTTTGGTACTATATGGCCTGTGGATATAATGATGATGATGGAATAAGATTGAATATTTACTTGTTTCCACTGTCATCTCAAAACATTAGATGCCTATGCTTCATTCACACACAATAGTAAGAGAGATATTGGTAAGTTGGATTCCAAATCAGATGAAGGTATTTTTATGGGGTATACTTTTAAACCAAAGGATATAGAGTTTTAACAAAAGAAGTTTATAATTGAACAAACTGTACATGTTATTTTTGATGAATCTAACCCTTCCTTGAGAAAGAAAATTGTTAGTGATAATGAAGATACATAAAATCTTTTCAAGAAACTGAAGGAAGCAACCATCAAAGATGATGAAGATCCACCCTTGGAAGAACTACGACAAAAATTATCATTCATGATGATCTTCCAAAGAAATGGAGATACAAAAAGGATCACCCAAGGATAACATCATTGGAGATCCATTAGTTGGGGTAAGAACTAGAGGTAATACCATTCCTTGTGATTACTTAGCATTTGTCTCTCAACTAGAGCCAAAAACAGTCAATGAAACACTATCTGATGAATCTTGGATTTTAGCCATGCAAGATGAACTAAATCAGTTCAAGCGAAATCAGGTCTGGTCCCTTGTTCCTAGACCATCAGATCATCCTGTGATTGGCACCAATGGGGTGTTCAAGAACAAATTGGATGAAGCTGGTGTTATCACTAGAAATAAGCTAGATTGGTTGCTCAAGGCTATTCCCAAGAGGAAGGCATAGATTTCGATGAAACCTATGCACCAGTTTCTAGAGTAGAGGCTATTCGAATATTGCTTGCTTATGTATGCATTAGATTTAAAAAATTTTCAAATGGATGTGAAATCAGCTTTTTTGAATGATTTTATAAAGGAGGAAGTTTATGTAGAAAAGCCTCTTGGTTTTGATGATTCAGACTTTTCAAATCATGTTTTCAAATGCATAAAGCTTTATATGGTTTAAAACAAGCACCTAGAGCCTGGTATGAAAGACTTAGTGCATTTTTATTAAGTCATAGTTTTATTAGATGTCAAGTAGAAAGTACTCTCTTTATTAAATCTAATGCTAAAAATATATTAATTGTACAAATCTATATAGATGACATTATCTTCGGATCTACTGATGAATCTCTGTGCAAGTATTTGAAAAGCTAATGCAGGGAGAATTTGAAATGAGCATGATGGGAGAACTCAACTACTTCCTTGGACTACAAATCAAGCAAAGCAATGATGATCTCATATTAGTCAAGTAAAATTTACCAGGAACTGTTAAAGAAGTTGGATTTGAGAATGCCAAACCACTGTCCACTCCCATGAGCACATCAACCAGGTTGGATAGTGATCCAGAAGGTAAGAAGGTAGATTAGAAACTCTATCGAGGTATGATCGGATCACTGCTCTATTTAACCGCAGTAGACCTGATATTTTATTTAGTGTATGTATGTGTGCTAGATATCAATCTGATCCTAAGGAATCTCATCTAATATCAATAAAAAGAATCTTTAGATATCTAGCTCATACTCATAACTTAGGTCTATGGTATCTTAAAACTGTGAAACTAGTTTAATTGGATATTCAAATGCTGACTATGCTGGATGCAAAGTGGATAGAAAAAGCACCAGTGGTTGTTGTCAATTTCTTCTAGAATACTTGATTTCATGGTCTTCAAAGAAACAAAACTCAGTAGCTCTATCAACATCTGAAGCTGAATATGTAGCCACTGAGAGCTATTGCACTCAACTCCTTTAGATCAAACAATAGCTTGAAGACTATGGACTACACATCATGATTATTCCATTATTAAGTGACAACACAAGTGCTAGAAATCTCACGAAAAATCCAGTGCAGCACTCGAGGACAAAGCATATTGAGGTTAGATATCATTTTATTAAAGATCACGCAGTAAATGGTAATATTAGTATTTCATTTGTTGATACACATAATCAGTTAGCAGAATCTTTACAAAAGCCTTACCTAAAGAGAAATTTATGTCTCTTAAACGGGAACTAGGCATGTGTAATTGTAATAGATTTATATGTATATATAACTGGAATAAAATAATATATTTCAGAATACGACGTATCTCCCCCGCTTTATTTCAGTAAATTCATTTGCTTTTACACTATCATCATAGCCTATTTTGTCGTTTTCTACATTAATTGCTCCGCCTTTTTGAAAATTACTTTATGTCTCTCTATTGCAAAGGGAATTCATCCCTCACCAATTCTCTCTCTCTCTCTCATGCACTCTTTCCACTCCGAAGTCTACAAAACCCTCCATCGACTCTGGAATCCTTCTTCCCATTCTTTGAGAATTTGATTCTTCCCGCCCAAATTTCTTGAGGGGTCTTGTTCCACTTCCTTCCACGATCCCTTAGAACCCTCTCTGAAAATTCGATGGCCTCTTCTGAGAGTTCTAGCAGTGTGGGTGGTTACAGTGTAGCCTTCCTCACGGTAGAACAACTCGAAAGATTCCAGGCTGTGAAGATCAAGATCTGTGGAAACAAGGCAGTGGATTTGGATGATTTGGAAAAACACGGGATGAACAGTGTGATTGAAGCCTTGCAGAGGATGAAATGGATAGGGGTATGTACAGTTTTCGAACCTAGTTATCCTCATTGGCCAAAGCATTCTACACTTGTTTGAAATTTGAAGAAGATGGGTCTCTCTCCTTCTATGTTAAAGGTAAATCCGTAAGAATTACTGCTGATCTTTTGGAGAGATTGTTTGGTGTCTCTAAGGCAGGACACAGTCTGGTAAATTCTGTAGACATTCATGCTAAAGGACTTGGAATCATAGGAACAGAGTACAAACTAAGTGTAGTACCCCGAAAAATATATTAATTAAAAATTTTGGATAAATAAAAATTTATCAATTAATAAATTCAATTAGTTAAAAAAGGTATGCATCATTATTGCATGCGTATAAACCCCTATAAAAATTTCGTAAAAATAATAGTTGTACTTTAAATAATATTCTCTAATGACTCATTATGAAATTGGGCACAAAAAAATCATTTAGATCAAGTTTAAAAATTATGCGACTTATTAGCGTAATTAAGGAATAAGTCAAAGAACCCATTATTTTATGAGCCAAGCGAATTATAAATGAAATTAAACATGTGGGTAGACTTTAAATAATATAGGTTGATAACCCATTATGATATTTGGACCAATGGACAATCTTGGCCCATGAATAAATTCTCTAATAAAAGGATAATTAAAAAATCAAGTAAAGTAAGTATATGGGTTGTACAATTAAGCTCACATGAGTTATTGGGCCAAGAGTAAGAGCCCAAATGATGAAGGTTAGAAATTGACATGAATAATATTTAATCAAATTAAAAATATGAAGTTACTTGAATAAGTGTGATAAATATATTTAAATAAGAACAAAGGGTGAATAATTAGAATTAAATTTATACCAATTAAGTCAAATTGGTAATGAGTTTTATTAATGGTCCTAACATGGATTGTTGGGCCCTAATATGAAGAGCCCACCATGAGATGAGAGTTAATTAAGTGAAATTCAGATTAAATATAGTAATAATTAGAAAAAGGGATTAGATAAATAATAAATGACATATATATATATCCCTAAAAGAGTCCTAATCTCATCCTAACAATTAGCCACGAAACTAGATCTCTCCCCAAGCCATTAAGTGATAAATGTTAGAAAAGGGGGAGATAAATGTGGAAAATTAAGAGTTTGAAGGGAAAGAAGAGTTTTAAGGGAGGAGGACTCTTACACAACCTAATAAACCTCTAATTCATATCTACCAATCCCCATTTCGTTGATGGGGCTTTGGAGCACAAGGAAGGTGGCTAAGGACGAGGAGCAAGGAGAAGAAGGAGGTTTGGAGCAAGGAGAACTTGGAAATTCGTCATCCTCAAACCCTAGGATCTTTACAGTGTAAAAAGGTAGGCAATCTCTCAAGCTAAAATTGTGAAAAAATTACCCTAGGTAGACTTCATGATCCTCTTGAAAAGTCTTCTAGTCTGGTTGCATTTCGCTCATCCATTTGGGCGAATTTAATTCGTGAAACCTGCTATTACCATGAACTGAAATCTCATGTTTCTCTAATTCCCCACATGTACTTTCTCTCATGCCATGATAAACTTCTCATATATACTTCATCTTATTAGCTTTCAAACGTCCCTAGTCTTGCTCTATTCGATCTCCCATTAGGGAGAATAATTCTTTGAATCTCTATCTGAACTATGCATCTGACCCTTCATGTTTGCTTATGAACTCCATACATACTTGATCCCACACCATGAGAAAATTCTCATAAATACTACATATTGTTAGCTTTCAAACGCCCCTAGTTTCGTAACTTTTCATGATGTATTCATCTCTAATTAATTCATTGAACCCTGACTGCGCCTGTTTAAGTCAGCAGAATGTAACCTATTTAAATCATGCCTAAATCTTGTCTAATTTTAAATTAATGGTGCATGCTGAAGATCTATGTGTCTACTTTCATTTAAACTCGATTCGTGATTTTTTGGGTCATTATACGATTTTATATTGAATTTAGAAGATCCTATGTCAAATCTGATCAACCATGGAAAAGGGGAAAAGGGCCGGACTCTCTGATATCGCGACGACGCGACCCGCTGCGATATCAGCCGGGTCGCGTCCCGCTGGCACGTCGCGTTAAGAACGTGGCGGCCTATGCCATCACGTTTCCACCCCTGAACCGGGCCTGGGTCCAGTTCGCTTGTCGCGCCCAGCCGCCTTATCGCGACCTGGAGTCGCGACAGGTACTCCCGTCGCGTTAACAGAAAAATAGCCAGAACTCGAAATTACTTATATACCCTTCTCTACTTGCTAATTTGACATTGTTTAACCTTAATTAAATATTATTATTCATAATTTGATCTGAATAAATATTAATGTGCAATAAATTCCATTAATCTAATTAATTTAAAAGCTTTGTGCACAATCCATCATGCTCTTTTGATTTCTTACACTTGCACACACTTAACCATCATGTTGCCATTAAACTTTAGTAAATTACTCAATAATGTATCTGGTAATTAAGTGAAACTAATTACCTAATTTTCTATTATTTAAATGACGCATGTCTTCATTTTATTCGCGTGATTTGTATACTGTTATCGCGTCCCTCGGCCTTCGAGCACTCAAGGCACAACGGACCAGTTTCTACACACTTTCTCTTGACTTGGACCACCTTTCTATCGGGAATACTCTCGACTGGACCAGGGACTCCTTGTCAGGGCCTCCGTAAGTCTTCTTGACTTTGGCACACGTCCTTAGTCAACGAGCTAGTTGTACCTTTAAATCTCGTTAAACTCTTAGGGATCAGTACGATCCAAATGGCCTTAGTGAGATCTCTCTTATCTTGTGATCACCCCAGACCACTTGGCTTATGTACACAGCACGACTTGTGGGGCGGATGTGACTTCTACCAGATTGCCGGTACCCGACCTAGTGTCGTGCAACCGTTACTCTCGTGGATTATCGTTGCTTTACAAATATACCCCTATCTTATCTACTATCCTTGTACTCTCTTCTATTCACGTTCACTCTACTATCTCGTTTATTCATCTAGTACTCTCTTGAGACTCTTTACCTATTGTGGCTCCCATTGCTTGTACTATACATGACTGTCTAGTGCCATAATATGGGTCTGGTGACCCTACTGACTTGAATGCATACTGTGCAGGGCACGGAGAGTGTCCGAGGGGCTCCAATCTAGTCCTGGGCGCAGAGAGCCACCCGAAAATACCTGCAGGGGCTATTGACGGTGTTCTGCATTGCACCGGTTCTGACTTGACTATACTGATTTGGCTAGACATCTAATTGTTACACTATTAGTCTGAGAAGTTCAGACGTACTGTATCATTTCGGTGCTATTACTGTGTTAGCGCTGACTGTTATAACAGTAGTCTGAGGAGTTCAGACTTACTGTACTATCGTTAAACGGCTACTGTCCCAAAGTGACTATTGCCGTACTCGACTAGTGCACTGTGGTGCAACCATACACGTTATCTCATTACATGTTATCTCTTTACACGCTATCTCTTTACTTGCAATCTCGTTACACGCCACCTTGATACAAGCTTTCCATTACATGTCATTTTGATACACGCTATCTTGTTATACACTATCTTGTTACAAGCTATCTCGTTATATTGTCATCCTAATTTTGCAATACTCTGAGAAATGTATTATCGTTCACTTGTTATCTTGTACTATTACTTTCTTGACTATACATCATCGTTCTCTCTAGTTAACCTGCGTTACAAGACATTAATCACTTAAAGCATGCTTGTTTACACGAGATATTAAGTCCTACTGAGAGTTATCGCTCACCCTTCGTTATTTGTTATTGTGTTTTCAGGTAAGTCAAGTGACGACCTTACACACAACAACGGGATTGGACTGGAGTGATGAGCGTCCTGGAGTCATAGCGATGGAATGTCCTTAGTACCTTAGAGTCTAGTTAGATATTTGCTTTAGATTTCTTTTCCAATGTAATAATGTCATTGAGCCCTATGTTTTGGCTCTGAATTAGTGGTTGTAATAGTTTAGATGAACTATCAATAAAATGATGAGTTTTATTGCAATTATTGTTCATTAGTTGCTTTGATATTTACGAATGTATGTGCAATTTACATTACCATACACGTTGTTCATGCCTCCCCGATTTATGCCGCTGCTAAATTGGAGGGGTATGACAGTTGGTATCAGAGCCTAGGATGTCCTTATTAAGATATTTTAAGTCTAGGATGTTCTAGGTGAACTGCCTGACCATGTCTAAGTCAACCACCATACCTATGTGAGAATTGGGTAGAGCTATGGTTAGAGATTATATATATATATATATATATATATATATATCAACTCAGTGATACCTTAGCACCCAAAGTCTAAAAGAAAATAAATTAAATGTTATTGCTCGCAGGAGATTAGTGGAGATGGCTGGTGAGCATGCACAATTGCGGGACTTGCAAAGCCACCGTACAAGGGTTAACTCAAGCCCTTAACAACGTGATTCAAGCAGGAGCAAGAAAAGGGGCAAGAGACTTATACGAGAACTTTCAACGAATGAATCCTCCTAGGTTTAATGGAACTCTAGATCCCGGTGAAGCCGAAAATGTGTGAAGACGATGGAACAGATCTTTAGAGTTATGCAATGTTCAGAACAGGAGAAAGTCCTTCTGGCAACCTTCCAATTGGACCGCGATGCTAGAGCTTGGTGAGAAGCTGCCATTCGACAACTAATAAACATCAAATAGAGTGGGATGAATTTTTAGAACTCTTCAACACCAAATATTTTTCCGAAAGGATTCGTGAGAAGAAGGCAAATGAATTCGCCAATTTAAAACAACGAATGATGTCTGTAGCAGAATATGAAGCACAATTTGAAAGACTATGCACCACATTTGGTGAGTACGGAAAAGATGAAGGCAAAGAGATTCTTAGAAGGATTGAGACCTATGTTCTGGGAAAAGTTGGCTCCGCTAGAACCTTGTAGTAATTCGGACATGGTATCGAGAGCTCAAATAATAGAGGACACCATGGACTTCTTGAAAAGATCCATAAGAAGAAGGTAATTAAAAGGGAACATGCTACCCATTCCAATGATAATAAAGGAAGAAATACAGTAGATAGCAAGAGAATGAAAGGGGAAGTGAAACAGAAGGAATTATGTAAATTTTGTAAAAAGCCAGGGCATCAGATGGATAACTGTTGGAAGAAATTGGGTAGATGCTTGCGTTGTGGAAGTCAACACCACTGAGTCATCAATTGCCCGACAAAGAAGAACCAAACTCCACACCAAAGACGGTTACAAGTTCTTGTTGATACGCCAAATGCCAATAAGGTAGACAAGGTATCAGTACTAAACCCTTTGTTCAAGTTCATATTATTTTCTCGATAGCAAAGCCGTAAGTGGGGGAGATGATGGAATGAAATATTCCGAGTAAATTGGTAGTCATATCATATCATATGAATTTGGGAACCAAATTCTATTTAAGTGGGTGAGGATAGTATCCCGAAAAATCCATTAACTAAAAATTATGGATAAATTGAAAATTTATCAATTAATAAATTCAATTAGTTAAAAAGGTACGCATCATTATTGCATGCGTATAAACCCCTATAAAAATTTCATAAAAATAATAGTTATACTTTAAATAATGTTCTCTAATGACCCATCATGAAATTTGGGCACAGAAAAATCATTTAGATCAAGTTTAAGAAATTATGCAACTTATTAGCGTAATTAAGGAATAAGTCAAAGAACCCATTATTTATGAGCCAAGCGAATTATAAATGAAATTAACATGTGGGTAGACTTTAAATAATATAGGTTTATAACCCATTATGATATTTGGACCAATGGACAATCTTGGACCATGAATAAATTCTCTAATAAAAGGATAATTAAAAATCCATTAAGTAAAGTAAGTATATGAGTTGTACAATTAAGCTCACATGAGTTATTGGGCCAAGAGTAAGAACCCCAATGATGAAGGTTAGAAATATTGACATGACTAATATTTAATCAAATTAAAAATATGAAGTTACTTGAATAGTGTGATAAATATATTAAATAAGAACAAAGGGTGAATAATTAGAATTAATTTATACCCATTAAGTCAAATTGGTAATGGGTTTTATTAATGGTCCTAACATGGATTGTTAGGCCCTAATATGAAGAGCCCACCATGAGATGAGAGTTAATTAAGTGAAATTCGGATTAAATATAGTAATAATTAGAAAAAAGGATTAGATAAATAATACATGACATTATATATCCCTAAAAGAGTCCTAATCCCATCCTAACACATTGCCATGAAATAGATCTCTCCCCAAGCCAATTAAGTGATAAATGTTAGAAAAGGGGGAGATAAATGTGGAAATTAAGAGTTTGAAGGGGAATAGGAGTTTTAAGGAAGGAGGCTCTTACACAACTAATAAACCTCTAATTCATGTCTACCAAGCCCCATTTTCGTGGATGGAGCTTTGGAGCATAAGGAAAGGTGGCTAAGGACGAGGAGCAAGGAGAAGAAGGAGGTTTGGAGCAAGGAGAACTTGAAATTCGTCATCCTCAAACCCTAGGATTTTTACAGTGTAAAAAGGTAGGCAATCTCTCAAGCTAAAATCGTGAAAATATTACCCTAGGTAGGCGTCATGATCCTCTTCAAAAGCCCTCTGGTCTAGTTGCATTTCGCTCATCCATTTGGGCGAATTTAATTCGTGAAACCCTGCTGTACTATGAATGAAATCTCATGTTTTCTCTAATTCCCCACATGTACTTGCTCTCATGCCATGATAAAATTATCATATATACTGCATCTTATTAGCTTGCAAACTGCCCTAGTCTTGCTCTATTTCGATCTCCCATTAGGGAGAATTAATTCTTTGAATCTCTGTCAGAACTATGTACCTAACCCTTCATGTTTGCTTGTGAACTCCGTACATACTTGATCCCCCACCATGAGAAATTCTCATAAATACTACATATTGTTAGCTTTCAAACGCCCCTAGTTCGGAATTTTTCATCATGTATTCATCTCTAATTAATTCATTGAACCCTGACTGCACCTATTAAGTCAGCGGAATGTAACCTGTTCAAGCATGCCTAAATCTTGTCTAATTTCAAATTAATGGTGCATGCTGATAGATCTATGTGTCTACTTTCATTTTAAACTGATTTGTGATTTTTGGGTCATTATACTATTTTATATTGAATTTAGAAGATCCCTATGTCAAATCTGATCAACCTGGAAAAGGGGAAAAAGGGATGGACTCTCCTGATATCGTGACGACGCGACCCGCCGCGATATCAGCCGGGCGCGTCCTGCTGGCACGTCGCGTTAAGAACGTGGCGGCCTATGCCGTCGCATTTCCACCCCTAAACCGGGCCTATGGCCGGTTCGCTGTCGCGCCCAGCCGCCTTATCATGACCTGGAGTCGCGACGGGTACCCCCGTCGCGTTAACAGAAAATAGCCAGAACTCAAAATTACTTATATACCCTTACTCTACTTGCTAATTTTTCATTGTTTAACCTTAATTAACATTGTTATTCATAATTGATCTGAATAAATATTAATGTGCAATAAATGCATGAATCTATTAATTTAAAAGTTTTGTGCACAATCCATCATGCTCTTTTGATTTTTACACTTGCACACACTTAACCATCATGCTGCCATTAAACTTTAGTAAATTACTCAAAATGTATCTGGTAATTAAGTGAAACTAATTACCTAATTTCTCTATTATTTAAATGACACATGTCTTCGTTTTATTCGCGTGATTTGTATACCGTTATCGCGTCCCTCGACCTTCGATCACTCGAGGCACGACGGACCAGTTCTACACACTTTCTCTTGACTTGGACACCTCTCTATCGGAAATACTCTCGACTGGACTAGGGACTCCTGTCAGGGCCTCCGTAAGTCTTCTTGACTTTGGCGCATGTCCTTAGTCAACGAGCTAGTTGTACTTTAAATCTCGTTACACTCTTAGGGATCAGTACGATCAAAGGCCTTAGTGAGATCTCCTATATTGTGATCACCCGGACCACTGGCTCATGTACACAACAAGGCTTGTGGGGCGGATGTGACTTCTACCAGATTCCCGGTACCCGACCTAGTGCCGTGCAACCGTTACTCTCGTGGATTATCGTTGCTTTACAAATATACCCCTATCTTATCTACTATCCTTGTACTCTCATCTATTCACGTTCACTCTACTATCTGTCTATTCATCTGGTACTCTCTTGGACTCTTGAGCTGCTGTGGCTCCCATTGCTTGTACTATATATGATTGTCTAGCACCATAATATGGGTCCGGTGACCCTACTAACTTGAATGCATACCGTGCAGGGCACAGAGAGTGTCCGAGGGGCTCCAATCTAGTCCTGGGCGCAGAGAGCCCCGAAAATACCTGCAGGGGCTATTGACGGGTTCTGCATTGCACCGATTCTGACTTGACTATAGATTTGGCTAGACATCTAACTGTTACACTATTAGTCTGAGGAGTTCAGACGTACTGTATCATTTCGGTGCTATTACTGTGTTAGCACTAACTGTTATAGCAGTAGTCTGAGGAGTTCAGACATACTGTACTATCTTTAAACCGCTACTGTCCTAAAGTGACTATTGCCGTACTCGACTAGTGCACTGTGGTGCAACCATACACGTTATCTCATTACATGTTATCTCTTTACATGCTATCTCTTACATGCAATCTCATTACACGCACCTTGATACAAGCTATCCCATTACATGTCATTTTGATACACGCTATCTTGTTATACACTATCTTGTTACACGCTATCTCGTTATATTGTCATCCTAATTTTGCAATAATCTTGAGAATGTATTATCGTTCACTTGTTATCTTGTACTATTACTTTCTTGACTATACATGATCGTTCTCTCTAGTTAACCTGCGTTACAAGACATTAATCACTTAAAGCATACTTGTTTACACGAGATATTAAGTCCTACTAAGCGTTATCGCTCACCCTCGTTTATTGTTATTGTATTTTCAGGTAAGTCAAGTGACGACCTTACACACAACAACGGGATTGGACTGGAGTGATGAGCGTCCTGAAGTCATAGAGATGGAATGTCTTAGTACCTTAGAATGTAGTTAGATATTTGCTTTACATTTCTTTCCAATGTAATATGTCATTGAGCCCTATGTTTTGGCTCTGATTAGTGGTGTAATAGTTTAGATGAATATCAATAAAATGATGAGTTTTATTGCAATTATGGTTCATTAGTTGCTCTGATATTTGCGAATGTATGCGCAATTTACATTACCATACACGTTGTTCATGCCTCCCCGATTTATTCTGCTGCTAAATTGGCAGGGCATGACACTAAGGGATGGCAAGATAGATATCAATCAGTTCAATGCATTCAACAGGGTACTGCACTTCATGTATGTCAAATCTTAGTACCTTGCAGTGCCACCTTTCTTCCTATACAAAAGGAGATGCAGATGTTGAGCTTTTGGGCAATCTTCTGTTAGTGTGATTTCTCCTCTATACCTGTACTCCTGTTGTCCAAGAATCAGTTGCTGATCCTATGGAGAGTGTTGCACACACTAAGGGGGGTCATATAGATACTCATATTGAAGAAACTCATACTGCTCTAGTTGATGAAACTGTTGTTCGAATTGATCATGAAGAAGTAATTCCGGATGCTATGGCACCATAAATGCTTATGGAAGATGCTCCTGCTCTAGGGGGAGCCTTCTACTCAGGGGGAGCCTGCTGCTAGTGCCCCTGTAGACCAATTTGAAGAAGGGTTGATAGAAGAGGCTCTGATGATGATGATGATGATGATTGTGCTCACCAGCACACCAGCTTTCCAGCAGAGCATGATGCACCAACTGTTGGACCTAGAGGAAAAGGTAAGGGTGTTTCAATAATATTCCATTGCTCACTAGAAAGGCACATAATAAATCAAGGAAGAAGAAGCTCTATGTTAATCTGGACCCAGTTGTTTCTCGGTTAAATGCTCAAGGAGAAATTCTATGCTCTCTTCAGTCTGAGGTGACCTTAATTTTCCTCAGCCAAAGCTCTCAGGCAAAAGCTGTTGGTGAAGTTAACTCTGAGCTCCATGATATGAGAATTAAGTTGGGCAATTTGAAGAATTTGGTGTCTGACCTTGCACAGTCGTTCGTGAGGGCGCACTTAACAGCTCTAGCCCCTCTTACTCCATTTGAATCTATACCAGAAGCTACTGTTGGGCCATCAGGGCCTCCTCATCAGAACAGCCAGACCTATTAGTACCAGTTGAGTCAGTTTCAGGGCCACTAGGGCCATCGATAGAGGACACTGGGCCATCAGGGCCATCTTAGCAAGAAGCAGATATAGCTGGACCATCAGGGCCATCTGAGATAGAAGAAGTTGTGGCTGAGCCATTAGGGCCATCAGAGCAAGTAGAAGTAGTGTTGGGGCCATCCAGGCCTCAAGTGATTCTAGAGGAAGTTGTTGTGCCCCCAGGGCCCTCTAATCCTTCAGTTCCTCAGACTCTAGCTCCCTCCTCCCCACTTGCCTCTTTCATTGCCCCACCTGCTCCTGAACCTTCAAAGAAAACCCTGCCTAAACATGTCTCTTTTCCTACCCCATTCCTTACTGAACTCCTCTTCTCACCTACTCCCTCATCATCTATTCCCTCTTATTTGAGGACCTCAAGCTCTCCTCTGCTGGTCCCTCCTCTGCTGGACCATCCACTCAACCTCCTCCTCCTTCATCTTTCTCCTCTCTTCATCCACCTACTACCCATCCTTTATCGCTCTCATTCCTGAGGGGGCTAGCATCATTGGCCACACTGTTAAAAATATCAAAGATGAATTTGAAGAGGCCATCCTCTGGACAGTCCTCTCTGTCTCTTCTCATACCCACGGATTGATTCTCAGCCTTCTCTCAGTCCTGCCTCTAAGAAAAGGAAATCTCTAACGAGCTTGTTTCCTCTTCCTCTCAAGCTCTCTTTCCTCCTCTGTGGTACTCTCTTTCAGTTGTCCACAAAAGAAAATCTCTTTATTCTGAATACCTCTAAAAATGACATTTGCTGTAATTTTTGGCCTTCCTTACCTAAATCTATCTGAATATCTCAATCTCATTCTTCCCATCTCTCTTGTGCCCAAGCCTGACCAATCCAAAATCCTTCCCTCAACTGAGTCCAAGACTGAGGATCAGTGGGCCAGGTCAAATAAAGCACTCTACAGGAAATTTGATGTTTCCAGGTTCAACTGGTTTCCTCCTTCAGATCATCCTTTAACCCTCTCAGAATGGTTTGTCAGTCAACACACATCCTCCTGGGGTCCTTTCATTCAGAAGGAGATCAAGCTGATCAGGCAATTCTAGATGTATAATGACTACTACCATGTCAATGGCCTTCCTGAAGGCCAGCTTGGTTAGTTCAAGGCCGCTATCTCTATTCTCCGAATAGAAAACCCAGTCAATGTACCTCTCCAAGTTGATTTTGCTTCCTTGAAGATGTCTACCTTCAAGTTTCTCCCCAGGTGCAATTTCTCCTCATGGACTCTGATGGGGTCCCATATATTGAAAGGTATGCTAGAGTCAAGGCCCGAATATATTTTCAGAAAGGAGTCTCTCGCTTTCCATCGATTTCTATTCATAGAAATTCATAGGGGATACATAAAGTCTAATGTTTTAGCTCCCTTGCTAGCTGAATCCGAGAGATTCTTAAACTCTGAATAGTGTAAGGTCTACCATCAGGCAGCTCTTCAGTTGAACCAGCTAAATTCCTCCTTAGAAAAGTCAGGCCAATCGATTTTTCTCCTGAGCAGTTCATAGATCTCAACTCCATCACTTGTTTCAGATCCCTTTTCTATTTAGGTTGAGAGATTCAAGATTTTTGAAGCATTGAAGAAGGACATGAAGGCTCACAAAGCTTGATTATCCTATCTATAGATAAGTTCCTTCAGCATGTTAGTTTTTGACTGCTGGCTTCTACAAAATGTGTAACGTCGCGCATTTTTTGGATCTTGTGTATCCTCGGTTAGCGTATGTGGTGGTCACACCTTGACCAGTGCGACTTGTGTTGTGTGTTTCTTGTTGGATCCTTACCAGGGTTGGTTATGGATCTTTGTTGGTGTTCAGTGCGCTGGACATCAACAGTGGGTTGGCGTCCAGGTGTGTGACGTTTTCTGTGTGTTGGCGGCAATGGTGTTGTCGTTAACATGTTTTTGGCGTCCATCGATGTGGACGTTTACCGTTGAACTTGGCGTTGAGCGTTGTGGACGCCTAGTCGTGGCGGTTTTGGTCAGCGGCGCAGAGGTTGACGTTAACCTGAGGCGCCTGTGTTTTTAGGAGAACCCGAGCCTTCTTCTTTTCCCATCTTCTCCCCTCTTCTTTCCCCACCTGTATCCCTGTGCCTCTTCACTACTTCCGGCGGTCGACGGGAGTACGTGGGAAGGCTGTGATGCGCGCAGCAGCGGCAGATCAGGCGGGGAATGTCGGATTGGAGGGCGGTATTCGTGGGAAGCTCTTGGGGGTTCGGTGCAAATCGAGGTTCTATCGGGGTTTATATGCGTTTCTGAGGTAGGGACTGGACCCTTTGATCTCTCCTGGTGTTTGCCATGCTTTGTTGCATAGATCGTATGTTAATGAGTTTTTGGGAAAGGATTCTCCATGTCAGGAAATTGGTGGTTTGATCGATCCAAGCGTTGGATCGTGTTCTTCAGTTTAATGATAGTATTCAGATGTAAGGGGAAGTGTTTCTCCTGTTTTCTTATTGTTTATAGGGCTAAGTTGCCTATATGATTGGCCTCGGGCCGGCGGTTGTGTGTTTTGTATACGCTGGGAGCTGAAGATCTTAGCGTCAACATTGATTGACGTCAGGTTCTTCAGTTGGAGATTAGCGGCCAGATGTCTAGCCGTTAATATCGAGTTATTTAGTATTAACGACAGGGGATGTTGCTGTCTATAACCAATGGACGGCAATCGATGCTGCCGCCAACCTGTGCAGGTATTAGCGCAGTGTGTTTTATGAGGTTTTTTCTTGTTGTACATATCACATGGTTGTGTGTGCATGGCAATGACAAATGAGAAGCCAGTACACTTGTTACGCTCGTAGAGCATGTTGCTCACGAGGATGGGCATGCTTTACGTGATTATGTGTAATATATATGTGGCATGTTGTCCATGTGTTGGATATATTGTTTACATGAATGATGTGTAGAACACTAGTCATGGTGTGTATTATACACGTGGGGTCTACGTTGTTTAGATGTCGTGCATGTAGTTTGTATGTGCATGCATATCGTGTATCATTATGTTTCTTATGTCTTAATTATTATGATTAATCCGTGGTGTTGTGGTGATGAGGTTCACATTGGAAACTAGCCTTGATCCTTTAGGATCTCTTGCAAACATCCTAAATGGATAAGATAAAGTATGAGTGTAATTGTGTATGTGCCTAGTATGACAGTAAAGGTCACTATGTGATCGATGACAGGTCGTGGTGTTACTATTAATATGGTTCATATATGTGTTTGTGTAGGCTAACTTGTAGGTCACGAGTGACCAGGACAAGCTACTCCTCACATGTGTATCGTGGTTTGTAATAAATGTATAAGTGTTGTGATTTGTGCTAGCCGAGTGTGGTGGTCCGGCGCCTATCCGGAATGCCTCTCTAGTCGGGTACCCCAGGTTCTTTGTGAGCCAGGCACATGTGTTTATTGTGGTCAGGGGGTTTGTCCCGGTACAGTGTGGTACCGTCGAGGTCTGTGTCGTCTTCCTGGACACCCTCACTCCTGAGTTTGAGTTGTACGTCCGGCTGAGGGAAAGACGACAGTGGGACAGCGACTTCCCAGAGTTTGTTTTTTGTCGCTTGTAGCGCACTCGTAGTTGGGGGTTCGGACACCAGTAGTCGACACTGGTCCCCAGCTAGTCCTGTTTCCAGTGCCTCACTTTAGGGTGCTTCGGCCAGAGACCCTAGAGGTGGCAGACATGGACCTGCAGTTATGTGTCTGCAGGTGTGGTGTTGGTTGGTCTCCACAGTTCTTTGATGGTTCTCGTGGAGCGACAGTTGGACCTTTCATCTGTGACTGCGAGGCTGAGAGGTTGTTGTTCTTGTGTTGTGTTGTCCGGGTTGGATACTGGCCTGATCAGCCAGTAGTCCGTTCCCGTGTGGTGGCGTCGTTCCTTCCCGACTCGTGCTTTGCTACTTGTCGTGGTTCGTGAGTTTGTGACTCATAGTCGAGGTTTGACTCGTTCAAGGTGTGCCCTGGTGTTGGCACAGTTGTGACTACGTTGTAGCTTGTGGTGTGTCCGAGTGGTGGCACAGTTTTGATTATAGTTGGTGAATATTGACTCACAAAATGTAGTTTAGTTTGCTTGTGTGCCCTGTTACGGCACTAGTTACTTGCGGTTTCCGTGCTGGTGCCTTGTGGTAATAGGTACCTGTACCCCGTGTGGGTAATGGTTTGTGGTGGTACGTCGTGTACCAGTCTGTTCTGGTGTTGACGTGGAATTGTGTTTTCTGGAGGTTGTGTGGTGTGACCTTCACACACAATGTGCTTCACCCTCCTTCGGGTAAGCTACTGTATATGGTTTTCATGTGTGTTGGATTGGCCTGCAGTAGCAGATCATGTTACTTAGTGTATGTGGTTTCCGACATATTATGATTTGGGGTATGCAGGACCAGCTTTTGTTAGCAGTCCTATTACCCTCGTAACTTGAGATGCGCCTGTGAAGCTTGTAGCCTAGGCAGTAGTTTGCCTATGTGGCTTGTAGCTTAGGTGACCAGCCGTTGGAATATGTGCCTATGAGGCTTGCGGCCTAGGCATTTCAGTTGTTGAGCGGACTAGCTGTGATTCCTTTTTCTTTATAAGGAATATGCTTTTGTTTATCAATTACTGTTTAAGCTGTTATAAATATAAATGTTGTGAGCATGAAATGGTTGGCTATGGTGTTGCCAGTAAGACCCATTGAGGTTGAAGTGTCCGTGGTTACGGTGTTGTTTTGGGTAGCCCCTACTGAGCCGTGACTTGTTGAGGCTCACTCACTTACAGTTCTTTCAGGGCTTGCCGAGTGTTTGGCTTGCAGCGGCGCGTTGTGTCAGACTTGTACCACCAGCAGTTGTGTAGTAGTTAGTGTTGTTGAGCTTGTGCTCCCTCGGGGTATGCCCCAGATAGTTGTACATTGGATGTATTAATGTAATGGGACAGTTGTAAATTGTTATATGCAGGTATGAGCACATGTACTTTCTTGTGTCTTATACTGTAGTGGTTTGTCTTTTTATTCTTACTGGACAGTTGTGTGAGCTATCCTTGCGAGACTTCGGTCCGTTCGCGGGAGGTGGATCTGGATATGGAGCCTTAATGGGCATAAATATCCAGGGCCGTCACAAATCGTCTCTGAGTGGAACCATTACCCGAACAGATTTTTTGGACCATTACTCGAACATATGTGTGCATGCCAGACACACAGTGTTTCTATCCACTTGAAGAACAGGGCTAATGCTCCTAACAATGGAGTGAACCATGAATCATTAAAAAAGTTTGCTGGAAGGTGGGGCATGTAACAGGTTGTTGAGCTATATAAATTGATTTAGCTGGTTGTTAGTTAGCTGGGAGACTTAGTGATGGTTTGAGTTGTTGTGTTTGTTACTGTTTGTAGTTGGAGACGCGCCAATCTGTGGTGATTGCTCCAAGAAGTTGTTAAAAACCCGTTGATATAAATAGAGAAGTGCCTGGCCAATGTGGGGGCTCATGGCAAATTCTGACGAAAGCTCTCTCTCCACCTTTCTCTTGTTCCCTCTGAAGCATATCCGTCCCCTTCTTCTACATCCTCTGTTCTAGTTCTTCTTCTAGATTGTAGGTAAGGTGTTAGGAGCTTGGAACGGACCAGAATAGCAGCATGGATTGCTCTAAATGGTGTCTGAGCCCCCTCCAGCAGCTCCTCTGGAGGACAATTCTTGGCTAATGATCAGTTAGAATCTTTGAAGGTGTGTGCGATGGATTTCAGATCCGATTTGCAGTAACAGGTGAGCACGATGGATCAGAGGGTTCAATGCTTGAATCTGGTAAAGCTTTGGATTCCCATGCTACATCTGTTCAGAGTTTTGATAGTACCATTCTTTTCGCCCTAAGATTCATGAGTTTCCAAGGTTGATGGAACTTCTGATCCGACTGAATGGAAGTTTAAAGCAAAGGGTACTTCGCCGTAATCAGATCCGGACGGTCATAGAGTTTCTACAGCTTCCTTTTATTTGGAGGGTGAGGCGTTGCAGTGGTTTTGGCATTATACCAGTACGAGGGAGGCAATTACCTGGCATGAATTGGTTCAAGGGTTGGAAACGAGGTTTGGATCTATTTATGTAGTGGATTCTTATGGTTGTTGTGCAGACTGAGGCAGACAGGCACAGTAATAGACTATGAGCGCCAATTTGAAGTGTTAAGTAACAAAGTGGTGGGAATTTCTCACGAACATCTACTGGGAATTTTCTTATCAGGGTTAAAAGAAGAATTATCTTATGAGGTACATTCTTTTTCCCTGATTCTTTAGCAAAAGCTATGGAGTTGGCTAGAATGCAAGAAGCCAAGTATATGTTAAAGCGTAAAGGTCCGGTACATTACAATTTTTATGCCCATTTTCTGGAAAGCCATAGCAATTTCCAATGTGCAACCTCCATTACTGCCGACCCCTGTTAAGTCTTCTACACCCCCTATTAGAAGATTGACCACCCAACAGTTGCAAGAAAGGAAGCAAAAAGGGTTATGTTATAACTGTGATGATAAGTGGTTGCCGGGACACACTTGTCAGACTCATAAGTTGTTTTTGCTGCATTTATTGCCTGATTCATGTGATTCGTTAGTGGATGATCAGGAGGATACAACCTCTGTGTTGGAACCAATGGAACCCTCCCTTTCTGCTCAAAGTGTTCCTCATTTGGCCTCACCAGGTACTTCAAGTTGATTGGTAGGATTGGGACCATGTCTTTTTGTGTTAGTTGATAATGGCAGCACGCATAATTTTGTGGATCCATATGTTGTTCAGAAGTTAGGCCTTGTTGTGACCACAACTGAAGCTTACCAAGTTAAGATAGTTGCGGGACTACAGGTAGCATCTCAAGGCTGGTGTCCAGGAGTTACATTAAGGCCCCCAGGCATATCCTTCGACTTGGATTTCCTAGTTCTTCCTTTGGGGTCAGTAGATGTGTTTTTGGAACTACTTGGATGCAATTGCTTGGGAATATTACTTTTAATATGTCTCAAATGTTAATGATGTTCTCATTACATGGACAGGATTTTGTGTTGAAAGGAGTCCCTGACTCCAAATTAACTATAGTCTCTGCTAATAAATTCTCACATGACCTCCTTAAATCTCAGTCCCTATACTCTATTCATCTCTATTCTATAGATGTTCCTTCTCCTTCGTCACAACCTATTGGATATAAAGGGTGTAAAAGGGGCAATATAAAAAAAAAGGTAAAACTCAAGGTTGATAAAGTAAAAGGTACCTCAAAAGTTGTGCTATGTTGTCCTTATGTGTGGGTCTTTAGTCCCACATGGGATACCCCTAAGGAGTTAAGGACTTCATAACCCCTAGAGTCCATGAGACTATGTCTTATAGATAATGGTGGGGCTAAACCTAGACCATATCACACGTGCGCACCGTCAGGCCGGGCTGGGCGGGAGCGTGCGTATGGTGACACGGTCCAGCCGGCTTGACTTGGCACCTTTTTACTTCTTATTTTTGCATTTTGGGCCTTTCTTGGGAGACTGGAGCTGTTTTGGGCCCGTTCTTTGAACCGGCCCATTGTCTTGGTCGTGCGGGCGTTGGGCACTTCATATGGTGATTAGGTTCCCCTAATTATGTTTGACCTTCCGTACTAGAAATCTCGAAGCGCCCTTTTGACTCTCGCACGGAGGAACCACTCTCCGTCCGGTCGCTCTCTCTCCCGTTCCCTTCCGGAGACTGCACCGCTCCGCTCCGGCGTCAACGACTGCGTCTCAGACGTTCGCCGCTGCGTCGTCCTTCGCCGGTAACTGGTACATATTCTCTATTCCCGATTTACATTTTCTGTAGATGAGGGTTAGGTTTACTGTAGCATTGTTACGAAATTAAGATAAGTGCGATTCTTAATTTGTGGTGGCAGTCGTATCTTGGGAGGAGATCGCCTTACCCGACGCACTACTCTTGTGGGGGCGATATCTTCTCTAAGGGAGTCTCCTTAGAGGTGCTTCTACTGCATATGTTCCTGCCTTATTTAAGCATGTTCATTTCTGCAATCTGTCTTATGTATTTTCCTTTTTGGTTGTGTTATTTAGATTATTTCCATATACCTGTTTGCTATGGTTTTGCATGCATATGTGTGTATCCGATTTTTGCTATGATTGTGCCATACTCCACGTATTATTTACAACACAACCTACCTTAGATCATATCCTTCTGACTTGATTCCTATCTTATAGAAATTTTCCATTATTGTTTCAAAACCTAAAGGCCTACCACCCAGCAGACCTTATGATCATACATACCCCTCATTGATGAATCAGTTTCTATTTCTCAACCACCTTATCGCCATTCTCCTTTACATAAAAACATTATTGAGCAACAGGTTAAAGATCTGTTTTCCCATGAACACATACAATCCAGTAATAGCCCATTTTCTGCCCCTGTTCTCTTAGTCCAAAAGAAGGATGGGTCATGGAGAATGTGTATTGATTATAGATCTTTGAATCAACACACAATCAAAAATAAGTATCCCATACCACTAATTGATGATCTATTGGATGAATTGTATGGTGCTACATATTTTTCAAATTCGACCTTCGCTCTGGTTATCACCAAATAAAATGAGCCCAAAGGATATTCATAAGACTGCTTTCAGAACAAATGAAGGGCATTATGAGTTTTTGGTAATGCCATTTAGCTTATCTAATGCACCTTCTACTTTTCAAAATCTTATGAATGATATTTTTAAGCATCATTTAAGGAAGCTTGTGCTAGTATTTTTTGACGATATTATGATCTATAGCACCACTTGGGAATTACATCTGCAACATGTTGAGCAACCTTTACAGATTTTGTCTGATAATAATCTGTATGCCAAGTTGTCTAAATGTTCATTTGGGGTGATTGAATAGAATATCTGGGGCATGTCATATCCAATGGCATTGTAGCTATGGATAAGTCTAAAATCAAGTCTATTATCGAATGGCCTATTCCACAGTCTTTGAAAGTTTGTGCGAGGATTTTTGGGGCTGACAGGTTATTACAGGAAATTTGTCAAAGATTATGGTTCTGTACTAGCTCCATGACAAATTTATTGAAAAAAGATGCATTCTCTTGGAATGATTGTGCTACTGTTGCCTTTAATACATTGAAAGACATCATGTCTTTTGCTCCTATAGTAGCACTGCCAAATTTCCATGATCAATTTGTAGTGGAATGTGACGCCAGTGGTGTTGGATTGGGTGCTGTCTTAATGCACAAGGAAGACCAGTGGCTTATCTAAGTAAGGCTTTTTCAGTAACTCAACTAGGTCTTTCAGCTTATGAGAAAGAAATGGAGGCCATTATTTTTGCAGTCCAAAAATGGAGAAAACCTATTTGTTGGGTAGAATGTTTGTTATTAAAACCGACCATCAAATTTGAGACTTCTTTTGAACCAGCAGGTCCACACCCCAGCTCAGCAAAGATGGCTAGTCAAGTTGTTGGGTTATGATGTTTTCCCTTGAGTACAAATCTGGGCACCAAAATAAGGCAGCTGATGCATTATCCAGAATATTTGAAACTAAGGGATACAACATTTTTTGGTATTTCAGTGGCAATCCCTACTTGGTTCCAAGAGTTACAAGAAGCCTATGCTACTGATTCCATTTTCCAATCTTTCCTTCAGAAGTGGCAGGCAGGTGAGTTGGATGTCAACAATTTGCATTAAAGGGAGGCATTCTTTACTATAAGGGAAGGATGTATTTGCATAAATCCTCAACTCTTATTTCAGTTTTATTACATGCTAATCATGATTTACCTAAAGGGGGACATTCTAGATATCATAAAACTTTAGTAAGACTCAACGGAGTTTTTATTGGCCAGGTATGACTCAATCAGTCAAGGATTATATTAAGAATTGTGACACCTGTCAAAAGTAAATCAATTCACTCACATCCTGCTGGATTGTTACAACCTTTGCATATTCCAGAGTGTTTGGAACACATTAACATGGATTAATTGATGGGTTGCCCCTTTCTCTGCATAAATCTACCATAATGGTGGTCATAGACAGACTTTCTAAATATGCTCATTTCATTCCTCTTAAGCATCCATATACTGCTGCTTCAGTTGCACAAGAATTTTTGTCAATGTTGTCAAATTGCATGGTTAACACAAGTTATTGTTTCTGACAGAGATGCGGTTTTTACTAGCAAGTTTTGGCAAGAACTATTTCAATTGCAGGGGGTTAAGTTGCACATGAGTAGTGCATATCATCCACAATCTGATGGTCAAGCTGAGGTACTTAATAATGTTTAGAGACTTATCTCAGATGTTATTGTTTCCAACAACAACATTTATGGATGAAATGGTTGCATTGGGCTAAGTTTTGGTATAACACTTAAACTCATTCATCAACTGGCATTACCCCTTTTGAGGCAGTTTATGGTGTATTACCACCAACAGTCCTGTCTTATGTTCCTGGTACATCTAAAGTTTTGGATGTGGAATAGACTTTACTTGGCAGGATCAAATTCTTAAGGAGCTTCGCCAACACTTATTGAAGGCACAAAACCGTATGAAGAGGCTGGCTGATAGGCATAGAACTGATAAGGAATATACTGTGGGTGACTGGGTATACTTGAAGCTCCAACCCTACAGACAGAGTTCTATGGTTACTAGGATCAATCACCAGTTGAGTGCTAAGTATTATGGCCCATATCAAATATTCAGTGCATTGGTTCAGTGGCATATAAATTGGTGCTACCTCCTACTTCCAAGATTCATCCATGTTCTGTTTCCCAGCTTAAGCACAAGTTTTCTGCTGACAAGGTTTCAATCTTTCCCTTACCAGAATGCTTTGAGAAAATGGACAGAGTACCTGCATAGGTATTGGGTAGAAGAATGATCAAGAAGGACAATAAACCAATGACTCAACTATTGATTCAATGGAAAGGTTGTCAACTTGAAGAAGCTACTTGGAGGAGTACTATGACTTTGTAAAAAAATTTCCTTCTTTCGACCTTGGGGACAAGGTCTCTTTTGAAGGGGGGGGAGGAATTTGTAACGGTTGTTGAGCTATATAAATTGGTTTAGCTTGGTTGTTAGTTAGCTGGGAACTAGTGATGGTTTAGGTTGTTGTGTTTGTTACTGTTGGTAGTTGGAGATGCGCCAATCTGTGGTGATTGCTCCAAGAAGTTGTTAAACTAATTGATATAAATAGAGAAGTGCCTGGCCAATGTGGGGACTCATGGCAAATTGTGACGAAAGCTCTCTCTCTCACCTTTCTCTTGTTCCCACTGAAGCATATCCATCCCCTTCTTCTACATCGTCTGTTCTAGTTCTTCTTCTAGATTGTAGGGAATGAGCTAGGAGCTTGGAACGGACCAGAATAGCAACATGGGTCGCTCTAGGGTAACTCCAACTAAACTGGAACCACCAACGAATCTTTATCTGGATAGAGGTCAAGAGATCACTTGAAGAATCTAAAAATTTGACCCTGCACAAACATGGATTCCTTCAGAGCACTTGAAGAAAGCCATCTCTATTCTGAAATCTGATCAGAAGATGGTGACTATGCAATGCACTGATCATGAACTCCTGTTGGAACTTCAATCTTGCATGAAGTGGGAGCGTATCTCTTGAAAAGGAGGGCGGCCCTGTGGTGTTCTAGCAATAACCACATATTGAAGGGGCTTGCATGAGATGTTGATCTCCTCCAAGGAAGAAGGCCGCAGTTTCACCAGAACTCGTGGAAGCAGGAGGGTGGATAACAATAGGTACAACCAGGGGCTTGAGGAATGTAGAAGAATCTGAGCAAAGGAAGGGATCCACAGGTAGGAGAAGGATCCTGCCCAACACGAAAAGCATCAGGAGAAGGTGCAGCTGGGACCCAAGGAGCAATAGGAGGTGCCCTTGCACGGTGCGCAGTAGCAGCAAGTCCAGGGGAGGCAACACAGTTGGCTCGGGTAGGGCACCATCAAAGTAGGTCGCAACTAGGGGTGTTCATGGTTTGGTTTGGTTTAGTTTATAGGAGATTTTAAGAAACCAAATAAAACCAAATTCAGATCCAACCCGAACCAAACCAAACTGAAGTCCCTTGAAACCAAATTCGGTTTAACTTGAAAATAAATGGGCCTTTAGATTCTCTTAGTCTTAAATAAGATTTTAATCACTTATTTCTCTAATAAATCACTATCAAATAATATTTGAAATGAAGTATTAAATATTGATGACCATATTAATCTCCATAACATGTATTTTTACGTAAATATATTGAAAAAACTTGATAGATATATACAAATTAAAACTTGTTATTGTAATTCAGTTTAATCGGTTGGTTTGGTTTCTAGAGCTTAGAAACCAAACCAAACCGAATTTCCTTATAAGGTTTGGTTTGGAACCAAATCAAATTTTTTTCATGTTCAAACCGAACCAAACCAAACCGAATCGCTCGGTTCGGTTTGGATTTTTGGTTCGAACCGAATAGTGAACACCCCTAGTCGCAACAGGATCTAGGGCTCCAAGGACTAGCCAAGGCCCAGCCAGAACAGAAGTGGAGGAGCAACAAAGGGGATAGTGAGGGGAGGACCATCCCCCCCCCCCTGGGCGACCATTGTTGGCCTTCAAGGGAGGGAACTGTAGAGCGAGAAGCACACAGAGCTTCTCTCTCTAGGATAGCCTAGAGAGAGAACAAAAATGTGCAGATGGCCATATGTCAGCTTCTTTATTCCCACAAAAGCAACTGCATGTCCATGGTGATAAAGATGATGACCTATTCTATGTGTCTTAATCTCGTCTAGTGCCAAACAATATATAGCTGATCATATCTAACCAGAAATACTAGAACGAGGCATGTCAAGTGAACATCTTGTGGTATTTTTGTAATGACTAAGCATTCGAGATATTGATTACCTACCAATATATTAGAACTCCAAACCATCACCTATGGGTCGAAGCTCAGAAGGGTTAAAAAAAAGTTTCTAAGGAAGCACACTACAAGAAAAAGCAGCTATATCGACATATTTTGCGATCGATTTTATCGGTTGCTATTCGGTTACCAATAGCGACCGAATAGTGACTAGTATAATTAGTCTCATAGTTGCGACTGATTAGAGATCGAAGTAATTTCAGTCACTAACTATCAGTGACTAAATTAACTGATGTGGTCGCTAATTGGTCGTAGATGTGCGACCGATTAGCGACTGATTTTATCAGTTGTTGATGCCCTCACTTCCCCCCATTTCCTCTCGCACTAGACACTCCCACGGTGTCAACGCCTTGCTCTCTCGAGAAAGCTCTGCCGAGGAGGCTGCTGCCGTCGCCACCCTCGCCTGCTCGCCACTGTCATGGACATCGCCAGCGCCTCCGCTGTGGGGAACTTGTACCCCTGCTACTTCTTACTGTCGCCATCATTAGTGACGCCGGTGGATTCTATCGCCATTGGTAAGGAGTCCTTCACTCTCGCGGCGTCGATCTATTTGTAGGAGCCCCTCCTCCTCTCACGATCTCTCTCTCTCTCTCTCTCTCCCCGATTTGAAAAAGAATTGCCCTACCCGATCTATCTCTCTAAACCCAACACTATCTTTCTCTCTCTCCCATCGCGATCTCTGTGACTCTCCTCACATAAACCACCCATTTCGTGCCTCTGTGTTCATCGTTTCTTCTCCCACATCTCACACCTGCCACCCCAGCTAATTTATTTTTCCAATCTATTTCTTTATGTGTAGTTTTTTTTCCTGATTTGGTGTCACAACCTTTTCTGCCTATTCCCATCCGATTTTAATTATGTAAAAAATTAAAATCTATTAAGAAAGAGCTGAAATGTCTTGAGAGAAAAATGAAAGATTGATATAGGATAATACCATAAAAACTGAAGCAACAAAATGTCTAAAAGAATAAATTAATATGCTTGCTACAAATCTAGAAGCAGCAAAAAATAAGTTAAAAACCACATAAAAAGAGCTTAGTATATGAATGATGTAATAGGTTAATATTCTAATAAATTAAAAGAAAAACATATTATGATAGGGAAAATAATTGGGGGTCCCTATCAGAGGGTGGTACTTTTTTCCTCGTCCCTGTCAGAATACTGGAAGACGTAAAGTCCTTACTTTTCGCCCAATTTAATTTCTAGTCCCTACTTTTCCGACGTCACCATTTACGACCCTCGACTCACGAGTTCCATCTCTTTTGCATCCGTCTTTTTTCCCTTCTCGTCTTACCCTTCCGTCCTTTCCAATACCTTTTTCCCAATCGACGCTGACGCTTCGATCCTTTCGAAGGGCCGTGAACTCTGATCGATGGGAAGTTGCTCTTACATAACATGCCGAGCACACTTACAGCAACCATTGACATCACTTACACAGGTCCTTCTGAAGGCCCGTGAACCGTTCTTCACAACTATAAAAGGAACCTAGGGCCTCATACTTATCCTTCACAAGCTTCTCTGAGTCTTCTTCTTCCTATCTTTCTTACTTTTCTTCGACTCTTATTTGCATATGTCTTCATCTAACCGTGCTCCCCACAGGTATGGCAAGGCACTTGCGTCACCGGTGCCACCGTTGCCCCCGGCTCCCCGGCGCCACATGCTCCACCTTTGCCGCCACCGACCTTTAGCCCTGACTACTGGAACGGTTTTTACATCGGTTGGAAGATGGCTTTAGCCAAAGCCTCCTAGATGTACTGTGATAAGGGCCTTACCAACATCCTCCCTGACATCGGCCCTAGGGCAGAACACATTTTCCTCCCCTCCCTCCCCTGCCCATTCTGCCTCCTCCCCTCCCTCCTCCACCGACTGGTCGGGTATGAAGTTTAGAGAGTTATTGTGACAAGGCTTGTTTATGCAATATATTTTCATTTTACGCAGTCTTCTGTGGGCTTGTATGTGCTCTCTATCATGCAAACTCAACATGTTAGCAATAACATACTATAACATGCTATTATCTATACTATAATCAAAATAACTAAATACTGTAACAAGTTATAACGTATACTGTAACAGTGTAGGTTAGAGTGTAGTGCTCGAACCGTAAGAGTGTAGTGCTCCAACTGTAACAGTGTAAGAATGTGGTGCTCGAACTATAACAGTGTAGTGCTCTAACTATAACAGTGTAGTGCTCGAACCGTAAGAGTGTAGTGCTCGAACTGTAATAGTGTAGTGCTCGAACTGTAACACTGTAGTGCTCGAACTGTAACACTGTAGTGCTCGAACTGTAACACTGTAGTGCTCGAACTGTAACCTGCTAAGAGTGTAGTGCTCGAATGTAGCATTATAGTGCTCGAACTGTAACCAGCTAAGAGTGTAGGCTCGAACTATAACAGTGTAAGAGTGTAGTGCTCGAACCGTAAGAGTGAGTAATGCTATGATACGGCGAGGCCATTGGATGTGGCCCTGTCATATCATCAGTGCAGATCGTTGGATTTTAATCTAACGGTCTATCTATACTCACCGAACAGTACGTACACCGAGCAGGACCGAGCACTGAGCAACGAGTATTCCAAGAATCCGAACACCGAACACCGAGCACGGGTGTATTGTAGCGCTCCGCCGTTGGATTAAAATCCAACGATCCGTGCTATGTTACGACGGGGTCGTATCAAAAGACCCTGCCACACGATAGCACTACAATCCAACTATAACAGTTAAGTGTGTGGTGCTCAAACTGTAACAGTGTAGTGCTCGAACTATAACATTGTAGTGCTCAAACTGTAAGAGTGTAGTGCTGGAACTAACAGTGTAAAGTGTAGTGCTCGAACTGTAACAATGTAGTGCTCGAACTGTAACAGTGTAGTAGTGTTGAACTGTAACCGTATAAGAGTGTAGTGCTCGAACTGTAACAGTGTAAGAGTGTAGTGCTCAAACTGTAAGTGTAAGAGTGTAGTGCTCGAACTGTAACAGTGTAGTGCTCGAACTAACAGTGTAAGAGTGTAGTGCTTGAACTGTTACAGTGTAGTGCTCGAACTGTAACAGTGTAATGCTTGAACAGTAACAGATTATTACGTATACTATAACCAAAAACATTAGTAGACAGCACTCGAACTGTAACAAATGTAAGCCTATATGTAACACTTGGAACTTACGTATTGTGGAATATCAGGACGATCTTCTGTTGTAACAATTATAGAAGATTTAATTCATTCAGGATTGTGTGGTGGGTTGCTACAAGTTCTTATATTGTGACCTATTTGTTTGCACCTGAACAAATATACGCATGCTCTACTTCTCCTCTTGAATGTATTCTCCCTTTCTCGGTCTTCCTGGCAACCTTTTTGTTATCGGTAGCTTGATCAGAAAACATCAGATGGTTGAGGCAGATTCGGCATGTCAAATGTTGGGATAGGTTGAATGTTTCTTTCGTATGCAGCCCTGTAACATCTGTGCCGTAAAATGCTGAAACATATTGAGAAACGGCGTCCTTGTTACTGTCAATTGCTGCGCATGCATGCTTGCAAGGAATCTTGACAGTTGCCAGTGTACACAGGAGCTTGTTTGTTGATGGAGGTCTACGACGTACGTCTTCATACATTCAATAACCTCAATTTGATTCCGTCTGAATGACGGATTGCTAAGCTTCTTCTTTCTTGAAGGTTTTTTTCGATGATTTTTTTTACTTTAGGACAGTATGGAGTATCCCACAAGGCTGCATCAATTTTTCTCTTTGCAGCCATTTCCATTATTTGAACTCTATTTGTCAACCATCTGTAGTATTGGTAGATTCATGCATCATGTATCCAATTGTTGAATGACTCTACCAAATAGAGTATAACTCGCCAAACCTGTGAGACAATATAAAGGAAATTAGGTTAACATCATATATCTGTAACACGTGTCCACTACATACTGTAACCACATTTAACACGTTTTGTAATAGCTTATATCTATAACTGTAAGATAATGCTTACTGTAATAGCTTATATCTGCTACTGTAAGACATGCCAACGCCTAAGTAAGAACATAAGTGGCAAAAGTAATAGAACATATCGCTTGTGTAATTGAAGAGGCGAACCTTTGTCTCGAGAAACGAGCATGGGACCAGTGGTCGACATCATTTCAGAGCACCCATTCTTTGCATCAGCAGAATTAAGCTCCATTGCCATCAGTGTGTCTGGTACTCTTGTTCAGTAACAGCATAGGCAATGCGCTGGAGGATTTTTCTAAGTAATTTCTTGAAAGGGGCGGCATATTTCCCTGCACATTGGTCATTGAGGTTCTGCATGATGTGCTGGAAATAGTAGCCGTGATGATCATTTGGAAATATGTCAGGAATCGCTTCCTTCATACCTTTCCCCCTGTCTGATAGGAAGGCGATCCTTCTATCTGAGAGTAAAGCTTTTTTCAAATTTTGTAGAAACCAGACCGAGTTGTCATATGTTTTTGAATCTGCGATGGAGTACGCTACAGTGAATAGCTCATTGTTACCATTTAAGGCACTTGCTGCAAGTATAACCCCTTGTACTCTATGCTGTTTGATATGAGTTCCATCCAAAAAGAGCATAAGTCGGCAACCAACTTCGAACCCATATGCAGATGCTTGGAAGCATATGAAAAAACGTTTGGAACGTTGTGTCTCCGGGTCACTTCTAGAGAAAAAACCGATCCCGAGTTTGACTGTAATGCACGTTCGCTGTACCAGTGCAACATATGATAACTGTTCTGAAATCTCCGTATAGAGAACTGACAGCAACTTCTTTGCCCCACCATGCTTATTGATATGATGATACAAGGTATGTTAGATTGTTACAGTACTTGTCCTTATACCTTACAGATTATACTGTTGTTGATATATAGTAGCCTGCATAGATTGTCACAGTATACTTTGTAATGATTACAGTTGTTACAATACGGACCTTATAGTATATGATTATAGTTGTTACAATACAAGGGTCAGAAACTTACAGTTATCGTTGCATGCATTACAGTAGATGTCGTGATGTGTTAGAATTAAAATCATGGCATACCTGATGATAAGGGATGGAGATACCGTAATCCAGATGTATGTCTCTCATCATTTACTTGCTCTATAAGTGGGTTTATCAACTAGTTTCCCCTTCACAGCATTTGCAACCCACTTCTTGGATGTCCTAGAATGTCCATCGCTCATAATGTCACACCCACAACTGGTATGTTGTTCAGACTCTTGATTGCAAATTCTGGACTTCACGAATGACAGACGCATGAAGGCGCCATAGGCAAACATCTACATTGCACCGTACAGTTAATCGTACAGAGTCATCAAATATTTCCAATAAATCCTCGTGTGATTGCGTAATTTGTCAATTCCATCTGCAATTCCTCTTTGCTTATGAAGGCTTGTCCTACTAAATGTATTCTACCTAGACAATATTGTGTCAAGATTGGTACTTCACCTTCCGCTCCTTTTTTTCGATCGTTGTACAATTCCAGATTGCTTCTTGGTAAGTGGGACGGTTCTGTGGTTTCCAAAGAAGCGCCATGCATGTTTGAAGTACTTCTATAAAGAATGTACATACATACGTACATGATGCATGGGATAACATGAAGGCTGTTGAAGAATGCATGGAGTATGTACCTGTCAAGTGGTGGCGGATCACCTGACTGACGACTAGCATGCGTACTGAGGCAACAAGAGTCCACCGCATGAATTTGGAGATTTATGAATGATGTTCCTTGACACTTGTGAAGATCATACATATCTTGGACATCCCCATCGTCATGCAGCTCATGTTCAACGTGGCCATCAATGGGAAGAAGATACTTCAACAGGTTCTCCTGCATGTTTACACCCAACCTTTCGGAAACCCTAGCATATATGGATGCCAATTCCATGTCCCTCGCTATGAAAGGAACGAAACTTTGATCTCCAAATGCACATCTTGCAGGGAGCTATTCCATTGCATCGCAGAGGAAGGCGAATGAAAAAAAGTTTGGCAGGAGTGCGTATCATAGAAATGTGGCATGCAGTGTCTATAAATAGTATGTATGAGCTGCTATGGGTAAATTTGGTGGGAGTGCATATCATGCATGCAATATTGGTGGGGGAAAGCACCAGACGAACGGACGTGATAGCTTGGAAGTCCCATCAACAGGAATACCGATTATGTTCAGCCGCACGATGTTCATCATTGCAGTGCACCGCCGTCGGGTCTATCAAACCCATCCCTGGATATATTGCGACATTCCGAAACTCCATACACTTGCACCACCATTCCTGCACCAGGCCTCTTCTCTGTTATAGTTTTCCATTCTTCGACTTACATCTGCAGCCGAAGCGATCTCTCCGTCCCCTCTAACGATGGCAAGTCGTTGATCTCCTACGAGCGCGGAGATTGGTCGCATTACGGTGGATGCTGAGCAACAAGCGTTGATGACAATGGAAGTGGATGAAACTGGCCTCCAAGTTGTCCGAAGTAGTAATCTTTCTTCTTACCCTATGTCTGGTCTTTCTTGACTGAATGTTTTCTAAAAAAAGTTCTGATCTTCTGTTTGCAGACAAGAATCAATTTAATATGCGATGTTCACTTTCACGGTACTGTACCATTATGCAAGACTTGCAGTTTAGAAGTGGCGCATCTAAAGTTAATGAGAATTTCACCATTCCACGCATATGTCAAATGTGAAGTGGCGACCTACCCTATTTCCTTGATAGTCGATCTGATAACACGTTTCGAAGGAGGATATAGTTTTAAGATTGGCCCTGCAGCTTGCCTTTTCATCCTCAGACTTGGCAACGGTTATGGGTTACCCAATCATGGTTCACCCATCAATCTAAAGGCGGATGGGACAAAAGCTAGTTTGCGCCGCATCCTTGGATCCAAACAAACGATGGACAGGCACATGTCTTGCGAAAGCTTACGGAGTATGTTCCATAAGAGGGTGAGCTAGCTGTTGAAATTTCGGTGAAGCTTGGTTTGGGCTTCTATGTTCTTGTTTCTTCTTCCCCACTAGTGGGAGGTCGGGGTTGCTGTCCATTCTACCATATCTGGATGACCTCCATGAGATGAAGAGCGTCAATTGGGTACTGCCATTCACAAGTACCTAATATCGACAGTACAACAGTGCGAGCATGTGAAGGCAGCCGTAACAGGAGCTCCGTCTGGCAAAGTCTCTTCCTAACCGGTTGTTTCCGCTCTCAGTGTAAGTACATTTTTACATATGACATATGTGTTCTGTTACAGTACCCGACTTCGAACCCATATGTGTCTGTTACAGTACCGGAGTAGTTTTACATACCATACACCGCTCTGTTACAGCATGCGAAGTAGTCTTTTACATACGACATAGCAATTTATTACGCGAAGTAGCCTTTCATATAGCACCACCGTAGCATAGCATGAACCGTTAGATTTCAATCTAACGGCGGAGCACTACAGTACAATTGTGCTTAGTGTTCGGGTGCTTGGGTGTTCAGTATAGGCTTAGCTCGGTACTCGGTCTGCTCGGTGCTCGATCCTGCTCGGTGATCCATCCTGCTCAGTGAATATAGACCGTTTGAATCCAACGATCTTTGACTGATGGTATGAAGGGTGGCCGTACCTAAAGACCCTGCCATATCATAGCATTACTCCTCTTTTACATACGATACACCTATATGTTACAGTACGCGAAAGTACTCTTTCACATACAATATATCTACCTGTTACAGTACCCGATATATCTATCTGATACGATATATATCTCTGTTAATGATGTAGGCATGGTTTTTGATGCACCAGTTACAATTGAAACTGGAGCATCCCCAAAGAGATCCTCCATTTTTCCGTTGGGATGCCGGGGTAAGGGACAGTCCTTATCCGACCTACTATGGGGATTGCGACGCTCTGATGTAAGTGTGACTTACCCTTGGACCTGTGTTATCTTCGTATATGATGATATGACTTTACTTCAGGTATATTTGGAGGTTAATGTGAGGGATGACCGACCTAAGAACTCGCGACGATTGACGGCATCCACGTCCACCACTTCTGGAACCCCTCCATCAGATAAGCATGTTGTTGGCATTCTTCAGGAGCTTTTAAGAGTGTCCAAACAACAGAGGGAGGTCATGGAGTTGCAGAAAGACCTCTTACAGTAGCAGAATAATATCCTCCAATCAATGGACCAAAGGCTACAAAGACTGGAGGAACAATTTGAGCATCAACCTCAGTGGCAACATCCACCAGTAGAGCCACAATCTGCACTTAGTCCTACCGCCACCGGAGCTCCCTACAGCTTTAGTACCATCACACAGCGTAGCAAAGACGAGTACCAGATGCCAAGGTAATGTTTTACAGTATATGTTTTATACATTTACAGTATCCTTCATAGACATTTACAGTATTTCATATATTTAGTTATAGTATATGTTTTATACATTTACAGTATCCCTCATAGACATTTACAAAATTTCATATATCTAATTATAGTATATGTTTTATACATTTACAGTGTCCTTCATAAACATTTACAGTATTTCCTATATTTAATTACAGTATATATTTATACATTTACAGTATCCTTCATAGACATTTACAGTATTTCATATATTCGGTCACAGCACATATTTTATACATTTATAGTATCCTTCATAGACATTTACAGTATTTCATATATTCAGTTACAGGAAGGAGAACCCCCTTGAGAAGGTCGCTGTAACGGTACGGCAGTTCAGATTCGGGTTTATCGGGTCTACGTGTGGTGATCTTGACCAAGAGAAGGTCAGTGGGTTGTTTGTGTGTTCTGTGCACAGGCCTTGCTGGACACGATTCCAGGAACCGCCTCTGTGACACGTGGCTCGGGTTTCCATTTGGCTTACCGAGTCTGGTGGTCCGGCGCCTAATCGGAATACCTCTTCAGTCGGGTACCCTAGCACTGGGTGCTTAGGGCATGTCCTGGTACGTGTGTACCTCTGAGGTCTGAGTCGTCTTCCTGGACCCCTCACTCCAGAGTTTGAGTTGTACGTCCAGCTGAGGGAAGGACGACTGTGGGCAGCGACTTGTGTTTGTGGGTGTCCAGTCACTTGTAGCACGCTCGTGGTTGGGGGTACGGACACCAGTAGTCGACACTGGTCCCCAGCTAGTCCTATTCCAGTGCCTCACTTTAGGGTTCTCGGCGGAGTCCCTAAAGGTGTTAGGCTTGGGCCTGCGGGGTGTGTAACCTGCGGGTTGTGGTGTTTAGTTGGTCTCCACTATTCTTTGTATGTTGTGGAGCGACAGTTGGACCTTCCGTCCATGACTGCGAGACTAAGAGGTAGTTCTTGTGCTTTGTTGTCCGGGTTGGATACTGGCGTCATGAACCAGTATTCGTTCTCAAGTGGTGGCGTCCTCTCCGTACCGACTCGTGTTTGACCACTGGTTGTGGTTTGTGTGTGAACCGCTGGTTAAGGTTATAACCGTGAAACTGTTAACCGTTGTGGTCTACCTGGAGGTGGCACAGTTCTGTTGTTCAGTGTTGTACCTTGTAGCAGGTATTTGTACCCCTTGTGGGTTAGAGTTGTGTTGTAATATGTGAGTCCGACCTCAGCCGGTGTTGAGGTGAGACCGTGCGTACTGTGGAGGTCTTGTGGTGTTACTCTCCACTTGTAAATAGAATGGTTTCCAATTACGATGTGGTTTACGGGTGTTGGCTAGTTGTCGCCAATCCCGATGCTCTGTGTGTATGGTTAGCCTGTGAGGCCATAGCCTAGGCAGTATGTTTGTCGGTGAGGCTTGTGGTCGAGGTGTTTTAGTTAAAGGATGGACTAGCGGTGTTAAGCTAGTCTTGTGCTTTCCTTTACTTCCGAGGACCAGGTTTAGCCGGGTGTTTATGATTAGTTGTAGTCTAACATGCTTGTGTGTGCATGCTATGTTTCGGTTGCCGATGTTGCCAGTGAGACCCTCTGTGGTTGAGGTCTCTTGTGTAATTGTGTTTCGTTGTGGGAGGTCCTACTGAGCCGGTGACTTGTTGAGGCTCTCCTTTGCAGTTTGTTTCAGGTGTTGGCCGACTTAGCAGGCGTTGGCTGACTTCGGCATGGTTTACGCAGAGTAGTGCAGACTTGTACCACCAGTAGTAGAGTAGTTGAGTCGTCTGAGCTTGTTCTCCTCGGGGTATGCCCTAGGTAGTTGTACTCTTTAATTGGACATGTAATATGTAATTGTGGACGATTGTACATTGTGGTTTACAGTTATACACTTGTACTTTCCTGTGTTATATACTATAATTGTGGTCTTTTATATTCGTACTGGACACGTGTTAGTGATATCCCTTGCGAGACTTCAGTCCGATCGCGGGAGACAGATCTGGATGGACCCTTATTGGGTATAAATGTCCAAGGCCATTATAGTTGGTATCAGAGCAATGGTGCAGTTAGAATATGAAAAGACATTGAAGGTACAATGTCCCAATACATGAATTAATGTCCACTGCTAGTAGTAAGTCTGCGGTTTTGTGTGGTGTCAAGTGGTTTTTTGTGTGAGTTTTGACACGTAGATCGTATGTTTCTGTTTGTTAAGCTGACAAGTGTTGGCAGAGGTTGAGAAACAGTGTAGGTTGTGGTGAGAATTGTGTGGTTTTGCCATAGTATTGCAGTTTGCAAGAAAGAATAGTTGTTTAAAGGTCCTTAGTCATGGAAATTGAAGAGTTTCGAGAATTCAGATATGGAAACCAGTAAGGATGGTATAGTAAGAACCAGAGTTGGCAGAGACAGGTAAGAGGTAATAATGGGATAGGAAGGTAAAGAAATAGTGTTATGACGTGGAATAGTTTATGTTACGATGTTGCATGATTGGACCATAGTCAAGAACTTTGGTAGAGGTAGTTGAGTAATGAAAGGTGTAGTGAGAGCAGTATTGTAGTGTGGAACAGTACCTGTTTACCTAAGGAATTCTGATTAAGGAATTCAATAAGGGTAACCGCTGTATCTGAGATTGAGATCTGTGCTAGCTAGCAAGTGTTAAAGAGTGGTTTAATGATCATGTGATAAGGTACTGGTATGCAGAGGATCGGAGATAGCAGAGGGCGAGAGTATATTGTAATTAGAAGCAGATAAGCAAAGAGTTTGAGAATTAGGCTATTATGAATTGAGACAGTGATAGAAAATTAAAGTTAGAGATTTATGTAGGTTTGTGCCGAGTGATCACCTGAGTAAAGAAAAGTAAAGGAAGATTTGTGTGCAGTCAGTTTTTTCTGAGAATTTCAAAAGAAAGAAGTTTGCTCGACAAATGGCAGTCTGTCAGGATTTCATAGAATGTTCTGTTAAAGGTAGCTGAATTAAAAATATATATATAGTGTCGTCTAGCAGTTGGGTGTAGCCTGAGAGGAAAGAGAGATAAAGGCTGAGTTCGATAAAGATTGAGAATGAGGTTAAGAGTGATGGGAATGAGAATGAGTTGTGTGAGTCAGAATAAAAAGAAATTTCAGTAAAGATTTGAATGGAAAGAATATTAGCGGATATGTTGTAGCAGTGGTATTTTAGCATTTGAGAATAAAGCAGTAATACAGAATAGAGAAAGCAGGCAGAGCAGATTATTGTACTAAAGAAATCAATTTCAGGTTTTGGCTTTGACGGCATTTGAATGAAAGATGACTAGATATTAGTGAGAATTATAGTGTAGCTGACATAGTGAGTTTGCCAGATAGCAGAGTGGTTAAGAGAAAAGTTTGTAGAAATGATATCGAGGGTCATGCAATTGGCAAGATAGATCAGATTGAGTATAATGACCAAAGAAAGAAAAGAGTACAGTGGATTATGAAGCGAATGCGATCAGATAGCTCAACAGGTATTTAGCAAGAGTTTGTGCCAATGCCCAGAAAGTGATTCAGTTGAGCGGAAAGGGTACTTTTATGAAAGTATTTCAGAAATTGAAATGAGAGCAAAGGCAGAACAGCTAAAGAGTTATTTTGAAAGGTTGTGAATATAATGTGATCTATCAGCCAAAGAATTTGATTTAAAGTAAGAAAGAGATATGAAGAGCTAGATATGTCAATAGCAGTGTGGCAGAACTCAGAAATTTTAAATGATAGAATGATCAGAATGGAAACATTAGCGGAAGCAGTTCAGAAATTCAGGTTCCTTTCTTAGTAATTATATGATTAAGTAAGATGGATTGAGAAATGAGAAAAACTAGAATTGATGTTCTTTGGGAAAGCTGGTAGAGGAAAATATGAATACAGATGAGGTAGAGTAATGAATAGAGCAGTGACAGACAGATTATGGAATAGCACCAGGCAATTTGAGACTTTAAGATTGGTTCTGCATGAAAGAGCACTGAAGTGTGGCCAGTGTATAGCAAAAGGTCTGAATTAGAAAAGCAACTCAGAAAGAATTGTTACGAAACACAGTTGAGGAAATGTGGACGTAGGTTGAGTCAAGGAGATAAAGTGCCAACAACAAGGTAGAATCGGTTGCAGCAGAAAGTAAAGGAAGAATGGATCGTGCCAATTGGGCAGAGCAAGTATGAAAATAAATAAAGAGGAAGGGAAGAGCAGAGCAGTTATGAAAGAGAAAGGTTAAGCAGAAAAGGTATGAAAATGAACAGATCAAGGTAGTCCATGGGCAGTGATTTAAAAGGCAAGAGCAACAGAGAATGATCATACTTGTCTATTTCCGACTTTGTTTCTTTTAGGTGTTAGTCTGACTTGCCGTGGTTTCGTCCTAAATGTCGAGGACGACATTTCTTTTTAGGTGTTAGTAATGTAACGGTACGGCAGTTCGAATCCGGGTTTATGGGTCTACCTGTGGTGCTCTTGACCAAGAAAAGGTCAATGGGCTGTTGTGTGGTTTCTGTGCACAGGGTGAGTAGTGTGGGCCAGTTATGCAGCTCATTTGCACTGCTGGTTCACCGTCTAGAATCGCGGCAGAGGAAGGCGACGTGATTATGAATGCGTCGGCCTTGTGGACGCGATTCCAGGAACCGCCTCTGTGACACATGGCTCGGGTTTCCATTTGGCGTCAGATAGGGGGGGCGCGTTTAAAGGGTTTAAACACGGCGTCTTCCCTGGATGCAATTTTGATCTGTGTGTTAAAGCTTCGTTTCGGCCAGGACAGAGCAGAGGATGCTCTGTCCGGCGCAGGGGAGATGCTGTGAATCTTCTCTGACGGATTTCGGTGATTTTCGACTCCGGCGGACTGTGCGGCGCAGGAACCACGCAAGGACGATGCTCGGAGCATGGGCGTGCCTTCGGCGAGGAGGTTTGGCATGCTTCGACGTCTTCTGCCGGTAGGGAGACTTCCCCTTATGATTCAATCCTTTTTATGGTTTTAAAGGGCAGTGCATGTGTGGTGGCTTGCTATGAGTTAATTATCATGTTTACGGTTTTAAAACAAGGTTTGCATCGATGGGTTGTGCATGGTATGTCTGTGGGGAAGGTGGGGTTTGGCCTGTGCGCTGGCCCCTGCTGTGTTTGGGAACACGACAAGCTTCCCCGACGCGTTCATGTGAACGCGTCGCTTTTGTGGACGTAATATGGGGTTTTGGTCCAATGGGTGAGGTGGCGGTGTGAACGCGGCCCCTCGACCCGACGTGTTTTGCTGGAACGCGTCTTGGATGTTGACCGATGGTTTGACCGATCGGGCTTTGTGCGTCGTGTAAGGCCGACGCCACTTGGTCGCGTCACTAAGGCCTGTCGCGATAGCATTTGAAATAGCATCTGGAAGGGGCGACGCGACATGGTCGCGGTGCTTAGCCCTGTCGCGACAAGGGTTGGAATGGGTCCAAACCAATCGACACAATTCAAGTGGCGGCGTCTGTGTTGGACACGTTTCAGGTCCGTGGTTGAGTTGTGTTAGCTGGGCGGTGACGTTCTGGTGTGAACTTAGCCCAAGCTTTGTGATTATTGCTAAATATGATTTAAGGCATTTAATCTGGTAAGGTCATATAAGTATATATATTGTGGTTGTGTATGTGTCGGCATTAGTTGGCTTGGAGGTCATATGGTGACTGTTGACAAGCTAAGCTTGACACTTGTATACCTTGGTTTATAATAAGGAATGTATATCGTGGTTTGTGTGCTTACTGAGTCTGGTGGTCCGGCGCCTAATCCGGAATACCCTTCAGTCGGGACCTAGCACCGGGGGTGCTTAGGGCGTGTCCTGGTATGTGTGTACCTCTAAGGTCTGAGTCGTCTTCCTGGACACCCTCACTCCAGAGTTTGAGTTGTACGTCCGACTGAGGGAAAGATGACTGTGGGCAGAGACTTGTGTTTGTGGGTGTGCAGTCACTTGTAGCGCGCTCGTGGTTGGGGGTACGGACACCAGTAGTCGACACTGGTCCCAGCTAGTCCTGTTCCACTGCCTCACTTTAGGGTTCTCGGCTGGAGTCCCTAAAGGTGTCAGGCTTGGGCCTGCGGGGTGTGTGACCTGCGGGATGTGGTGTTTAGTTAGTCTCCACGTTCTTGGTTGTTGTGGAGTGGCAGTTTGACCTTTCGTCCATGACTGCGAGACTAAGAAGTAGTTCTTGTGCTTTGTTGTCCAGGTTGGATACTGGCGTCATGAACCAGTATTTCGTTCCCAAGTGGGGCGTCGTCTCCGTACCGACTCGTGTTTGACCACTGGTTGTGGTTTGTGTGTGAATTATAACGTGAAAACCGTTAACCATTGTGGTGTGCCCTGGAGGTGGCACAGTTCTGTGGTTCAGTGTTGTACCTCATGGTAGCAGGTATTTGTACCCCTTGTGGGTAGAGTTGTGTTGTGATACGTGAGTCTGACCTCAGCCGGTGTTGAGGTGAGACCGTGCGTATTGTGGGGGTCTTGTGGTGTGACTCTCCACGTGTTAAATAGAATGTTTCCAATTATGATGTGGTTTACGGGTGTTGGCTGGTTGTTGCCAATTTCGATGCTCTGTGTGTGTGGTTAGCCTGTGGACCGTAGCCTAGGCAGTGTGTTTGTCGGTGAGGCTTGTGGTCGAGGTGTTTTAGTTAAAGGATGGACTAGCGATGTTAAGCTAGTCTTGTGCTTTCCTTTACTTTCGAGGACCAGATTTAGCCGGTTGTTTTATGATTAGTTGTAGTCTAACATGCTTGTGTGTGCATGCTATGTTTCGGTTTCCGGTGTTGCCAGTGAGACCCTCTGGGGTTGAGGTCTCTTGTGTAATTGTGTTTTCGTTGTAGGAGGTCCCTATTGAGCGGTGACTTGTTGAGGCTCACTCCCTTACAGTGTTTCAGGTGTGGCTGACTTAGCAGGCGTTGGCTACTTCGGCATGGTTTACGCAGAGTAGTGCAGACTTGTACCACCAGTAGTAGAGAGTAGTTGAGTCGTCTGAGCTTGTTCTCCCTCGGGGTATGTCCCAGGTAGTTGTACTCTTTATTGGACATGTAATATTGTAATTGTGGATGATTGTACATTGTGGTTTATAGTATATACACTTGTACTTTCCTATTATATATATAATTGTGGTCTTTTATATTCTTACTGGATACATGTTAGTGATATCCCTTGCGAGACTTCGGTCGATCGCGGGAGACGGATCTGGATATGGACCCTATTGGGTATAAATGTCCAAGGTCGTTACAGTCGCGACGATCAATGTTAGAGTGGCAGACGTCGGAGCCAAAGGAATGGAGGAAGAGGGCGCGAAAGGAGGAGGGCGACGAGAATAAAAGAAAGGAGGAGGCGAAGAAGAGGAAGGAAGACAAGGAGGCTGAGAAGAGAAAGGAGGAGGAGGAGGCAGAGAAGAGGAGGAGCAGAAGAGAAAGGCATAGGAGGAGGCGGAGAAGAAGAGGAAGGAGGAGGAGGCGGAGAAGAAGAGGAAGGAGGAGGATGAGAAGAGGAAGGAGGAGGAGGAGGCGGAGAAGAAGAGGAAGGAGGAGGAGGAATAGAAGCGAAAGGAGAGGGAGGAGGCAGAGAAGAGGTAGGAGGGGAGGAGGAGCACAAGAGGAAAGAGGTGGAGGAGGAGTAGAAGAGAAAGAGGAGGATGAAGTGGAGGAGAAGAGGAAGGAGGAGGAGGAAGAGAAGAAGAGTAAGGAGGCGGAGGTGGTAGAGAAGAAGGGAAAGGAGGCGGAGGAGGCAGAGAAGAAGCGAAAGGATGCAGAGGAGGCAGAGAAGAAGCGAAAGGAGGCAGAGGAGAACAAGAGGAAGGAGGTGGAGGAGGAGCAGAAGAGAAAGAGGGAGGAGGAGGCGGAGAAGAGGAGGAGGAAGAGAAGAAGAGGAAGAGGCGTCATATTTTTCCATCTTCATTGTCCAGACGAGTTACAGCTGGGACGAGAAAAAGGCGGAAACCGGACATATATATGGTATGGTTTCCCCTTAACAGTAGAAGATACATAACTTTTACGTGACCAGGGGTCCCAGGTAATGGTAACAACCTGTCTCGCGGATAAGCCCTCAAGTGCCTAGCACCGGGCGAAGAGAGACTAGAGTAGCACTGCAGTAGGAACAGCACAGGTGACAAGAAAAGCCGAGTAGCAGCGGAAGTAAAACATCAAAACCTACTGACAGTCGCTCGCGGTCAGAGAGGCGACATATCGACATGTTGCGACCAGAATGCGATGGCTCTGCTTGTCGCGATAAAAAATCGGAAAGCGACCCTTAAGTGCGTCGCGATAAGAGTGCACGGCTAAGAGCACCGCAACAAGCCTGAGCCTTCTGAATGCGACATGTACCCCATCGTGATCTCATCGCAACGGAGATGGCGGTCGCAATCCAGCAAGACCCGAGCTCCTGACCGCCAGCCACGTACCCGTCGCATTTGCTAGACGCGACAGGTCCAAGGCGCATTCAAGAGAACGCGACGCAATGATATGTCGCGACCTGGTCGCAACTGAGGAACCCGTCGCGACCACAGCCGAGTGCCCAAATAGGGCATCTCCTACCACCCCAAAGCACCAAAATGAAAACAACACGGGGAGGGGATCATGGTGACGATGGAAAACAGTCACTATCATCCAACCACCCCAAACAACCCACATGCATGCAAGGGAAAGCCAACTACACTCACATAACCTCACATGCATCAAGTACCCTCATTACAACCCATACATCCCAAGCATGATTCAAGCATCACAGAGCCATCCACATGAAATCCAGTACACAATGCACATCCTATTCATGGAGTCTAGGCTTGGAGAAGGGGTTTGGCCCTAGCATGGTAGAACTAGGGGATGGTTTGGGGGTCCCTACCTCAATGTGAAGATCCACCCAATTAGGGCAAACCCCCTTAGGGACCCCGAAGGTCGTGCCGCCAACCACGGATCCGAAGACCCAGAAGGGTTAGAATTTAGTCCAGTGAGATAAGCAATGAATTCAAATAACTATAACAACAAAGTTTGTACATTAATAAGGAAATTATGTACAACATGTCTCAAATAAAAGTACAGGTACAGAAAGAAAGGTGTAGTCCTTAAGGAGCATACCTCGAGGACTTGCAAAAAGGCAACTCTCAAATCACACAGTACAAAGCTCACACACTTGCAACTCACACTTCTGGCAACACACGGCGCAACAAACCGCCACCACAACCGTCTAGCAACGAACTCCTGCGACAGCGAGTCCTCTCTGGCGATTCTGCTGTGGCTTGTTGTCCGTGAGGAGCTTGGAAGGGAGATTGTTGTCTTGACCTTGGGTAAGTGTTGTGATTGCTTTGCATGGTTGTTCTCAGGTTGGCCTTGTGTGAGTTTGGTGTTCTCCCTCTCACTGTCTCTCCTCTTTTCTATGGTGTTCTTTGGGGATCCTCCTCTCCATCGACGTGTGAAGGGCGATCTCGGCTCGTGGGAGGCGGCTCGTGGAGCGTTGGAGCTCGGAGGTCGTGGGAGGCAGCTCGTGGAGCATTAGAGGTCGTAGGCATGAGTCAGCGGTTGGCGAGCGAGAGGGGTGGACTGTGTGTCCCTCTCTTAGCTGCCTGTGGTGGTGGCTTGGTTGCTCTTGCTATGACGGAGTTTCTCACGTTGTTTCTAAGTGAGTCTCGTCGCCCTAGCCTGCACGGTGGTTGTAGCCTGGACGTGTCTAGTTCTGTGGGCTCTGTTAGCTTGGCCTTGTGGGCCGTGTTAGTGGTTTCCGTTCTGCGGGTTCTCTCGGGGTGCCTTATGTAGTCACCCGGTTGTTGTTTCGATAACCCGTTCCTTGGTGCCGTCCATGGTGGCACTGGAGTGTGTAGTTCCTTGACCTCGTGGCATGTCCGAGGTCTACGGTGGTTCTATTTGTGGGCCCTCAACCTTGTGGAGGTTCGAGGTAGTCGTGGCTGTGGTGAGACATTCCTTATCACGTGGTTGCTCGGTGTCTCTCGTGGTGACACTGGTTGTTCCTTCCCGACCTCGTGGAGGTCTGGGATGTTGGTGCTTGTGTCGTGAGACTCTGGTCTCATGTGGTGGCTCCGGTGTTCTGTGAGCTCCTTTGTCTCGGTGGGTGCGTGCCGAGGTGTTGCTTCCGCATTATGTTTGACTCCGCTGGTTCTGCGGGAGTCGTGTTGGCCCGACCCTGGTTGTGGGTCGAGGCGTTACTCTGTTCCGCTACTTTATAGTACTCTGTGGTAGGCGTTTCTCACTTTACTGCTTTCTAGAGTTGTTTGCTTCCGCTTTTGTTGGAGTTCCTGCTACTCTGGCTGGTAAGGGACTGGTTATCTCTACTGAGCCTTGTTCGCGAGGCTCACCCCCCTACTCTCTTCAGGTAGGGACTCGCTGTCACAGGAGTTCATTGTCGGATGGTTGTGTTAGCGGTTTGTTACGCTGTGTGTTGCCAGCAGTGTGAGTTGCGAGCGTGTGAGCTTTGTACTATGTGAGTTGAGAGTTGCCTTTTTGCAAGTCCTTAGGGTATGCTCGTTAAGGACTGCACCTTTCTTTCTGTACCTGTACTTTTATTTAGGACATGTTGTACATAATTTCCTTATTAATGTACAAACTTGTTGTTATAGTTATTTGAGTTCATTGCTTATCTCACAAGACTAAATTCTAACCCTTCCGGGTCTCCAGATCCGTGGGTGGCGGCATGACCTTTGGGGTCCATGGCGGGGGTCCGAGAGGTTAGGTCGTTACACAAGGACCTCCAAACACCCAGAATGGAAAGGGGTACAAGAATCCCTACAGATTTTGGAAGAACCGAACCCAACCAAGGGCCTTCATAATGCACGGCCACCTCCTCCTCTCTCCTCGCCGCTCCACCATGAGCCGCTGGCACCAC
>CM024761.1:118816092-118871718 GCA_014218235.1 Colocasia esculenta
AGGAGAATAATAAAAGTAATTAGAAACTGGACTCTCAAATCAGAATTTTATCATTTGCTTGAATGAAAATTTCATGTAGAATGCCTGGATGGAGTGAGAACATGTCATTTCTTGAAATGGTACGTGCGCTGCCAAATAAAATTTTAAAAATTTACCCTAGATTTATATTTTTCAGTATTCAACTTTTTAATATAATAATAAATATTATCAAGCAGTCCATATGAATCAATACAAAAATCGATACTCATATAGAGAATGTATGATATAGCAAAACAAATACCTTCTTAAAGAATTGAGAGCAAAAGGTCACAGAGGGAAAAAAAAACTTAAAAACTTAGAAATACAAAAGAAAATAGCACATACAATACAAAATAGGGATTGTGGGTGCAAATACAGAAATAAACATGGAAATTAGAATTTATTACACGAGAGGAGGGGGAGGAGAAAGTATAAACAAACATCTCCTACAAATTAAGATCAAACGGAGCTTCAGAGGTCGAGCATTAACCGGCAGCCATGGCGGCGAGCAATTCTCCAACCATATTGGTCACTCAGCCAACGCCTCCACACGCTCTTCTCCAGACGACGAAGGCAGAAGGCGCCTCCCCTGCATCCACCACCGGCGTCCGACGCCATGCCGATGGCCGCCGCCGCCGCTGCGAGAGCTCTCGCCCTTGCCCCATGAACGCGCTGAAACCACCTGTCCCATGCAACGTCCTCGGGGCCGCATGTGACCGGCAGGAGCCCATCGGGGACGCGAGCCACGCGGGCGGCGACCTCCGCGCACACGGCGGAGGAAGGCCGTAGCTTCCCTTCCACCTCCTCAAGCTCCTCCTGGAGGAACAGGATCTCCTGCTCAAGACGGCTGACGGCGGCGGAGAGGCGGTGGCGCCCCATGAGACCAAAGCCAAGTGGGTCGTCCCCTACCTCGGTTTCGTTGACGCTACTCTGGTCCACATTTGTTTCCGTACGTGTTGCCGGTGATGCTGCATCGTCCACCACCTCGACTTCGGTTACCCCTCTGTGTATGATCTCTTCCTCGTTTCCATCCCATGCCATGGCGGAGAGAGAGGAGAGAGAGAGAGAGAGAGAATGGAATGGCATGAGGGGGACCAAGCGCCATGATAAGGAGGAGAGGAGGAAGTTAGGTGGAAAGAGGGTGATGCTATTGCGGCGGCCATTCGTGGAAACTGGCGACGGACAGTCAAACGTGGTGTGCTCTGACTGGAGTTATCCCAGCTGCTGTGCCTTGACACATTCTTCAAGGTCGCACGACTATAATTTTGTTGGTTTATGGTACAAAATAAGTGAGTTGCCGTAAAGTTTGTGAAAATTTCGAACAAAATATGGAGTTTTAATAAAAACAGGTGATGTACGTGTGGTTCCGGATGGTTGCAGCACACACAAAAAACAAGATGGTAATTTTGAACTGTGCACCGGAATCACATAGAAGAAGTGATACCGCGTGGATTAGCATGAAACTTTGACCTAGCAATTCGTGACAAATTATACACAAGATAATCTTTTATGATATGCCATGCAGTGTCGTAACGTCACCAAGCTCTGATCACTGCTCTCTCCGGTCCCCGGACGAGTGTGTGTGTGAGCGCGGGCGTGTGTGTGTGTGTGTGTGTGTGTGTGTGAGAGAGAGAAGAGAGAGATCACTGCTCGTTTCGGACGGACCTAAATCAGAATTTAGAACTGGGTTTTTCCATGTACGAACTTACGTACACAAGGGAGTTGCAAAGGATGCTGAAATTATATAGTGGTTGAAGGTTTAAGCACTGAAACCAAGGCTGGAAGGAAAACTGATCACTAATTTTACCCACACGACAATCTACAACAACAATGCCTTCAAAACACTTTCGGGATATGGACGCCTGTGAAGGGTTAAACTTGCCGCATGCGCGCATTACACTAGTCGGTTAAATTTGTATTGCAACATCTGATGTTATCTTACAGACACCTGCAAATCACAACTCAAAACACCGGTGGTCTCAACCTGTCATAAAAATAACGCATGAACGTTGTACAATCTCTGCATAACTCTTCCTGTGTATGCTCATCTGCTCAAAAAGCCTGATCCACTACGGCGTTGGAATGCACCTCAAAGGAAAATACATGCCCTTAATGCCCCCTGAACATTCTCGATCACCTCAAAACACTTCGTGTCTTCGATGAAGTTGCAGCCTCCAGAAGCCTGTACATCCACCTGTCCAGCATCCCTGAAAAGCATAGCAAGACTTTGCGAGTAGTTAAAAATGGCTACAAGTTACATGTTTTATCCCGGGTTTATTTTTCTGCAATCATACCGGTGGACTTGATGGAGATGCATACCTGTTAATGCAAATGTACCGCCAAGTACCGCACATAGCCGAGTAATAAAGTGAAGGAAACTCCGGCGCTCCTCTTTAATTGTCACAGTGATAGGAGAAAGATCATACAAGAAGTATACAGCTGTATCACAAAAGGAGGTGGTCAGCTAATTATGGACTTGAAGACAATGTATATTACTTATATACACCAAGTCGCTCACCTGGCCAGCTCCTGTCAACCTCCTTCATAGGAACAAAATATTCTGTCACCGAAAACTGATTTGTCGGTAAAACATCTTTTGAAAGGTATTTATACTCCGTTGGAACAATCTGCAGTCAACACACAATGACTTTCCAATTATAAAATTATCACCAGCAAAATTAAAGAGGCATACGTAATGCAAACAAGGAGGAGCAAAAAAAGAATAAATATCTGGTTCTTAGGTAATAGAGCTATAAAGTCTGATCTGGGGTAAGCGACAAATTCAAGATCCAAAGACACCTAAGTCGCCAAGAGTTAGTTGTGAGATCAAGTTGGCATTTAATTACTCCATAGGTGATGAGGAAGAATTCCCAAGACCGTGAGCTGCTCGAATACTAGCAAAATTCGTCAAAACCCCAACCAGTTCAGAGGTTTTTTGCCCAATAGTATGTGCGTTAATATGAATTATAGAGCATACAAAAACTACAAGCTGTACTCATATCTTGTGAATTGCACTCAATACACCTTTCTTCACAATGAAAAGGTCTCATACACAACAGCATATATAATGAGAGTTGTTTTGTGCAAGGATTTGATGATCTAAAGAAATAGGTGTAGAAAATGATGGCTAAAGAGAAGGCCCTAGTAATCATTCTCACAAAATGGAAGCATCAGTGGTGAGGAGCATGATGGGCAGGGATCAGAAAGACACCAGAGTAATTAATGATAGAAAATTGGAAAATGTATTCAAAAGCCATATCAGAGGAAGCTATAGTGGACAAGCAGGAATATCTGTATATCCACTTTGGATTGTTCCTCGTCCTTCAAGAATCTCTCTATGGACATCTAACTAAAAGCCCAGGACTCATTAAGATGCTGACTGACTGGAAGAGTTATTGTCCTTGAACCACCCAACGTTCTCAATATGGTGGACTGGGGGGGGGGGTTTGTGATTTTTCTTTTGCTTCTGCTTTGTTTCTTGTTTATTTTTCGTGGTACTGTCCTCATGTTTTTGACACCGGGACTTGAATCATAACCTTTGGGTTGCCTTCCAAAAAAAAAGACAGGACAATATCTTAATCTCCATAGTTATTGCTAAGGACTAAGGAGCAACTGTTAAAAGACAACCTTAAATCCTCACAAAAATGCAGCCAGAGTTCTCGAGTGATCAAAAAAAGTCCTACATATCAATGAGCTTTGTACTGTCATCTTTCATAAGGTGTTATGCATACTTCTCTTAGATGCTGCATGACACCATCGTGCTGGATCCAATTATTGAAATCAGTGGCAGGGGCCCACAGGGGCATGCACATGCCAGGGCTGCCAGAGCTTACCCCTATCTCTTCTTTTTTCAGGGTCATCAGGCTGCGATGATGAGAAAGGCACATGAAGGGCCACCTTATCTCGTTCCTGAATGCTGGTCCTCTGTGAAGGTTGCAACCCTACCCACATTCCATTCTTACTATGGACCCATGTGTCAGAAAACCCACTGATGCATAGAGATCTCACTCTAGCCAATAAGTGTCTCGAATCATCAAAAATAATTCCTCCCATACAATGATTGATGGTCAAGGAATTCTAGATCAGATCGGGGTCCAGGATCGGACCCCCCCCCCCCAATGTCGATCTGGGATCGGATCAGATCGGCCAATTCCGGGATCAGCCGGGATCGTGGGAATGGACTTGGGGGGGAGGGGATCGGCCGGGATTTTGTATAATTACATTTAATGACTGGTCATATCATGGGGAGATCCTGATCGGTCGGTCTGGAGCAGAATCGGATCAGTTATGGCCGATTCCGATCCGGATAGGCTGATTCCGATCCGGATCGAGTGATTCCACAATCCAAGTGGATGGTACATCTCAATCAAGTCAAGTCTCCAGCAGGATGCAGCCAACTGAGCCTAGCCAATAATGGCATTCTTCCTCCATTATCCAACATCATATATTTCTGTATCATCCATTCCCATGGAAAAAATATACCTCACTGATTCCCATTTGTGATTGGCATATAAACATAAGAATTGAATAAAAGAAACATAGATTGAGATCTGACATGAAATGAAAGTCTAAGGATGGTCGTGTCTATGGATCTCAAAATCTCCATAAGCAAGGCACATTGTAGTAGAATATGGATAACTCCCATCCCATAAACAAGTAGGCTTCTCTCTCTAGACTTTTCTAGTGAGAGATGCTCTGGGGAAATAGGTGGACATCGTGGCCGAATAGTATCCCCTTGGGGAGGGGACATCAAGTGGCCGCTGGCAGAGTGCGAGCACCCTGGGACTCCAGGGGGCAGGGGGCTTCCGATGACAGGGTGCCTCCTCTGGAGGCCATGTCCTCTCTGTTGACAGCGGCGGATGTTTCGGCGACGACTGGGAACAGCGAGCTGCTGAGGGGGTTGCTGCTTCCCATCACAGAGAGTGTGCAAGGGTCCCCCAGCGCCAGGGCCGACATCAGAAAACAAAGATCAGGGCAGCGCGGTGCGATGTCCGGAGGAATCTGACGGCAAGGGTGCCCAAGATCTCTGTGCTTCGGGCAGGAGAGAGAAGCAGGCTACTGTTTCCATCCGGACAGGCCCAATTCAATTTTTAGACCACCTGCTCTGGGTGAGTCTGCTGCGTTGGTGGTGGCAAAGCAGGATCTTGTGACCCTAATGCTGCTGCCTTGCGACAATCAGGAGGATGCCTATGTCAGTGCCTTCGCCCTGCTGGATGAAGATGCCACTGTAGTGAGGGGCAGGACCTGTCAATTTGGAAGTGACAATGAAGCAGCCAGTCAGTAGGATGTTGATGGCTCAGATAAGGCCAGGGTAGGTACGGAGGAGGTGAAGGCCTTTCTCAAGGAAGTGGGAATTTCTGTACAGACCAGGCAAGGGAGGTGACCGAGAAGGTTGGCATATCCTTCTCCGCGGCAGAGAAGGACTTGAAGGGAGTTTTCTCAAAAATCAATAAGCGATGGAGTGCCAGAATCAGGGAGGGAGAAAGATCCCTGCTGAGAGAGGGAAGATTGAGTGTAGAAGATGGGGGAGTGAGGGCGTTTGAGTATCATGTTGTGGACTCTTTCATGGAAAGAGAGGGGGGTCTGGAGTATGGAGTATGTGGATGTGCTTTGGGTAATGGGAGCAGGATGAGAGTGACATCACGAGGAGTTCGGAGGGGCAAGAAAAGTCATGGGGGTGTGATGTGTGGGTAGGGTACTGCTACAGCGTACGACTTTGTGGTGATAGCAGCAGAGAAGAAGACAAATCTACATAGGCGAGAAGGACCCATTTCCAGCAGCATTCAGTAGTCCAGCAACGTTTTTGGCTTTGGAACAGGCAATGGTCCCTTATTGAAGATGAGATAGTCTGGTGGCTAATCTTTCGTGCCGCCCTCTGTTTGCTGGAAGGAGGACAGATTAGGGGGGTTTTTAGAGGAATGTCACGTCATGAACATGCTGTTTTGATGATGTGTAGTGTAGTGCTTGAGTGTAGGAATGCCCTGTTGTTTTTCTTATGTTGTTTTATCTTCTTCTTCCCTTGTTGGTTTTTTGGGGAGTTAGTGTGGATCTCCTTGTATACAGGGTGGGGTGGGGTTTTTTTTATGTGTCTCACCTATAGTTGTACATTCTATTTTCTCTTTCATCAATATTTATGTGGTACCATCCACTTTCCAAAAAAAAAAGCTCCATCCCATATATACTTAAGCATTAAGAAACAAGAAATTGCAACAAATGAAATAGGAACCCATATAAACATTACAGTACGGAAATACAATGCTTAAGAAACCTAGACCATCAAACTGAGGAAAAATCCTGGCAGAACCTTTAATTTTGAAGCAAATGCATGTCATGCATGTCAAAACAGTTTGCATGTATTGGGATTTGCTGGCAACTAACGTTCATAGTGAACAAACAGTCAAATGATGGGGTTCTGCCTAAAAGTAATTATCTGCATCAGTTTGACCAGATTCTTGCCCTCCACATAAAAGATGGTAAGATCACACCAGAATATTGATTGTCACGAGTAAGAGAGGTACAAAAAAGACTGTATGGAACAATGAATTTTCTACCTCAATAACTTCAACCACCTAGGCAGGCGATTATGAAAAGTAAATTCTATCTTGTTCGGTTATTGACAAAGGAAATATGAACACTACGGGGACCAATGTGCTCTTAATAGTTAGTGAACCTTGCATTCATCTCAACATCAATTAAAGGAAAATGAATCAAAGATTTGTCCTCCACAATATACCATCAACCAATGCCATTCATCTTCAATTTGGGTTCAAATGTTTGTTCTTTTTATATTGCTCATAATCGACCCAAGCCCTTCACAACATCAATAATTCTTTTGAATCTTCCTTTTCCTTTTGAAGATAACCAACGACCGGTTATGATTCATTGAATCTTCTGCACAATATCAAAATTCAAAACCATCTAAAAGAAATAATAAAATTTCATCAATCTAATTCACATGATCTTAATCCAACTACAATTTTGGGCCATACAGGAAGGTCAATCAGCAACTTATGAGTTAAGACAGAGATCACATTGGAAAATAGCAACTCCAAGAGATGAAGTGCATTTACAGCTAGAACAAGTAATGATTGCTATTTACCAAAATATCTATGTCCTTGAACATCCACAACCATCTGTTTGAAACAGAAGGGGGAAATCCACTAAAAACTAAATCTGTAGTCTTCTCCACATAGAATAATACCATAACTGCAAAGCCCTTTCTGTACTAAAAGAATTGTCTTGGAGATAGTTTACTTGTTAAGAGGCCAAATTTAAATGGGTAAATCTGGCACAATAATAAAATTGCTGGATTACCTTGATATAATACTTGAATGTTCCACTTGTGTCACGCAGGATCCTTGTGGTACCGTCCAGTGGATTGTGGATTCCTGGATACTTTGGGCCAAATGACAAGTCATGGATTATGTGGCTTACATTCACATGAGATGATCCTCCGAAAATCTGCATGTGGTTGAACAATAGAACAGGGGACACATAAATGGCAACATATAAGTAGATACACTAGGCTGAGTGAAACATAAGGCATATATATGCAGCAGGATATCAAACATTTTGTAAAGATATAATATTAAATTTTAAAAAAATAAAAAAATCAACTCCAAGACCACCTGTTGTGCAACAAAAATGTTCAATCCATGAACTGATATATGGAAGTTCCCGGCAACCCTCTGAACATCTAAAACTCCATAAACCTGTACAGACAAAAAATCTTATATTTAGCAGCTAAAATAAGATCTAAGTTCTTGAGGACTCAAGGATATAAAGTGAAATTTTTGAAAAATACCCGGCATCCTTCACCATTTTCCAATGCATGTTTCACACTCTTTACCATTTTCTCTGCATCCTCGCTGAATCCATGTTCTTTAGAAGATTCTTCATGGTGAGTTTCATTTCCATCTGCCAAAAATTATGATCATTCAGACAACTCATATGCAGAAGTTGGATGTCATAGAAAATGTGACTAATATTCGAGATGCAATAGAGTGAATAGCAAACAGATCCAGAGTGTAACGAAAAAAGAAATGATGACAAAGAACCATGGCCCGCAGTGTAGTGAAAAAAGAAGTTACCCAAAGCCCCCTGCAAGTCCCCTGACCATTCAGACTCCTACTGTTTTTGAACCAATGACCTTGCTTCCTAGAGTGGAATCTTGGACAAACTGCTATAAGTGAGGCAGTCTAAACTAAAATGTTTTACCATTAAGTTAGCAGCTAGGAGTGCTTCCAAGGAAGCAAATTAAAATGTTTTAGATCACCATAAAATAAGACCATATGGGAGGTCAGTGTCAAGTTGTCTTCCCGTGTTAAAGTGTATCAATGGCGTAAGGATTTATGTGAAGATGATGATGCTGAAACCAGAGTTCAAGACAAAATAGATAAAAGGCAAAAAATTTTGAAAAGTGGATGGTAGATTGTTGAGACACGGAAAGTGAGAAGATATTTATGGTATATATATATATAAGGTGGGATTTTGATGATTTTTTCATTTTTGATTGCGGGGCGTGCCAATCTGTCAAGCAGACAGAATTTGAGACTCGCTTGATGCAAGATTTTTGAGGGGTATATGCGTGTCCATTATTGGACGGTTGCACCTTTGTTTAATATATTTGTTCAGGGTGTTTATTTTTACAGACGATTAAGATATCGTGTTGGACCCTTTCTCCACCGGTGTAAACACCTAGTGTTTATGTTTATTTACATCGGATTGAATCGGAACACCTTTGATAGATAAGTCGAGATTTGTGTTTTATGAAGGAAAGGCCAACATGATTTTGGGGGAGCGTATGCTCCTTTCATATTTTAACATATTCTTTTTAGAACGAACAGGCAAAGATTGAGAATTTATTAACATTTGAACAAGTGTGTGTCAGACAAAGTTTCTGTATGAACGGAGTTTCGACATAAAGACCACATGAATATTTATGATGAACATATAATCATACATCGGGCAGAGTCTCTGCTTGGGCAGAATCTAACCATGGAGGTATGCACATATGAACATATATGGTGAACATATGAGTGCGTCTCGGGCAGAGTCTCCACTTGGAGGTACGTATATATGAACACAAACATTTCATCCTCATGGAGTCTAGCTCAACATGAGGGGAATGAACACGTGAATGTTTAAATATTTTAGTTCCATGGAGTCCCGTTCAACATGGAAAATACTTAAACACAAACACATGAGCATATAGCATTTTCATTTCCATGGAATCTCGCTCAACATGGAAATGTTCAAACACAAGATTATATAAATTTTTATCTCCAAAGAGTCCCACTCAACGAGGAGATATTTTAAATATATGAAATTAAATTTCATCCCCGAAGAGTCCCACTCAACAGGGGGGAGAAATACACAAGATTTCATATTTTTTAGGTCAACCTTGGCTTGCCGAGCACGAGCACGAACACTTCACGCGAGCTTCTTCTTCAATGACGATCCTCGACCAGGGCAACCACCATCATCCATGTTTTTGTTGTTTGGAGGGGTATATATAGAGTTTTAGTTTTAAGGGGGTGTGAGGAAAGAGATCTACCCAGATGGATGTCCATTTGGGTAGACCCCCTACTCGGATGGACCTGGATCGGTCCATCCGAGTAGAGGTTTCCTATCCATCCGAGTAGGGGAAATTCCCCTCTACTCGGATGGACCATCCATCCGAGTAGGAATTCCCTACTCGGAGGACTCCCTCCTTGGTTCTTCTGTAAAAACAACCTCTGGCATTTCACCGAGGGTTGTTGATCTTCCCACTCCTTATGACGAGAGGACTTGGGATTCTTTGCTTGGCGTCCTTCCGACGAAGACGAAGAATTGTATTGTGTCGTCTTGCAAGTGTTGGTGCTTCCTCTTGCAAGCGAAATTTGGTGTTGTATTCTTCTTCGAAGTGTCGATCTTGTTGACATCGCATTGTCGAAGAATTTGGAGTTGTATTCTTCTTTGAAGTGTCGTTCTTGTTGAACATGAACTCCGTCGAAGAACTTAAAGTCGGCCTTCGTAATAAGCCTTCCTCTTGACTTAATAAAAAGGCCGAGTTCCAATATTACATAAGTAAACATCGGATCGATATGAATACTTTCTGGCATTCCTATAAAATGCCCATTGTAAAATTTCAGGGTCCAACATAGATAAAAGGCAATTTCTTAGAACATGGTCAAGATTATAGCTAACCATTTCAATTTTGGGATAACTAGTCTACATGCATTATTCTACAGTTTTCCTGGCAGGGTTTATGCCCCATGAATGCATAGATGTTTGCATGTTTATGGAGTGGTTAAGCTTGTTTGATGGAGGACTTAGTGTTAATGTTCAATAATACATTCTCTCAACTCTTGCAACTACAAAAGTTTGTGCTTTTTCCTTTCTATTTCTTATTGATTCAGGTAAAATGCAACATGCCAACATACAGTTTTCTAAGCACAGAAATTCATGCACTAAATCTCACTTCTATCAGCAATAATAGAAGTTCTATTATCATAGTTCCCACTACTACAAATGAAATAGCCACTTGTTAGCCTACCGAGGGACAAAAGAACTCAGGTAAATGCCAGTAAGACCGATAAACCTTTTTGGAAAGGACAAGAAATACCAAACACAAAACTACTCAAAGAATTGGAAATGTAATGCATGAAATAATTACCATGTGTGTGCGATGGATGGCCTTTTTCAACGAGATCTGAGAAGTATTCAGAGTCAAAAATTTGTCCTTCTTTATTCAGGTGAAGCTGTAGCATAGGTCCCAAATATTCAGATGAATGTCCAAAATCAAACAATCACTTATGTAACAATGTCAAAGGACTATGATGGATAAAAAGACAATGAAAGGATGTCTTTTTTTGAAAAGTGGATGGTACCATGGATTATATTAAGAAAGGAAACAATGTACAAGTGTAAGAAGCCCAAAAAGCCCTTTACAAAAGAGAACCCACATGGAGCCTATGTAAACCCACTAACTCCTCAGCAGAACAAAAAGGGAGGAGTTAAATCCTTTACAAAGATGCTCGGCCCAGAAAAGGATTTTTTCAATCAAAAAGGAAAATAGTATTTCCTCTGTCTTGGCTTCATGAACAATCTATTGTTTCTTTCAGTCCATATGGCCCAAAGTGTACCATGCAAGATCAGCCACCAAAACATTATATCTTCCTTGGAAATTGGAATATGTCAAAGGATATGTAAAAAATAGATATTTTTAATATCATTCACATGGTGGCAGAAGATGAATATTCAATTTATATCTTATCGGCATAATTATCATTCAGTCAAGAAAGTGATCAAACATGCTTCTCAACAAGTGACCAGCTAACATCCCTACTTTTTGCGGGCCAAGAAGGTAGAGTAGTGGGAAAAATTGGGCTTTTTGCAAATAACCATTGGTAGAAGTGAATTTGCAAAAAATTGTTCCTCAAAATGCATTAGTAGGCATACCCTTGTCTAAAATCAAATAGTGCAAATATGCCATCGCCGTAACCGGAAGTTACCTCCCATGAGTTTAATCACGGTTAAGCTTAACTCAGTTGGGAAATGTTTAAAGTACCCTGGGTTAAAGAAGGGACGTCGGGACTGTATCCCAACCTCGATGTCCCACGTTCTCTCTCAACCCCATCTCGATCTCCCAAAAACCCTTATTCTACCTTCGCTCAAACCCGCCGCCATCTCCCAAAACCCTACCTTCTACGGAAGAGGCAGAAACCCTACCTTTGACGGAAGAGACGTGCGAAGGGGAAGCATTGTGGAGCCCCCTAAACAATATGCAAAAAATAGAATTAATCCATACAAATTGAAACAAAGTACTCTCTAAGACTAAGCAAAATATCATAAAATCACCCCCCATCTGGTGCATCCATAAAAACGTCGGCATTTGCTTCTTTCCCGGGTCAAGTTAAAAGTCCTACAAGGTCATTGACAGAAACACATGAGAGTTTCACCTTGTCGTTGGGGTGTTTGGGAAGAGATCGAGAGGATGAACCCTGACTCAGGTTCTCGCCAGCTCCTTTCCCCTTTTTCGCTTCCAGCCGGGTTGAATGCCGGAGCTGTCGGTGGTCCTTTCTACTGAACTTCACGATCTACTAGAGCTCCTTTCTCGTTGCTTTCTCCTTCCTCGAGCAAAGCAGCTGCTACTCTATCCAGCGAAGCAGGCGCAGCTTTCTCCTTTCTCAGACACAATCGATGGAAGATGGGAGTTGTTTGAAACCCTTAAACACCCCTAACGGAGTAGCATTTAGGTCATTACACATGCACTTAACAGGAATCTAAGTATCTTCTTCAAATATTCGCTTTCCATGGACGGAAGTTAACTACGACGGCATATTGCACTATTTGATTTTAGAGAAGAGTATGCCTGCTAATGCATCTTGAGGAATGGTTTTTTTGCAAATTCACTTATAACAATGGTTTATTTGCAAAAATAATAATAATCCAGCCCATTTGTGGACTCATAACAAATTGCCAAGAGAAAATGTAATGAGCCTTTCCATTAAGTCATTGTTCCTTCAGATGTTGCTCGGCAATGCAGAGGGATTATCTCATTTACTTCAGTTTATGTAATATAATCCCTCACAATCTTTTCCATAAAGCTACATATCGTCAAACCTATTTTGGGGGGAAAGTGGATGGTACCACAAATATATATTAAAGAAAAAGGGATGTACAAGTAAAAGCAATGAGCTCTCAAAAAAGCTACATATCCTCTACTAATTTCAGTGGCAACCAAACTCTACTTCTTGTAGCCAAAAATGCTCCATCATAATTAGTAACACTGACCAATCAAACAGCCATTCTTCTTTGCTTCAGCATTCTCTTTCCCATCCAATAAAACATAGCCCTATGTTTCATTAGGATCCACACCTTTCCAGAAAAATGAGCTCATGATTGACTCAATTTTCCTTTCCTCTCTCAGAACCAGCATCACTGACATATAATACTGGACTACAGAATGAGGTACAGTCTAGTACAGCACCAATTTTCCACCAGCTTATAGCAACTTGGCTTGCATTCTTTCCAGTCTCTGATCAAATTTCTGGTCAAAGCCACCTAATCTTGCACTCAGCGTTCCACGAGCTATTGGTAAACATGAACACCTGATGGAAACAAGGAGCTGCCGTTTGCTCTTATTCTCCTGAATAACAGTCCTAATCATCACAGAAACAACTAAATGGAACACAGATTAAACTGCACGTATGTGAATCACATCATTGTTTCCCAGCAAGTTTGTTTAATGGGGATCAAAGTTTATACTCCTAATGCTGTAAAGATAGAGTCTAGACATGGGACTTACAGAATTACTGTTATGCCCAGAACAATGAAACTAGATCAAGACTTCAAGTTTTAAATGCATGTGGAAAAAAATCAATTTTGAATGAACCCAAAACCTTGGATTAGTTGTCATCTAAATCCTATAATTATCAGTAGAAATTTGGCGACAAGTGATGCGAGTACTTGCATTTTCTGTTAAGCTTGCTGTTTATGGAAGGCAGTTCAAAAATCTGGCTAATGAAAATTACAGGGCCATATTTTTATGACCATTTTCTCCCATTTCTGCAGAACAGGGAGAGTGCCATTTTTTTACCACACCTTTAGCCACTCTCACCTTAGTCTTCCAGTTTCAAATCAGATGGTCTAAGTGAATAACTTATGTTTGGTGCTCCCAACCTCTCGCCACAGAGATAAGTTGCATGCCCATATTATTTTCTGCTTCACTTAACCCTTTTCATTTTCGCAGCTTATTCAAATTACTTCAATTCTGATCGCCAAGGACAATGGATGTCCGGCAATTCTTGTTTTTAAGATATGACATTCTTTTACTTTCAAAAAACAGATATGACATTCTTTATTAGTGTAAAAAATTGATGATACATGCACTTCCCAGAAAATGTACTGCTGCATATCACCTTATCTTAAAAAAAATGCAATTTGAGTAAAAATTTGTCCTGCAACACTTATGTGGAAAACAAATATAAAATGACACTGATTTAAGGGAAATCATCCACTGGATCAGGTTACTTCAAAAAGAAATGCTTACTTGAATATGATGAAGTCTATGTCAAGGTAAAACAATGACCACTAAGTATTAATAACAGTTAAAAGTCATGAAGCTTGTAGTCAAAACGTCTTGGTAGATGTGAATAATATACATATGTACAATCTTAACAAGTATTTCTTACTTTCCATATGTTCGTATCCAAATCAACTTCATGTTTGCCTGACATATCGATAGCATCCACACTCAAAACTACAAACATAGGACCACATGGTTAGCAACAGATTATTTTCAAGCCCTGAAATATCAGTGTCAAGACAAAACAAGTACAAGATGCACATTTATGAGAGAGCGGAGTATGATAGGTTAGTATTCGACCTTGACAAGGTAATGACGGAAATGTCATGTTTATATGGATTGGAAGAGTTTCTCCACGCTTCAAATCTACAGACATCTGGCCAAACAAAGTTTCAGAAAAATGTGGAAAAGGGAATGGAAAGAAGAGCTGAACAATCTAGAAAATACTGATGGATAAAAGAAGGATAATGCATATGAAACTATAAAACTGTGAGGCACTTTCACATTGACAAATAGTTGCAGTAGCATATCATGCTTCAATGAAGTTATACTGACTTACTGAGACACACAGCTTCATATTTTTTTTGGTTCACAAGCATTAGGACTTCATTTTCAAGTACATCCTTAATTCAAGAATTACTATAACTCAGGTAGTTTTAAGCTTATCACTTTTTATTGTCAATTTGTCATATTGTAATAGTTAACTATGGATGCAACTCTTTGATGTCCTGAATAGAATGGGGCTTGGGGTTTGGGGCTTGCAGCTCTGGATTGTCACTTTGTCATATTGTAATAGTTAACAGTGGAAAGCAGCTCTGGATTGTAAATTTGTCACATTGTAATAGTTAACTATGGTATGAGGCTAGACTTGCAAGATGGAAGGCGAGATTGTTATCTTATGGGGGACGACTGACTTTGTGCAGTTCGGTTTTGGATAGTCTCCGTACTTATTTTCTGTCTATGCTCCTCACTCCCAACAGAGTGACTAGGAACCTTGAAGCAATCCAAAGCAGATTCTTTTCGTATGGTAGTGTGGATAGGTGCAGAGGTTGGCATGACATTTCTTGGGGTAGAATTACTACCAGTAAGAAACATGGAGGTCGTCAGAAACTTCAATTTCACTCTCCTGTGTAAATGGCTACGGAGGTTGGTAATGGGGAAGAGGGGTTATGGTCCAAGGTGATTAGATGCCGCTACTCCTGTTCCTCTAGGATTTGGGACCTGGCCCCCTCCCCCCAAGAGGATCTCCCCTCTTTGGCTGGATATCTCCTATTGCAGGGACCTTCTTGTCGCGGGTGTTCGGATCCCACTGGGAGATGGTCTTAAGTGCCTCTTCTGGAGGGACAGATGGTGTGGAAACTTCACTTTGGAAGCCTTGTTCCCTGGTCTCTTCGCTATTTTGTCAGCTCCTACTGTTACTGTGGCCCAGACCTTCGATCAGCACATCCCAGGGGGGTCATAGGCTCCAACTTTTAGGCGTAACTTCACTCAGGTGGAGGTGGAGCAATTCCAGAGTCTTCTATCCTTGCTCCTATCCTTCCTCTTGCAAGATGGGGAGGATGCGTGGAGCTAGAGATGGGGGAAGAAAGGCATCTTCTCGGTCAACTCAGCTTATGTAGTTTGCTCGGATGGGGTTGTGTGATATGGCTTTTTTTCAAAAAGTGTGGAGGTCGAACAGTCCTCTTAAAGTCAAGCTCTTGGCTTGGAGGATTACCCATGGGAGGGTTCCCACCGGGGATAGATTAGCCCGCTTTTTACTGGATTTTCCTACCTATTGTCTCTATGGCGCCAAGGAGGAGTCATTGGACCACCTTTTTTTGGATGCTCCTGTGCGCAGGGGGTGTGGAGGGGGATTGCTACAATCATCTTGCGGGGTGATGTTGTTGTTTGCTTCAGAAGTGGGACAGGCCTTAACCCCTCAAGCTGGACAGGACAGTCTGGTGGCTTATCCTTCATGCCACTCTATGGGTGTTGTGGGGTGAGTAGAACCACCGTATCTTCAAGACAGTCGGGCGCGGAGGAAGCTCTTTTACTTTTTGTTTGGGATAGGATGAAGGAATGGCCATTCACTCTTTCGAATGTGAATTCATCTATATCTCCTCTTTTTGGGTGTTTGGGGGGATAATCCTTTCACACCATCTTGGTGTGGTCACGTTGTATAGGTATGTTGTGTTGGGGTGACTTCTTTTTGGGTTTTGGCCCACCTATAGTTGTACATTCTCTTTCATTTTAATATACTCATGGTACGACCCACTTTCAAAAAAAAAAAAAACAACTACGGATGCAGATATGAAGGCATGAATGTAAAATGTAGAAAAGTCACTTCTGAAAAGACTGAACTTCATGTAATGTATCTCTTTGTTACTTTGACCAAATAATAACCACTTCTCGTCAGACTACATATTAACTAATAAATTTAAAATGAGAAAAAAATCTACCAACTGCTCCATAGCCCATTAGATTGAGTGTTGCAGACTGTTGCCATGCCTACTGTTTGCATGTTTACTTATGCAGAAACTATAATCATAAAAGAAAACGAAGTTGAAAATGATAAAGTAATACCGAATATTTGACATTCATTGAAGAATAATTCCCTAGAACTTGAGATACTAAAATTCAAATTGCAGTTTTCCACTTGTTGCTTATCTTTTCTGGTCAATGTTCAGTTTTGCAATGTGGCCAATGTTCTCAAACTACAGGCATGACATATGACATGCATGCAGCATGTGCAAGTAACTTAAAGAGAGAAGCCAAAGAAACCTCAGGACCCGACGGTTGACACAAAAAGTTAACAAAGAAAACACCCCAAAAAACCAGCCGGACACCCCCTGCGAAGGTGTGCTCCTGCCCGGACACCCCCTGCAGGGGTGTGCTGCGCACAGAACACCCCCTGCGGGGGTGTGCTCCCGCACGGCCACCCCCAGCGGGGGTGCGCCCGCGTGCGGCCACCCCCATCGGGCGGTCCGCAGGGCCTGCCTGGCCCGCTTCACCCCCCCCCCCCAGCGGGGGGGTTTGTGCTCTGCAGCCCCTGGCCCCTCAAACCCCTATAAATAGGGGGTAAGGGCCATGAAGAAAAGGACTTTTCTCTGCCCTCAGGGAACCCATTCCTGGGCTGGAAGATGGCCCTTTGGGCTGGGAGATGAAGCCCCCCCCCCCCCCCCTCTTTCGGGGGAGATGTTTGTTCTTCATATGAAGACCCCCATGTGGGCCCAAGTTTGTGTAAAATTACACAAAGCCCCACGAGGAGATAAAGTTTGTGTATGTGTGTATAAAAGTGCACATATACCCCTGTTATTCCGGAAAATTACGGAAATGCCCTGTTGTCCGAAAAATTGCAGGAATACCCCTGTTGCCCGGAAAATTGCAGATACGTCCCTGCGGCGGAAAATGGCAAAGATAGTTCGACAGTTCGTACCTTTTGTCCGATCTGGTGGAGCGGGACCCACGTCACTTCTATGAAGCGGTGTGCGCTCTCCCGGGGGTGACTAAGGTCGAACACATTGGGAATTCTCGGAAAACGTCAACAAATGGCGGAGAAGTCCAAGCAAGCCGATAAATGGCAGGAGTATCTGGAAAAGTCAATCAATGACGGAAATACCCGGAGGCCGGAACCACTCGGAAAAGTCAAGAAATGACCGAGAGGCCTGGCTCATGCCGTTTGCATGGCCCGGTGGAGCGGGACCCACGCCGTTTCTATGAAACGACGTGCGCTCTCCTGGACCAGGCTTACGGCAGACCGCTCCAAGTTTGGGATTGTCAAATAACAGCAAGAACCCTTGTACATGTCGAGATATGGCCGAAAGCTCGGGAGGTTAAGATACGACTGAAAATCCCCGAGAGGTCGAAAAATGACCGTAAAGCCCCGTGAATAGCCTCGGGGTTACTAACTTCGAACACCTGAGATAAACGGGTTCGAAAGAAATAATGAAACAAACACCCTAAAAACCCTTATAATAGAGGGGCATGGCCTTGAGAAGAAAGACACTACCACCAAGGGGATCTCTCCTTTGAAAAGAAAAAGGATTTGAAGGCTGGAAGAAGACCCAGTGTTTGTGCTCAGTTCTGGGGGAGGAGAAATACCTCTCTCTCCGAGCTCCGATCGTCCGTTGTCCGCACGTGCGCGCTGCTCCCCCCCCCCCCCCCCGCCCCGTGCTCTGTCCGTGCCTCGTGACGTGGAAAGACGAAGATGTCGTAGGTCAATATATAAAGACCCAAAATTTGTAATTAAGTCCTTCCGTGTTTTAAAATAATACGTATGTGAAGGCATGTTTATGTAAACGTCCAATGGAGGCACATACATCCATTGAGGACATATATGCAAATGTCATAAATACAAAATATTTGAAGATATTTGTGGAATTTTAATTGTCATCTAAATTCCCTAAATTTCGGCAAAGGACTTTTAACAAACGTATCGTATCGAAGGTATTCGGATTTTTACCTGATGTAAATGAAACACCGACTTCGGTCGATGGGGAATGGTCCAGTACACGACCACCCTAATCGCCTGAAAAACGGACGCGCGTGGAAAAAAAATATAAAATACTCGAAAGCTCAGGGTTTATACCCAATGCACCTCATAAATAAAAAATCTTTGTCTGTTTATTGTAAACAGTCTGGCACGCCCACGCTTGGATGTACATGCGTCCGCATTGCCATTACATCGAAACCTAGAAATCTATCCTCCCTCTCGAGAGTGATGTGAAAAAAATCTCTTTCCGCGTCCCACACCGACAAGAAACATGTATCTCCCAGCATATATGTCTACATAATTTGGCAAATAGAACCAAAGAGTAAACAAATGCAAATAAGAAACCTTCTCCATTTCCTTAGTGCCCTCTATCAGCTTTAATCTCCTCCTCATGTTTCATTGAGGACCATAGCAATACAGTCTCATTGGAAGGGAGCATTTAAACAACCTGAAGTAATATAGCCCTTGGTCACCTGACTACCTGGATATACCTTGCCCATCTCATCAAGGTGTAGAATATTCCAATTATGAGGCATCAAACACACACATTGCACTTTCAAATAACATCATTGATTGGTCACTGTATTTCCTTCACTAACAAGAAAGATGCCAGAGAAACATAATATGATTTTGAAGAAATTTAAACAAGGGGCAGAACTCCACCCACATATTGACAAGAAATACTGAGGCTATCCTCATTTGCGGGTGGGCCATTGCCCACACAGCTGTGGGGTAAGCTTCTACACCACCCCACCCCCCACCCCGAGAATTCGTACATGAGAGATGGAAAGCCCATCAACAAGTGATATACAATTGGTTGTCCCTAAGTTTTTTCCAGCAACGAAACTGCATGTATGAGTTAGAGTCCTCATGTCAACCAAGGCACCGGCATAATCTTATGAATAAGCATGTTGTTTGGGACAACATAGAAGTCCAAGAACTACATAGTGCGTCCAAATACATCACTAATTAGTAATTATAGGCAAGAGTCTTCCCGAATTGTCTAATAACAATTAACTATTCTAAGTAATACCATCAATTTGGGCACTTACAATCTAACACCCCGAGACTAAAGGTCTTAAGGAGAACACAACTTCTGGACACTACTAAAGATGCATATCTGATGTTAGTTGAAATGAGCCAACAATTATATAATTCCAAGTCTCAATCGTTAAGATTCAAAAACAGATGTTTCCTTGGTGCTTATTATTGAAACATGTCAAAATGTTCATGCGTCCAAAAGGGTTAAAACAAGAAGCTCCCCTATGAGTCATCAACTTAAGATAAAATTATGAGGATTATAAGAGTTATGCAGGAGAACCTGATGTACGGTATACGTTGTGAGATAATACTTCAGCTCATGCACAAACAAGGTTGCCATTATAGCTAACCCAATGATTGACACTGCAAAAGACGAAAAGGATGTTCAGTGGAACAATATTCATTGGGGAACTCTCATCTATGACACATGGACGCAGCAACCCCCATACCAACTGCATCATTATTCATATGTGCCAAGAAAAAAAAATCACATGGTCTGAATAGACATCCTTCAGCATACCAACTGCTCCAGATGACGTCTTTTTCAATAAATGCTCCTCTGCACGAGGGAATGCATCGAGGTTCCTCAACGCCTGTAACCTCATATCTAGCACCAACCTCTCACTCCAGTACAAGAAATTAATCTGCAAAGAAGAAGAGCGCAAAATGTGTACAATTCCCTATCAATAGAAACTTCGACTGAAAAAAAAACATTATTTATATCATTCCCTTGCCCCAGAAAAACAAGACTACGTCCTCGGCCATTCTTGAATGAACATTGGGGGTGATCAATCAATAAAACAAGAGAAAGGAAGACAACAATTCCGCGGTGAATAAGAACCGGCAACGCTGGTCTACTTACCCTTCCAAAGTTGCTCATAAAAAGAGCAACCAAAAGAAAAATCCCCACCCAGGGCAATCTACGGACGGAGAAAGACTACCCTAAAACCCAAACACCCGAACTTTCATCACCAAACAAATGCATGGCGAACACGCTGACAAAATGTTGAAACGAAAGGAAAAAAATTGCAAGATGCAGACCTAGCTAAAAATCTGACCTTCCGCCAAGCCCAACCGGAAAGAGGGACCAAAAATTTTATTTTCCCTCCACTGGCTCATAATCCAACAGAAAGCCTCGGAATTTTGGGGGCAAAACAAAACAACAAGAACAACTTCAGAAATTTCTGAAGAAAAAAGAAAAACAAAGTAGCCTCCAACGCAGATTCGCAGCCAATTCTCGTGACGACGTCGAATGAAATCCAGGCAGGAGAGAGAACAGCGGCCCAATTTTGATTGCGCCCGGAATCAGACATGACGATCCAAAAACTTACCGTTTGCGTGCTCCCCCAGACGGATCTGGCCGCTTTTCGGAGGTGGTGGCAGTGGAGAGCGGCGAAGAAGAAAGGGGGAGGACGGAGGGAGGGTGGGCAGAACACGACTCCAACAAGAATGGAAAAACAAAGAAAAAAATTTGATCCACCGCAAACAGGTCAAAACCAGAATCTTCATGGATCCAGGCGCTTGGGCCCTATTCGAGTGGGCCCACTGCGGATCCCGTGCCCATTTTTTTAAAAAAAATTACCGATCAGTCTCCACTTTTGATCTCTAATTTCTTTAAAAAATTATGTAGTTAGAGATCTAAAAATAAATTTCCAAAAATTAAAACTTAATCGTTAACTCTCCTTTTTTAACAAGGCTTTTAACTTGTGCGTCTTCGCACGAAAGTCCTCCCGTCCTTAGACTACTGGAGGACTATGTGGAAATTTTTCTCTTCTTAACATTATTATCTTCCTACTTTGGATATTTATATGGCTCTGGCTTAATTAAAAGCTCTAACATTTATTTTAAATATATATATGTATATGTAGAACTAATATAGCTTGGAGAACATTTCCATTTTTAAGAAATACTTTTATAAAGTTAGGGTGACATTCAATTGTCTATGTGGACAATGGTGGTATTTGGTTTTCAATTTTTTTCATAAATCCCCTCTAGAGTGCATTGATATTTTACCTTACACATTCTTGTATATTTGAGATTCATGGAGAAAAATTGTCATATGAATGTATGTAGTCATCCATATGCGTAGTATCATGCCTTATTTTAAAAAGTTCTCTATTTATGAAAATATCTATAGTGTTATGATTTTAAGAGATCCAAATAACATAGGTTTAGTTGTTGGAATGTGTACCTGATGCGGAAGTCATCCCACGTGTGAGGAGGAAGGCGGCATCAAAAGATGAAGCTGGAAGACTACCAATGCATATGACTCCGGGAAGAGAGACCCATTACCCCTCGAATATGTCTTTGATTCCTCACTCTATCTGTGTGTAGTGTGTGTATGATCTAATGGGGAGTCACATCTATTGTATAGAGAGGAGGAACCAGTCCCAATAGACCTAAATATGATCTAGCCGATAACAAGATCCTAATGGATACCTAATAGGTTGAGCTCATTAACATATTCCTTTAACTGGATCTAATGGTGTGACTAAAGTTGTGCAGCCCAAGACAAGTGGACCACAATATGGGATAAAAATCTAAGATTCTCCCACTTGGTCTAACTTGTCACAAACATATCAAATCTTCCTTTGAAAACATACATATAATATGGACTATAAAGTTTTAAAATGACTCTTGAAGATTTGATGCATTAGGCTTGCACTAAAAGGGAAAAACACGATACATGCACGTATGATTAAATCAAAGCCACACACCACTCCAATTAATGAAATCTAAAGAATTCAAATACAATAAATCAAATGATAAGGGTTATGGTAATAAATATATTCAAATCACACACCACCTTTCATATACCACAATGTCATAACTCACTACAACCGAACACCAAACTTGAAAAGATATATAACTTAAACTTAATGTTTATTTGTTGGTCACCACTTAAAACATACATGTTGTGTTGAGTGTGTCTTTAATATTTTGATGATGATTTTAATGATGGCTAAAACATTTTGTTGTTGATAATGTCTAAACACTCATACTTTGATTTTGATGATGACATATTGTACATATTATAATGATGACTAAACAACATGTTTTTGATACTTCATATTTCATATTGATGACAATGGCATGTTTTGATGGTTCACACTCATATATACAAGTTTACACAACTTTGTCACAGTTGCATCGACACACATTGCCAAGTCGACACACATGGTCTACCCAGTAAGCTCCTGAGAATAAAGTTACAGTTGCGTCGACACACATGCAAGTCAGGTCAACCACATAGTCTGCCTAGTAAGCTCCTGAAGAACAAAGTCACAATTGCATCGACACACATTGCAAGTTAGGTCGACACACATAGTCTGCCCAATAAGTTTCTGAAGAACAAAGTCACAATTGCATCGACACAAGTTGAAATCAGGTCGACCCACATAGTATGTCCAGTAATCTTCTGAAGAACAAAGTTAGTTGCGTCGATACACATGTAAACATGCGTCGATGCACCTCGAGTGAAAATTCAAAAACGAAAAGGGGATGAATTACAAAAGGTGTGACTTATTCTTGGAGATTATGGGGGAATTTTTATTACCAAAATACCTTTTCATCCAAGTGGCAATGAGGAGAAGGACTTGTTAACACGTTGCAACCTGGGTGAACCCTAGGTTTCTGTGCACATGACGTCTCTCATGTACAAGGGAGTGCACTGAGGTTATAAAAAGCCTCTTGTCTCATCGAAAGGAGGCATCCATCGTAGATAGCAAGGCCAAGCATAGAGAGAGAGTGTGTGTGTGTGTGTGTGCTGAAAGAGTAGTAGATCAAAGAGAAGAGCAATAGAGGAAGAAGGAGCAGTCATGCAAAGGAGAAGCAACAGAGCTGAGAAGAGAAGCAGATCTGAAAGAATGTGGAAGAGGAAACTAGTGCAAGAGCAGAAGCACGAAGCTCAACATCTATGGAAGAACTCAAGAGAAGTAGTTCAGATCAGAATCACTCTACAAATTCAGATATGAATAGAGTATCGTGAATTGAAGGAGAACTCCATCTGATCTTCTCAAGGGCTTTTAATTCAAGCTCTCAGCAGATATCTCTCAACGAGGAACATCCAATTCATCTTTCTATTCTTCATCTTTATGGAATGTTCATCTGAATTTGTTTTTTATTGTGTTTGAGCAATCTACACAAGTGTTCTGTATAGATCTCAGTGCATGTGTTTGAGTGGATTTGATCTATGCTAGAGGATCTGATCTAGTGCGAACTTGATCTAGCTTAAGTGTGTGTGGAGCCATCATGCTCTAGTGTGTGTGTTTGAGCTATCGTGCTCTAGTCTGTGTGTTTGAGCCGTCGTGCTCTAGTGTGTGTTTGAGCCGTCGAGCTCAAGTGTGTGTGTTGTACTCAGGTTTTGAGTAGTGTAGCTTCACTGTGTGAAGGGTGGATGTAGGAATCACTAGTGTGATTTCTGAACCACCTAAAAATCTTCTGTACAGTGGTTTGATCTATTTTGTACACTAGATGTATGCATAAAGATTTCGCTTACACACTACTTGTCGATTTTCTCACACACTAGTCTACAATTTAATCACATAAGCATATCAAATCAGTGTGGTTTTCGTTCAATTGATTTATAATCTAAAGTAATTTTTAAATGCTTAAGCTTCCGCTGTGATTGATAGTAGATCTATTCCCCCCCCCCCCTCTTCTAGATCTATCCACCCACTTGTTCGATCCTACAATACATTCTGCTAACCGCAACCCATAGCCAACATGTATATACAACAAAAATGAGATAGGCAGAAAATAAATAGAAGAACTATGACATAAACTCGATCACAAATAACAAATATAATGTCAACTGAAAATGTATACATATCGAGAGAATTAACAAGACTCATTCGAACAACATGACTACAAAAGATGCCAGTAAGTAGTCCTTTAGTGAAAGGGCTAGCAACCATAAGATCTAATCCAATATGTTCTATAGACACTTCATGATTCTTCACTCTATCTTTAAGAGCAATACTTGATATCCAAGGCTCTACCACCCTTGGATGCCTTATTGTTCTTAGAGAAGAAAACTGTAGTGGAAATTGTCACAGTAAATCTTAATAGGCTTGAAGATGAAATTCATAAATGGTAGACCTGTAAGCAAGTTCCGCAAATGAATGGCTTGACCATAGTCTCAAACAAAACAGTAAACTCAACTGCCATAGTAGAAGTCACATTAACATAGATAGAGCCCATGTTTAGATCTATTGAGCTTCGTTCATCTTTCTTGTTCACGCATGACATGGATGCATGTTTTGAGACCGTTCCACGACGATCTATTAAGGCTTGCAGCAAGGACGATAGCACTAGCCATAAGCGGGCAGGGCCGCTACTGTGCACGAGGAGGAAAGGGGGGCTGCCACCAGCCTTTGCGACAGTAGCAGGAAACCCTAGGGGGAGCCGCTGCTATGTGAGGCAGTTCCACCCCCCCCCCCTTCTGCTCTGTAGGCCACCGTGAGGGGCCTTGCAGATGGTCGATTTGGAGGGGGATCAGTGACCCATTCTCATCGAATGGTGCCTACAACGTCGTTTCGGCCGGCGGGGAGGGCAGGGTTGCCGTCCCACCCTCACGCTGTCGACGGGTTAGGCCTTTTGCCCACTGAGAGATCCACAAAAAAGAGGTTTCATGGTTGCAGCAGTCCTTCCCTCACCAGACGGCACCACCAGCTCCATCTCTGGCCGACGAGGGAGGCAGAGGGGTCGCCGACCCATCCTTGCACGGTGGCGGCGATTAGAGTTTCTCCATGAGGAGAAACTTGAAAGGGGGGTTGGGGAAATGATGAAATTATAGGAATGCCCCTGGTTTAAGTTATTGGATTTTAATGGGTCTAGTTTAGATTAATGGGTGTGGATGATGGATTCCATTGTGGAGGTTTTAAGTTAAGATCCAAACCCGTTATATTTACAACCAGATCCAATTATCAAGTGATTTGGATCCATCAAGTATGCATATCTATATTTTTCCAATACTTAGAACTGTTGCCTAGATAGCAAGCCCAGAGGGGGGGTGATGGATTGCTAAAAATTCTTTTTAGATTAAAACTTGTCGATAAAAATGTTTAACAGAAAAAACACTAAAATCGATGGTTAGAGTTAGTGAGAGTGAAGATAAACATGCAAACACAAACACAGGAGATTTTTATCCTGGTTTGGATCTCCTATCTCAAAGAGTCCTACGTCCAGTCCCCAAGTAACAACTTGGGATTTCACTAATCAAGGGTACTGTCCCCCTTAAGGACTCTTACACATCCAGCCGCAGCTGCCTTCTCTTCTAAACCCGAAGAGGTACAAACCAACACCTGATGCAACAGGTCTTCCTTCTTCAATGAAGGGAATAGCAACCACCTGTTTACTGCAGGTCTTCTCTTCACAATCGAAGAGGAACACACAGAGAGTATGTAAGAAGGCGAATGGCCCCTAGACCAAGCTTATAAGAGTTTGCTTGATCTGAGGCCATGTCTGAGAGACACAGATTTTTCAACAAGAAAATCTCTCAGAACAACACTAGCTCTCCAAAGACTAAGCAAAGAAAAACTGAGAGCTGAGAGCTAAAAGAATGGGGGAGTGAAGCAAATAAGCTCTTCTTTCTGATGCTCGCAAGTTGTTGGTGAGATCTGTGTGTAGCTCTGTCACTAAAAAACTATTCTTCATGGAGTCATCAGTCTTCTATATATCTTCTCTTGAGAATATAGCTGTTGAAGTGTCTGTTGTCTCTTTGTTTGAAGCACGTTAGACTGTATGGTTCAAGGTGTGGAACAGGTAAGCTTGCAGTCATAAATGCTCAGAGAGACATATACGCAAAGAGAAGATTCATCCTAATATCTTTTACTTTTGATTATTTAACGTTATAAGATATGATACTGGCAAAGACCTGCACGTAATAAATATCAAAACATAGATAGCTAGACTGTCTCTATGCTTTCAGTCAACGTTAGAAAACAGTCAGGTTCATCCTCACTACAGAAACTGATCAGCAGTGGGCTATCCTCTGGGCCCCATACATCCCCCTCAAATGGTCTGTCCTGTCTGGCGAATAATTCTCAACGCTGTGCCTGTTGATGGGACTGTGAAAGACCAGGGTATCCCCCTTGCATCCAAATGCTATTGTTGTTCCAATCCTCAAGAGGAGACTACCCTCCTCCTGTTTTTTAAGAGTAACATTGCAGATCAGATCTGGACTGAGTTATCTCATCTCCTGCACTTCAGTAATGCCAACATGACAGATGCCGCCGATAATCTGACTGATTTCTTAGCTAGCTGTGAACCTGATGCTGTTGCTGCCCGCCTTATCCGCTGCACATTCATGGCCATCTTGTGGGAAACCTGGTGCAGTCGTAACATCGCCAGATTCCAAGACCAACAGATGTCAGCCAAGCATATCATCAACAGAAGTTTGCTCTCCGTCCGGGCCATCTGCACTGCTTATAAGTTTCAGAAGATCCCTCCAAACTGGATAACTGTCCTTGGTCAAGTTAGCACTGTGAAAGGTAAACTAAATGTTAGAATCCCATCTGCTATTCGCTAGTTCACTCCCCCATCCGGAAGACTGAAACTAAATGTCGATGGTGCATTCAAATCGACGTCGGGTGAAGCTGGAGGTGGGGGTATTATCCGTGATCATAATGACAACATGTTGTGTGCTTTTCCCACGCCTACCATGGGTTAAACTCCAGCTTGGCTGCTGAGGCATTAGCGATGAGGGAGGGAATCTTCATGTGTTGCAGAAATGGTATTTCTGAGGTGATGGTTGAGACCGATTCCCACACTCTTCTACAGATCGTGACTGACCAGCAGGCTTGCATTGGGACCTCGCCTGCATCCTTCAGGGCATCACCGCCAAGACTCAAATTCTGCGAGCTGAAATCACTCACACCCCCCGTGAAGCCAACAAAGTAGCGGACAGTCTTGCCAACTTTGCATTATCTTGTCCTTCTCTGGTCAGCTGGAATTTTTGGGGCGACCTTCCCCCTGATGTCAAGGAACTCTACCACCAAGATAAGGTGGGGACTCCCTCCATTAGACTATAGGTCACTTTTGTACCTTCTCTTACTTTATATATAAAAGCTAATCTCTAGCCGCCTGGGGAAGGTAGTGGCCCTCTCACTCTATGAGGTTGCCCCTACCCACCTTTTTTGGTCTGGCTACATTAAAAAAAAAAAACGTTAGAAAACATGCTATAGGAATGTACACTAGAATAGAAATGTCATTCTGTCACCCTGAAAAGTGTTTGCTATTGAATCACAGGTGTAGAACGCACCCAGATATGCGACGTGCAGATGATGTGTACAATCACAATAAATGCAAAATACAGTGATATCGCGAGAAGACTTGTACTCCACAGAGTTTTGAAAATGTATTTGAATATCATGAAGACTAGTCATTTTCAGATTATCTGAGAAGATAATAAAAATATATGATAATTTATCTAAGCCATAATCGTTGTGAAGAGAGTTGATGTTTATGTGAAATCATTGGTATAAACATAATTCATGTATAAATGAAATCTATGTTGTAATAAAATCGATGTGATCGATGAAATCGTTGTTCTACTTATGAAATCATTGTGTGAACAATCATTGTTTAAGTAAATCATTATTTAAGTAGAAGCAAATCGTTGTTCGAGTAAATCGTTGTTTGAACAAAAGCAAGTCATTGTTTGAGCAAATCGTTGTTCAAGTAGAAGCAAATTGTTGTTCTAGTAGAAGCAAATCATTGTAGAAGATAATGATTTGCTTCTACTAGAACAACAATTTGCTTCTACTTGAAAATGTATTTGAATATCATGAAGACTAGTCATTTTCAAGATTATCTGAGAAGATAATAAAAATATATGATAATTTATCTAAGCCATAATCGTTGTGAAAAGAGTTGATGTTTATGTGAAATCATTAGTATAAGCATAATTCATGTATAAATGAAATCTATGTTGTAATAAAATCGATGTGATCGATGAATCGTTGTTCTACTTATGAAATCATTGTGTGAACAAATCATTGTTTAAGTAAATCATTATTTAAGTAGAAGTAAATCGTTGTTCGAGTAAATCGTTGTTTGAACAAAAGCAAGTCATTGTTTGAGCAATTCGTTGTTCAAGTAGAAGCAAATTGTTGTTCTAGTAGAAGCAAATCATTGTAGAAGCAAATCGTTGTTCCAGTAGAAGCAAATCGTTGTTCAAGTAGAAGTAAATCATTGTTTGCAACCAAATCGTTGTTCTAGTGAAGGCAAATCGTTGTTTACGACCAAATCGTTGTTTAAGTGAGAGCGAATCGTTGTTTCGATCAAATCGTTGTTAAGTGAGAGCGAATCGTTACAGCGATCAAATCGTTGTTTAAGTGAGAGCGAATCGATACAACGATCAAATCATTGTCTAACTCATCAAATCGTTACAGCGATCAAATCATTATTTAAGTGACTTATGAAATCGATAAGGCAACGAATCGTTATTTCACTTATGAAACCAATGTTCTATTAAGGAAATCGATGTGTACTTAGAATGAATGCTTTGAACTGTAAATAACATTGTGTAAGAGTAACTTACAGATTTTTGCTCGACTTATTTCCTGTGGATGAACTTCACAAAAGGTGGTTTAGAAAATATTTATTAAGGTTTTGTTAATCACCAAAAATTGCATATAATAAATAAAATTATATGGGGATGGACTAATCATCAATCTCCCCCTTTTTGTCATTAAGCAAAAAGAAATGTTCAGAGACAGAGAAAGAGGAGAAGAAAGATAAATGGGAGCCAAAAACACTATATTTGATTACAGAGGGGGAACAGAGATGTAGAAGGTAGGTGACAAGAGAGAGGCATGGCGTGTAATGAGGGGCCAAGCCTTGAGTTCCTACTCTTCAAAATAGGTTTTAAAGGCGCCCCAAGATATAGTGTAGGAAGGACCCATGTCTGGAATCAATCACTGGATATGGAGCTGCCTCTGAGCTTCAAGGAAGTTGGCATACTCCTCTTTTCCAAGGGAAATTAAATATGAGCTGGAGGTTCCAAAACTAGCATGCTGTAAAAACTGATCAATGGAGATGGGGTAAAAGATGTTCTGCTGCTTTAGCTCCTTTTTCATAAGAAGATAGACCTTGTATCTTTCAACCCAAACAGCAAAAGATTATTGAACTAGATTGATTGAGTTGAGATCCAAAAATTCTTCAGTCGAAAGAGAAGGTTGTCCGAAATTAAACAAGGAACTGTTCAAATTTTTCAACTGCAGAGCAGATTGATGGTAATGTTTTTCCAATCAGATGGGGAGAGCATTTCACATTCAGAGAGAAGAGGTGCAAGCACATCAGACTTGATGAAGCCCCTATGATATTCCCTGAATAGGAATCTGTGAAAGGCAAGAGGAGCTCCCTGCTGAACTATGATCCTTCCCATAACTCTAGTAAATTTTTCAAAAATGATAGGACCAACTGTAGAATCCATGACTAAGGAGTGAAGCTTAGGGAGGAAAACCATGTTTGGAATGTTCAAGGTAGCAAAATCCACTTGAATGGAAGTGTTGATAGGATTTTCAATTCGGAATTCTGCAATGGCTGCCCTAAAATACCCAAGCTGAATTTCTGGTAATTTATTGAGAAATCTATAATCTTGGAACATCTGGAAATGCCTGATCAGCTTGATTTCTTTCTGAATGAAGGGACCCCAGATATTCTTGTGGTGGATGACAAACCATTTAGATAGAGTCAGTGGGTGATCCCTGGGTGGAAATCTGTCAGACTTGGCAAGCAAGAACTTCCTGTAGAGAGACTGATGGCTCCGAGACCACTGGTCTTCAGTCTTGGACTCAGCCATGGAGAAAACTTTGGACTGATCAGCTTTGGATAGAGGAGAGAGAGAGGAAGTACAATGGTGAGGTGGTTGGTTAGGTTGAGGTGAGGGAGGCCAAGAATAATAGCAAAAAGCACATTATGTAAATATTCACAGTAAAGAGATCTCCTTCTGTTTTCAACAAAAAGAGAGAACCAAAGAGGAGGGAATTTGGGTTCAGAGGAGAGAGCTAGGTCCTTAGAAACTTTTTTCTTCTTAGGAGCAGGACTAGAAGAGCCTGTCCTATGAACATGAGTGCCAACGGCCAGGACTGAGCGAAGAATTGCTTCTTCAAACTCATCTTTGATGCCCTGAATAATGTGGCCTTGTACACGAGCACTCTCCGGAATGATAGTGATGGAGGGAGGAGTAGGTGGATGAAGAGAGGAGAAAGAGGTAGAGGTGGTGCAGATGGTCCAGCAGTTGATGGACCAGCAGATGAGGGTCCAGCAGAAGAAGATGATGCTGGCGGTACCTCAAATGTAGGAGGAGGAATGAAGGTGGAGGACATAGGAGAAGAAGAGGAGGTGGCAGGAAATGGTGTAGGTGAGGAGATGTGTTTTGGAAGAGGTTGTTTGAATGTGGCAGGGGCTAGAGGGGCAGTGGATGATGAAGGTGGAGAAGAAGGAGCTGGAGTCTGAAGAGGAGAAGAAACATGTAACAGTTTGGTCGTTCGGATCCGGGTTTATCGAGTCTGTGTGTGATGCTCTTGACCAAGAGAAGGTCAATGGGCTGTTTGTGTGGTTTCTGTGCACAGAATGAGTAGTGTGGGCCAATATGCCAGCCCATTTGCACTGCTGGTTCACTGTTTGGAATCACGACGGAGGTAGGCGACGAGATATGAACGCGTCGGCCTTGCTGGACGCAATTCCAGGAACCGCCTCTGTGACATGTGGCGCGGGTTTCTGTTTGGCGTCGGACAGGGGGGACACGTTTAAAAGGTTTAAATGCGGCTTCTGCCCTGGACGTGATTTCGATCAGAGTGTTAAAAGTTTCGTTTCGGCCAGACAGAGCAGAGGATGCTCTGTCCGGCACAGGGGAGGGTGTTGTGGTGCCTTCCATGGAGGTTTTCCGGTGATTTCGGCTTCCGGTGGCTCGTGCGGCACGGGAACTACGCGAGGACGACGCTCGGAGAGTGGATGTGCCGTCGCGACAACCTTTTTAATAGCGTCTAGAAGGGCCGACACGAGACTGTTGCGACGCTGGCCCTGTCGCGACAAGGTTGGAATGGCGTCCAAACCGAGCGACGCGATTCTAATGGCGGCATCTGTGTTGGATGCGTTTTAGGTTCTGAAGCTGGGTTGTGTTAGCTGGGCGGTGAGGTTCTAGAGTGAACTTAGCCTAAGCTTTGTGATTATTGTTAAGTATGATTTAATGCAGTTAATTTGGTAAGGTTGTATATGATGTTGGTGTGCTTATAATTTATATCAAGCATGTTCATGTATTATGATACGTGAATAGCAGTTAATGTCTTATGTAGTATGAGCTGCCAAGGAGGTCACGGGATGACCAATGACAGGCAATGTTATATTCCAATATTGTTATGGTATGTTTATACCTTGTGTTAAGTATGTTAAGGTATTAAAACAGGTGTTTAATGATTAATGTGTATAAGTCTATTGTGGCGGTCATGTGATGACCCCGTTAATGAACGGTTGTGTGTAGGATGGCTTGAGGGTCACAGGGTGACCGATGATAAGCTATTCTGTACGCTTGTATATCGTGGTTTGTGTATGTGTCGGTGTTGGTTGGCTTGAAGGTCACATGGTGACCGTTGACAAGCTAAGCTTGACACTTGTGTACCGAGGTTTATAATAAAGGATCGTATATCGTGGTTTGTGTGCTTACCGAGTCTGGTGGTCCGGCGCCTAATCCAGAATACCTCTTCAGTCGGGTACCCTAGCACCGGGTGCTTAGGGCATGTCCCGGTACGTGTGTACCTCAGAGGTCTGATTCGTCTTCCTGGACATCCTCACTCCAGAGTTTGAGTTGTACATCCGGCTGAGGGAAAGACGACTGAGGGTAGCGGCTTGTGGTTGTGGGTGTGCGGCCGTTGTAGCACGCTCGTGGTTGAGGGATGGACACCAGTAGACGTACTGGTCCTCAGCTAGTCCTGTTCCAGTGCCTCACTTTAGGGTTCTTGGCCAGAGTCCTAAAGGTGTCAGGCTTGGGCCTGCGGGGTATGTGACCTGCAGGTGTGGTGGTTAGTTAGTCTCCACTGTCTTGGCTGTTGTTGTGGAGCGGCAGTTGGACCTTCGTCCGTGACTGCGAGACTAAGAGGTAGTTCTTGTGCTTTATTGTCGGGGTTGGATAATGGTGTCATGAATTAGTAGTCTGTTTCTATGTGGTGGTGGCATCTCCGTACCGACTCATGTGTTTGACCACTGGTTGTGGTTTGTGTGTGAACCGCTGGTTAAGGTTATGATCGTGAAACCGTTAACCGTTGTGGTGTGCCCTGGAGGTGGCACGGTTCTGTGGTTCAGTGTTGTACCTCGTGGTAGCAGGTACATGTACCCCTCGTGGGTAGAGTTGTGTTGTGGTGGTACGTGAGTCTCGACCTCAGCTGGTGTTGAGGTGAGACTGTGCGTACTGTGGGGGTCTGGTGGTATGACTCTCCACGTGTTGTGTGTTATTTATATTGTATCGTGTATTTCTAGTTATGGTTTTGTATGTGGGTGTTGGCTAGTCATTGCCAAGCCAATGCTTTGTGCGGCTAGTTTGCCTGTGAGACTGTAGCCTAGGCAGTGGTGTTTGCCGATGAGGCTTATGGTCAAGGTGGTTGGGTTGTAGGGTGGACTAGCTATGCTAAGCTAGTCCTATGCTTCCCTTTACTTTCCGAGGACTGGGTTAGCCGGTGTGTTTGTGATTAGTGGTTGTTTAACATGCTTGTGTGTGCATGTTATGCTTCGGCTACCGGTGTTGCCAGTGAGACCCTTTGGGGTTGAGGTCTCTTTGTGTTGTTGTGGTTTCGTGGTGGGAGTTCCTTGCTGAGCTAGTGACTTATTGAGGCTCACTCACTTACAGTTTGTTTCAGGTGTTGGCCGACTTAGGCATGGTACGCAGGAGTAGTGCAGACTTGTACCACCAACAGTAGAGTAGTAGAGTCGTTTGAGCTTGTGCTCCCTCGGGGTATGCCCCAGGTAGTTGTACTCTTTAATTGGACATAATATTGTAATTGTGGACTATTGTACATTATGGTTTACAGTTATATACACTTGTACTTCCTGTGTTATATACTGTAATTATGGTTTATATTCTTACTAGACATGTGTTTGAGATATCCCTTGCGAGACTTCAGTCTGTTCACGGGAAACGAATCTGGATATGGACCCTTATTGGGTATAGATATCCGGGGCCGTTACAGTTGGTATCAAAGTAATTGTCCAGTTAGAATATGAAAAGACATAAAGGTACAATGTCCTAATACATGAATTAATGTCTACTCCTGGTAGTAAGTCTGCGGTTTTACGTGATTTAAAATGGTTTTCACGTAAGTTTTTGTTATGTGAATTATATATGTTGATTAGGCAGTTGTGGAGTAGCAGGAAAAGAGATGATTAGTAAGAAATGCAGACTGTGAAAAGTGAAAAGATTATGAAAAAGGTTGTGTGTAACCTAGAAGATGTTAGAAATGGCAGAAAATGGTAAGATTAGAGATATAAACTAAGTGGATACTCAGTGTGTCGAAGGCAGAGGCCGTTGAGTGTTTAAAGAACTCGCAGTTATGAAGCCAGAAAGATTAGTGATTTTAGCTATGAACCCCAGGAGAATGTTTTAGTAAAAAAAAAAATAGAAATGAGTAAAGTCAGAGATAAAGTAAGCTATGAGGAATAGCAGAGGAAACAGAGTTGGAAGAGGAATAGAGTAATGTATAGTTAAAGATAATAAGTGTATAAGTGATGAGAACCTCAACAGAGGTGATCTTGTATTGAGATTTGTGCCAGATGATACAGGAATAGTGGTGAATAGTGTGATTAAGATATAAAGAGAAGGATTTTAAAAGCAGGAAAGGTATGAAAATGAGCAGGAATCAAGGTAGTCCAGGGCGGTAATTCGAAAGGCAAGGAGCAGGAGAATGGTATCCTACTTGTTTATTTACGGCTTGTTTCTTTTTAGGTGTTAGTCTAACTTGCCGTGATGATCAGTCTGTCCCCACGTATTTTTAAATATATAGTATTTTGGTAATTAACAAAAACTATCAAAGTTCTCAAGTCTTAAGTACAGGAAATACTCAAGGTCAAGGTCAATCAAGCCAATATTGGTAAGCATTAGATTTTTTGAAGCATTAAGTCCACATCGATTCATTGAAAGTCCAACGATTTCCTTCATGTATATCATCTTAAGTCTTCATAACGATTTGCCCATCATAACGATTTGCTCATCGCAACGATTTTAAGTCATCATAACGATTTGCCCATCGTAACGATTTGCTCATCGCAACGATTTCTTAAGTCATCATAACGATTTGCCCATCGTAACGATTTGCTCATCGCAACGATTTCTTAAGTCATCATAACGATTTGCTTCGCGCAACGATTCTTTAGAGCTCATAACGATTTGCTCGCGCAACGATTTCTTTAGAGCTCATAACGATTTGCTTCGCGCAACGATTTCTTTAGAGCTCATAACGATTTGCTTCGCATAACGATTTCTTTAGAGCTCATAACGATTTACTTCGCGCAACGATTTCTTTAGAGCTCATAACGATTTGCTTCGCGCAACGATTTCTTTAGAGCTCATAACGATTTGCTTCGCGCAACGATTTTTTTAGAGCTCATAACGATTTGCTTCGTGCAACGATTTCTTTAGAGCTCATAACGATTCTTCGCGCAACGATTCTTTAGAGCTCATAACGATTTGCTTCGTGCAACAATTTCTTTAAAGTTCATAACGATTTGTTAAGTATTCATAACGATTTCTTCATTGAATACAACGATTTGCTCTCTATAATGACTTGTTGGTATTCATAACGATTTCATAAGTCATATAGACAACGACTTTATGGTTTATATCAACTTGATGTTCATCTTATCTCTTAAGGCGTTGAATAGTCAAAGTCTTCCTCTATCTGTCTGATTGCTGTGCATTTAATGAAGACAGAACGTATCTCTGCATGCATGCAGATGATATCTTTTCATTATCGTGCATATTCTGTCAACATCTTTTAGAACAAGCTATTTGGCATTGCTATTTTGGTGAATACTCACATCAACGTTTACTGACAACAAGAGACAGCCTAGCTGTCTACTGTTCTAGCATTTAATATGTGCAGGGTCCTAAACATTCTGTCATACAACGTTGGACCATATAGACGCCAGAAGACATTATCTCTTTGCGTGCTCAACTGGATAAAAGATTGTTGAAGCTTCCAAATGTCAAGCAGTCTAACGTCTACCAATCTAAGAGACAACGGTTACTTCAACGGCCGTATTTCAAAAGGAGATATAAATTCAAGACAGAAGATCAAAAGATTGAGGATTTTTTAACGCACAAGCTATTCAAATCTTCTGATAGAATTCTAGAGCCAAGAACCTCATTCCTTTAGTGTTGCTCTTTGCTCTCCACACTGTAGTGAAAATCTTGAGAGAGCTCGTGTAGTTCTGAGAGTCTTCTGTGTTTCTAGATCTTTTACTCTCAGTCCTGCTTGCTTCAGATCCTAGCTTGTTGAAGCTTGATCTAGGGGCTTGTCCTTATTGCTTACCTTTGTTTGTGTTGTTCCCTTCTGTGTTGAAGGAAGACCTGGTGGGGTATCCAGGGTGGTGTAATTCCCTTCGTATGAAGGAAGACCAGCTGAGCTGGGTGTTGTACTGTCCATAGGGGGATTGTACCCTAGTTAGTGGAATCCTGAGTTGTTGCTTAGGGACTGGACGTAGGACTCCTAAGGAGAGGAGGTCCGAACCAGGATAATTTCTTGTGTTGTGTGGTTGTTTTTCTTGTGTGATTGCGCTTTGAACTAACTGTTACTAACCTTCATCGAAGAACGTCTTTGTGTGAATGTTTTAAGTACAGGTACTAATCAATATTTTTTAAAGACCCATTCACCCCCCTCTGGGCTTGTCAACCGGGCAACAAGTGGTATCAGAGCGAGTCTCTTCGACAAAGAAGAAGATCCAACGATCTGAAGAGTAAAGATCCATGGCAGCCCAAGGTAACATTGAAGGTCAGTCTGTCAACCGACCCCCTCTCTTCGATGGTGAAGATTATGCTTACTGGAAGACCAGAATGGAGTACTTTCTACAAGGTCACGACTATCAGATATGGTCAATAGTAGAAGAAGGCGATCTTCTGGTCACAAATGAGAAAGCTCAGTGGACAGATGACGACAGGAAAAAGATCTCCTTGAATTGTAAAGCAAAGAGTGTTCTGTGCTGTGCTCTAAGCAAAAAGGAATTCAACAGAGTTTCAGCCTGCAAATCTGCAATGGAGATGTGGGAAAAGCTTAGAATTACCTATGAAGGCACAGACAAGGTGAAGGAGACAAGAATTGATATTCTTGTTACACAATATGAAAGGTTTCAGATGCAAGTAGGTGAATCCATAACTCAAATGTTCAGTCGATTTACAGATATAACAAATGGATTGGCTGGACTTGGAAAAACCTATGAGATTGGAGACATGGTGAGGAAAATTCTTAGATCCTTACCATCTTCATGGACCCCAAAGGTCACAGCTATTGAAGAAGCCAATGATCTGAAAAGGATGTCTTTGGAAAAACTCATTGGGTCCCTTATGGCCCATGAGATCAATATGGAAAGGCTAGGAGAGTCCTCTAGCAGAAAGAAGCATTCAAATGCTCTTAAAGCAGAAGAAGACAAGTCAGATGAGTCATCAGCTGAAGATGAGAACTCAAGTGGCTGTGAAGATGAAGAAGCTATGCTGTCAAAAAGATTGCAACGCATTCTAGCAAAGAAGAAGAAGTTCCAATCTGGTAGAAGACACTTCAAGAGAAATAAAGACTTCAAGAAACCAGATGGAAAGGATCAAAAGAAGAGTGAGCCCATATGCTACGAGTGCAAAAAGCCAGGACATATCAAAGCTGAATGTCCAAAGCTCAAGAAGCCTGAATTCAGGAAGAGAGAGAGCTCCAAGAAATTCAGGAAATATAAGAAGAAGGCTATGGCAGCTGCATGGAGCAACAGCAGCGACTCAGACAGTGAGTCAAGCTCAACCAGTGATGAGGAAGAAGCCAACTTGGCCTTCATGGCAAATACCGAGGAAAAGGTAACCTCTGACTCATCCTTTGATTCTTGTAATGGTTCAGATTCCGATAGTCTAGAAGAAGCCTTCAACGAACTATACAGTAAATATAGAGAAGCAACCAAACTATTAAAAGTAAGCAAGAAAAATAATGTTTGTCTAGAAAATACAAACTCAGATCTAAAATCAGAAATGATCAATTAGAAAGCCAAATAACTGAACTTAAAAGGAGAAATGAACTGTTATGTGAGGATCTAAAAGCTAAGAATGAACAAATAATGAAACTAGAAAAACAAGCAAGCTCAGATGAACTGAAAACTGAAATTAAGACACTAACAGAAGAAAATATTAAGTTATCTAGCACATTGGAAAAATTTACAAATGGTAAAAATCCCTTAATATTAAAAGGTGCTAGAAGATCAGGAAAGAAAAAACATGGATTAGGATATACACCTCCAGATAATGAAGAAACCATAGTCTATCCTAAAATATACCCGACTCCAAATTTGTACCAGAACAAGACATATCATATAAAGCCAATTTCAAATATATTGAAAAAGTAACAAAAACATCTTGTTGCAGTCATTGCAATAAGTTAGGTCACATAAAAGAACATGTCCAACAAGACATAAGAAATGGATAATAAAAAGAAAAGTTGATGATACTAACCCCTCAGGACCCAAAAGAATTTGGGTACCTAAAACTTGATGATTTTATTTCAGGGTAACACTCGAGCATCCAAATGGTATTTGGACAGTGGGTGCTCAAGGCACATGTCAGGGAATCGGAAGCTATTCACCCATCTCCAAGCTGAAGAAGGAACAGTTACCTATGGAGACAATGGGAAAGGCACAGTAATTGGCAGTGGCTCTGTGAGCAACAAAGGAAAAATAGTCATTGAAGATGTATTGCTTGTCAAAGGGCTGAAGCACAATCTCATCAGCATCAGCCAGCTTTGTGACAGAGGTCATCAGATTCAATTTCAAGAGTCAAAGTGCAGCATATTGAAGGAAGGAGCAGTGATTTTCGAAGCCAATAGAGAAAACCTGTATGCACTCCATCTTGAAGAACTCAAGGATCAGGATGTCTGTTTGAAAGCAAACAAGGATCAATCAACTGAACTGTGGCACAGAAGACTAGGACATTGTAGCATAGACGGTATGAGAAAATTGTTAAAGAAGAATCTTGTGAAAGGTCTGCCAAAGGTCAGCACAAAATTGGATGGCATCTGCAGACCTTGTGCCAAAGGAAAGCATGTTAAGAGTTCCTTCAAGTCAAAGACTGTGGTGACAACCTCAAAACCTTAGAACTCCTTCATATGGATTTATTTGGGCCAATGAGAACCACCAGTCTTGGAGGAAAGAATTTCGATTTGTTATTGTTGATGATTATTCCAGATTCACTTGGGTTTCCTTCTTGGAGCACAAAGATGATACATTTGAAAGCTTTGTAAGCTTCAGCAGGAAAGTTCGAAAGACAAGAAGTTTTGCATTGTTGGAATCCGGTCAGATCATGGAGGAGAATTTCAAAATGAAAGATTTGCTAAATTCTGTGATGACCAAGGATCGAGCACAACTTCTCAGCACCAAGGACACCACAGCAGAATGGAGTTGCTGAAGGAAGAACAGAACTTTATTGGATATGGCAAGAACAATGCTGTCAGAATATGACTTGCCAAGGTACTTCTGGGCTGAAGCTGTAAACACAGCTAGCTACATCATAAATAGAGTAATGATCAGGCCAATTCTGAAGAAGACAGCTATGAGCTGTTCAAGGGAAGAAACCAAAGATCAGTCACTTCAGAACATTTGGATGCCCATGTTTTGTACACAACAATGGCAAGCGAGACATTGGTAAGTTGGATGCCAAATCAGATGAAGGCATCTTCATGGGGTATGCTTCTAAACCCAAAGGTTATAATATTTAACAAACGTACCTTATTGATTGAACAGTCTGTGCATATTATTTTTGATGAGACTAACCCTTCCTTGAGAAAGGAAGAAGATAGTGACAATGATGATGCAGACGAATTATCCAAAACTAAGGGATACCTCGATTGAAGACAAGGATGATCCACCTCTGGAAGACTTGCAACAACAAGATATTACACATGAAAATCTTCCAAAGGAGTGGAGATACAAGAAAGATCACCCACCTGAGAACATTATTGGTGATCCATCTGTAGGGGTAAGAACAAGAGGTAATGTAATACCTTGTGACTATCTAGCGTTTGTCTCTCAAGTAGAGCCTAAGACAGTCAATGAAGCTCTTACTGATGAATCTTGGATTATAGCCATGCAAGATGAACTAAATCAGTTCAAGAGAAACCAAGTATGGTCACTTGTTCCTAGACCATCAGACCATCCAGTTATTGGCACCAAATGGGTGTTTAGAAACAAATTGGATGAGACTGGTGTAATCTTAAGAAACAAGGCCAGATTGGTGGCTCAAGGCTACTCCCAAGAGGAAGGCATAGATTTCGATGAAACTTATGCACCTGTAGCTAGACTTGAGGCTATCAGAATTTTATTAGCATATGCATCTGCTTTGGATTTAAAATTATTTCAAATGGATGTTAAATCTGCATTTTTAAATGGTGTAATTAAGGAAGAAGTGTATGTTGAACAGCCTCCAGGTTTTGATGATACAGAATTTCCAAATCATGTTTTTAAACTTCATAAGGCATTATATGGTTTAAAGCAAGCACCAAGAGCATGGTATGAAAGGCTTAGCTCATTTTTATTAAACCATGGTTTCACTAGAGGACAGGTAGATAGTACTCTATTTGTAAAAACAAAAGTTAAAAGCATATTACTTGTACAGATTTATGTAGATGACATTATCTTTGGATCTACTGATGAACTCCTTTGCAAGTACTTTGAAAAGTTGATGCAGGGAGAATTTGAGATGAGCATGATGGGGGAGCTAAATTATTTCCTTGGACTACAAATCAAGCAAGGAAAAGATGGCACCCACATCTGTCAAGCAAAATACACCAAAGAGCTTTTGAAGAAATTTGGTTTTGAGAACACAAAGCCACTCTCAACACCCATGAGTACATCTACAAGGATGGATAGTGACAAGAATGGTAAGAAAGTAGATCAAAAGATCTACAGAGGTATGATTGGTTCATTGCTTTACTTAACGGCCAGTAGACCCGATATTCTATTCAGTGTATGCATGTGTGCAAGATATCAAGCAGATCCTAGAGAATCTCATTTGATCTCCGTAAAAAGAATATTTAGATACTTAGCTAGAACTCATGATTTAGGTTTGTGGTATCCAAAATCTTGTGAAATTAATCTAGTAGGATATTCTGATGCTGACTATGCTGGATGCAAAGTAGATAGAAAAAGCACCAGTGGTTGTTGTCAATTTCTTGCAGGGTGTTTAATATCCTGGTCCTCAAAGAAACAAAATTCAGTGGCACTGTCTACAGCTGAAGCTGAGTACGTGGCTGCTGGAAGTTGCTGTACACAACTCCTATGGATAAAGCAACAACTTGAGGATTTCGGACTAAATATCAAATCAATTCCACTACTATGTGACAACACCAGTGCTATCAATCTCACCAAAAATCCAGTCCAGCATTCAAGGACCAAGCATATTGAGGTTAGATATCATTTTATTCGTGATCATGTAGCAAATGGTAACATAGAAATATCCTTTATTGACACAAATGGTCAGTTAGCAGATATTTTCACAAAGCCTTACCCGAAGAGAGATTCACATCTCTTAGAAGGGAATTGGGCATGTGTAATTTGTGAAAAGACTTCTGTTTAAAACTGGGACATAAATGTTCAGAGTTAAGTAAATTTTCTCTCCATGGCTTTAAGCAAAAGAAATTTAAATTGTTCCCTACTGGTCGCTCTTCTTAATAAAGTCTGCTAAGGATGGTCAAACTTATTTGTCGTTTTCTGCCACCTCTTGGCGCTTCGCTTTTTAGCAAAACTTTTATTAACCCCAAAATCGATGTGAAAACGATTCATCTCCCCCTTCACCTTTTTCCCTCTTTCGTCTGGTTGCCTGAGCCGATGCCCTAACGACTCCGACATCGCCTCTCTGCTCATTTGAAGTTCCTCTCTTCTTCCCGCGAAGAATTTCTTGAGGACTTTTCTCTCCTCTTTCATCTCAACCTTCCAGAAAATCCTCCTCACCCAAAGTCCATGGCATCGTCCATTATCTCCGGCAGTTTGGGTGGCTACAGCGCTGAGTTTCTATCGGCAGAGCAGCAGGAAAGGTTTACTTTCGTGAAGACCAAGGTTTGTGGAAATAAGGCAGTGGATGTAGCTGATCTTGAGAAGAACGGCATGCACAGTGTAGTGGCCGCAATGAGCAGGATGCAGTGGATGGGAATCACCACCTTCTCTGAGGTAAGCTCCAGACCTCGTGAAGGCTTTTTATGTGTGCTTGAGACAGAGGCAGACGGGTCCCTTTTCATCAGTCAAGGGACCCAAATAAAATAGATCATGAGCTGTTGCATTTGTGTTTGGAGTAAAGACTTCCGGCACAGTGGGGTTCACACCGTGGACGCCCAAGCTAAAGGACTTGGTATTGTAGGACCAGGGTTCAGACTGAGAGATGGGAAGTTAGATATTAATCAGTTGAGTGCTCTCAATCGCCTCCTTCATTTCATAGTTTGTCAGATTTGGTTCCTAGAAGTGCAACTTTCTCAACTTGCACCAAGGCAGACTCGGATATGATGTTTTGGGCCATTCAGAACCAAGAAATCAACATGGCCGAAGTAATGATGGAAAGGATGAAGTTTGCCCGTGATCAAATATGGGATACCAAGAGTAAGTTGAATATATCCCTGCCCTATGCTCACTTGCTCACCAAAGTCTTTCAGCACTTTGGAGTAGATGTTTCTGGCGCCGTTGTAGAGAAAATGGGCCAAGCAATTAGGTCCAGAAATCTAAGGAAAAGCGGTTTTCAGTGGTCATGGAGTTTGGACCAAGACATCAGTAGCTGAGGGTGAACCCATCCTAGGGAAGCCCAAGAAGTCCAACTCGAAGCAGTAGTAGCAGAATCAGAGGGTCCATCAGCAGTTGCAGAACCAGCAGCAAGAGAGGCCGCAGCGCCTAGTGCTTCACTGGAAGTTGCTGCCAACACAGAAGTTGCAATGGAGACTCCGGTTGCTGAAGAAAATGTAGAAGTAGCAGATTCTGTCAGAAGTTCAGAGAATCCTCTTCCCACCTCCTCTGTGGCTTCTGTACTCCGTCAAGTATTAGACTCCATTCACTCCTCCCCAGTGGTTCAAAACACCGGTGGGAGTTTGGTTGATCAGTCTGTGGCATCTGGCCACATTGAAGATTCTGTATTGATTGATGCTCCTATTCAGGGGGAGCAAGGAAGATTTGTGGAGGATGCTCCTATTCAGGGGGAGCAAAATATTGAGAGGAAGCAGCATCTCAAGGGGCACTTTCTGAAGATGCTCCTGTAATGAAGAGCATTTTGAAGTTCCAATAGAGGTCGAGGAGCAAGTGAAAGGGAAGCCCCAGCAAGAAAACTGCTCTCAAGGGCAGAAGAAATTTTTAAAGAAGATGCACTTAAAGCCCATCTTGAAGCGATTGGATGATCAAGGTGCAGTCCTGGACTCAGTAAATTCAGCTGTAAGTACTGTCATTGAGCGCCAGGCATCCTTGTCAAATGACATTTTTCAAACAATGTTGCCATGAAGTGGTTCAATAAGGAGCTGAGCTCTATGAAGATGATGTTGTCTGAGGTTTTGAAGGCAGTAGGGCCCAAGATTCTACTCCTCAAGAAATGAGCCTTCAGGGCCAAGTGAAGTCAATGCAGGGCCATCGGGCAAATTGTGTTGATCTTGTAGAGATGTCTTCAGGGCCTTAGTTGATGCTCAAGCAGGCCATCAGGGCCAAGTATTGAAGTTCAGCCTTCTGAAACTTTGCCTACTGAAGATTCTATTTTGTGTCAGGGGTCTGGACCGGAGAAGGAGTCACTCAATCCAGTGGAACCGCAGCTGAACAAGAAGACCAGGCTGTAGCTCCTGAGCCCCCTGCCTCTTCTTCACTTACCACTCCAGCTGCTCCCTCTCCTCCATCTTCTTCCACTGCACCTCCAGCTCCAACCACCTTTAAACGACCCCGTTCAAGATCTGTTTCCTCTCCCCAACCTTTTTCCTCTCAACTTGCCTCATCTCCTGCTTCTTCCACCATTGTTCCTCCTCCACCATCCTCTCCTCCTCAGCTTCCACCAGCATCCTCTTCTGCTGGGCCTTCTCTTCTGGTCCTTCTACATCAGAAACTTTTGTTCTTCCTACAGTAACTCTTGACTCTATCTTCAATCCACCTACACCTCCCTCTTTCATTACCATTATCCCTGAGGGTGCCCAACTCACACAAATAGAAATCCAGGATATCAAGGATGAATTTGAAGTAGCAATACTTCGTTCAGTCCTGGCTGTTGGGACCCACTCTCACAGGACAGGCTCTTCTAGTCCTGTCTCTAAGAAGAGGAGACTCACGTCCTCTCATCCTGTCTCTTCTGAACCTTGTTATCCTCCCCTTTGGTTTTCCCTCTCTATCTCCAATAAGCAGAAACTTATCTATGAAGAATATCTTCAAAAGGTAGTTTTTGCCCACATTTTTGGCCTTCCCTTCCAAAATCTTTCTGATCATCTTACCACCATCTTTCCTTATACCCATCTCTCTAAGGCTCAACAGTCAAAAATCTTCTCCATGACTGAAGCCAAAACTGAAGAGCAGTGGGCTCGGAGCAACAAAGACTGTACAGTCAATTCCGTCGAGTTCAAGCTGCCCGATATCCACCTAGGGAAGCTCCTCTTCCCCTTTCTGAGTGGTCCAAATCCATCACAAAATCTGTTTGGCCCTTTCATTCAGAAAGAGATCAAATTTATCCGGCAGTATCAGATGTACAGTAACTACTGCTATGTAAATCGCCTCCCAGAATCTCAGTTGGGTCAGTTTCGTGCAGCCATCAGGGCCCTCAGTTCAAGCACAGCTCATACTGAGTCCCTTCAAGTCGATTTTGCCACCTTGGTTATTCCTGATGTAGTGTTCCTTCCCCCTCTCCATGCTTTGATTATGGACTCTTCTGTGGGAACGCTTATCTTTGAGCGAGTTGCAAGGGTAATGGCCAGATTATTTGTGCAAGATGGCCGTGACTTATCTTTCCTAAGATTCGTCTTCAGGCAATATCTTCAGGGCATATCAAGGCAGATGTTCTGGCCCCCATTCTCTCTGAATGTGAGCGGTTGTCTCCTGAAGAGTGGACGAAGCTCTATCCCTTGTCTGCTCAGCAGCTAGGCGATCTAAATGCCTCTCAGGCCAGCTCAAATCAACCTCCCTTGTCTCCTGGTGAATTTTTGGATGCCAACTCTCTTCACCTCATCCGGATTCCTATCTGACCTGGGTCGAAAGATACAAGTTTTCTTTGCTTTAAAGAAAGAGCTTAGGTCGCTTAAGATTGACTATCCCCTCAAGATTGAAGCCTTTCTTCGGTTTGCCAATTTGGGTCCTTCTTAACCTACAAGTTAGCCCTTGGCAGTGTTAAGTATGGGGACTTCATTTCAGATCAAAGGCAGCTTCATATCAAAAGGATGGCTCCCACCATGGGACCCTCCTATCAAATTGAAATTGGGGCCTTTCAAGCCTTCTTTGAAGAGCAGGAACGCCACACTCCCTATCATCAGGCGCTTTGGCTCCTTGTTATCTCCTGCTTATTACTTATCTGTAAATCCTCAAAGCTGATCTATATATTTGGATGAATGCCCTTCAATTTTTCTTTCTCTTCATTCTTTGTCTCAGATTATCTTTTTGCTTAATGACAAAAAGGGGGAGAAAATACTAGCATGTCTGAAATACATTCCGGAAATATTCATTCTTATTGTTAAGTGGAGAAAATACTTAGCATGTTTGAAATACATTCCAGAAATTTCATGCTTATTGATAAATTTTGTCATCACCAAAAAGGGGGAGATTGATGATCAGTCTGTCCCCACGTAATTAAATATACATGTATTTTGGTAATTAACAAAACCTTATCAAAGTTCTCTAAGTCTTAAGTACAGGAAATACTCCAAGGTCAAGGTAATCAAGCCAATATTGGTAAGCATTATATTTCTGAAGCATTAAGTCCACATCGACTTTGTTGAAAGTCACAACGATTTCCTTCATGTATATCATCTAAAGTCTTCATACGATTTGCCCATCGTAACGATTTGCTCATCGCAACGATTTCTTAAGTCATCATAACGATTTGCCCATCGTAACGATTTGCTCATCGCAACGATTTCTTAAGTCATCATAACGATTTCCCATCGTAACGATTTGCTCATCGCAACGATTTCTTAAGTCATCATAACGATTTGCTCGCGCAACGATTTCTTTAGAGCTCATAACGATTTGCTTCGCGCAACGATTTCTTAAGCTCATAACGATTTGCTTCGCGCACGATTTCTTAGAGCTCATAACGATTTGCTTCGCGCAACGATTTCTTTAGAGCTCATACGATTTGCTTCGCAACGATTTCTTTAGATCTCATAACGATTTGCTTCATCGCAACGATTTCTTAGAGCTCATAACGTTAGAGCTCATAACGATTTGCTTCGCGCAACGATTTCTTTAGAGCTCATAACGATTTGCTTCGCGCAACATTTCTTTAGAGCTCATAACGATTTGCTTCACACAACGATTTCTTTAGAGCTCATTAGGATTTGCTTCGCGCAACGATTTCTTTAGAGCTCATAACGATTTGCTTCGCGCAACGATTTCTTTAGAGCTCATAACGATTTGCTTCACGCAACGATTTCTTTAGAGCTCATAACAATTTGCTTCGCGTAACGATTTCTTTAGAGCTTATAACGATTTGCTTCGTGCACTATTTCTTTAGAGCTCATAACGATTTGCTTCGCACAACGATTTCTTTAAAGTTCCTAACGATTTGTTAAGTATTCGTAACGATTTCTTCATTAAATACACAATTGCTCTCTATAATGACTTGTTGGTATTCATAACGATTTCATAAGTCATATAGACATGACTTTATGGTTTATTATCGACTTGATGTTCTTGAATAGTCAAAGTCTTCCTCTATCTGTCTGACTGCTGTGCATTTAATGAAGACCGACGTATCTCTGCATGCATGCATATGATATCTTTCATTATCATGCATATTCTGCCACTCTTCTTTTAGAACAAGCTATTTGGCATTGCTATTTTGGTGAATACTCACATCAACGTTTACTGACAACAAGAGACAACCTAGCTGTCTACTGTTCTAGCATTTAATATGTGCAGGGTCCTAAAGACATTCTGTCATACAACGTTGGACCACATAGACGCCAGAAGACATTATCTCTTTGCGTGCTCAACTGGATAAAAGATTGTTGAAGCTTCCAAATGTCAAGCAGTCTAACGTCTACCAATCCAAGAGACAACGATTACTTCAACGGCCGTATTTCAAAAGGAGATATAATTCAAGACAGAAGATCAGAAGATGTGAGGATTTTTGAATGCACAAGCTATTTAAATCTTCTGATAGAATTCTAGAGCCAAGAACTTCATTCCTTTTAGTGTTGCTCTTTACTCTCCACACTGTAGTGAAAATCTTGAGAGAGCTCGTGTAGTTCTGAGAGTCTTCTGTGTTTCTAGATCTTTTACTCTCAGTCCTGCTTGCTTCAATCCTAGCTTGTTGAAGCTTGATCTAGGGGCTTGTCCTTATTGCTTACCTTTGCTGTTGTTGTTCCCTTCTGTAACACCCCGGCCCCCTTGGGCCCTTGGCCCCGTCCTCTGGGTCGTGGCAGGGCGACTGTCGCGACGTGGTTCCGATCGCGTCAAGTTCTGGTTCTGCTTGGGATTGCGACAGGGGGTATGTCGCCTTCTGGAGGCGACATAACCACTGTCGCCTTCTAGTTTGATGGATGGCGCCATGGGGTATGTCGCCTTCTTGAAGGCGACATGGCCTATGTCGCCTTCCCATCGCGTCGCCCCAGACGCAGTCTGACAGACGTGACAAGCGTCCTTTGTGTCAGTACAGCTCTAGCGGTGTCAGGTGAACGCGACAAGATGGCTGTCGCCTTCACTTTTTCGAATTCCGAGATTTGACCGTTGTCAGTGGGTTGCGACGGGGGGTGTGTCGCCTTCTGTTCCCAAGGCGACACAAGGTATGTCGCCTTCTCAGCTCCGTGGGCTTAAAGCCCGGGCGCCCGAGCCCTTCCCCTCTCTCGCGCCTCTCCTTTCCCCCTCTCTTTCTCTCGCCCTCTCGGAGTTTTTCGACGATTTCGGGGTGCCTCCCTCGTGTTGAGGCGGCCGTGCTGAGGAGGGTGTCGCTCCATTCGTGCAGGGGTCGTGTTTGTGTCGTGCAGTGCGAGGAGGAGATGTTTCTACCTACGAGAAGGCCCCAACGGGTTCGTTCTTCGCGTGGAGGTAGGGACTCTTGATCCTCTCGCCCTAAGCATGCTCCCTTTCCCCTCTAAAGCGTGTTTTCCTTGTGGTTTGGGGGTTGGGAGTGTGAGACTCCATGCTCGTGTGAGTGAGGTTTTCCTCCGAGCGTAGAATCCATGTTCTTGGGTGTTCGAGGGTGGTTTGTGTGTTAATGGCTTTCTAGCATGATAAGCATGCTCCCCTCCCTCGCGTGTAGTGTTTCTCCCGTTTCGGGGAGGTTCCCGGAGAGAGTGCTCCCGGAACCCCCTTTGGCTTGAAGGCGACATAGGCCATGTCGACCTGACTGAAGGCGACACCTTGGTGTCGCAACCAGGGTGCGACAGGGCCTATGTCGCATTGAGAAGGCGACAGGGCCTATGTCGCCTTCTCAGTCCAAAGGAAGGTTGTGCTTCCGCCGCTTCCGTTTTCACTTTACTGTACCCGTGGCACCTGTGCTAGTTCCCTAGTACGGTCTCACACTAGTCGTTCGTCCGGTGCGCGGCACTTGAGGGCTTGTCCCGTACGAGAGGTTGTTACCATTACCTGGGACCCCCGTCCTCAGGAGCCTGTTGAGGGAGTACTCTGGGCTACGAGTGTGCTCGAGTTAGCAGCCACCAGGCGGACTCTGGAGCTGAGGGGAAAACGGTGGTTAGGACAGTGGCGTGTGAGTCGCTTGCAGAGCTCTCGTGGTTGGTCTGGGACGTCGAGGACAGTTTGGAGTTCTACCCGGCGCAGGCCAGCCAGTCCTTCTTCTCACTGCCTAGCTCCTTACGGCCCCAGAACCGTTTGGAGAGGTCAGGCGTGGGACCGTAGTCCGGCCAGACTACGGCGGTTACTGTTGTTGTACTTGTGTCCTACCTCGCTCTGACGAGACGCGAGAGTCAGGACCTAGGTCGAGGATAAGACGTCTGTGGACGCACCTGACCGTCTGACTAGTGGTGTTGTTCCCGTAGCTAGTGTTCCTTGTCCAGGCAGAGTTCCCTCTGTCTGTGTTTACTAGCCGTGTGGTGGTCACGACGAGCAGTTGTACGGAGTTTACGACCGAGAGTACTTTTCGTACCGTGTTAGCTTTAGCTTCGCTTCCGCACTTCCTTTGTAGGTAGAAAGATATAAACGCCGTCTTTCCTTTTATTATAGTTGTATATGTTCCTCTGCCTGTTTAGAGCCAGTAGGAGATTGGTAGTCCCTACTGAGCTTCTGTTGTGAAGCTTATCCCTCTGTTTTCAGGTGAGAGTCTTCCCAGCAGCGGCAGGGTGCGCGTCGGGCGGAGGAGACGGGGCGATCGTCTTGGTCCCCGTAGCTAGCAGTGGTTCCCCTCTAGTGTACGTCACCCTCAGGGTATGCCCCTAAGGGACTTGTCTCTCCCCTTCCTTACTTGTACTAGCGTGCGTGCGTTGGGGCTTTACTTAGAGCGGTACACATCGGTCTCGCTCTCCTTTCTGTTTCCGCCTGTACGCTTCTAGCTTAGCAGTTGACGTTTACTCCATTACATATCCTATCAGACGGTGTTTATAGCCCTTCCGGGTCCCCCTGGTCCGTGGGCGGCGACCGCAAAAAATGGTCCTCGGCGTGGGCCGAGGGTCGGGTTCTCGGGTCATTACCCCTTCTGTGTTGAAGGAAGACCTAGTGGGTATCCAGGGTGGTTGTAATTCCCTTCGTGTGAAGGAAGACCAGCTGAGCTGGGTGTTGTAGTGTCCATAGGGGGACTGTACCTAGTTAGTAGAATCCTGAGTTGTTGCTCAGGGACTGAACGTAGGACTCCTAAGGAGAGGAGGCCCGAACCAGGATAATTTCTTGTGTTGTGTGGTTGTTTTCTTGTGTGATGCGCTTTGAACTAACTGTTACTAACTTCATCGAAGAACGTCTTGTGTGAATGTTTTAAGTACAGGTACTAATCAAATATTTTTAAAGTCCCATTCACCCCCCCTCGGGGCTTGTCAACCGGGCAACAGCCGTGGTTTCTTCCTAAATGTCGAGGACAACATTTCTTTTTAGGTGTTAGTAATGTAACAGTTCGGTTGTTCGGATCCGGGTTTATGGGTCTTCGTGTGGTGCTCTTGACCAAGAGAGGTCAATGGGGGGCTGTTTGTGTGGTTTCTGTGCATAGAGTGAGCAATGTGGGCCGATATGCCAGCCCATTTGCACTACTAGTTCACTGTTTGGAATCGCGGTGGAGGTAGGCGACGCGATATGAACGTGTCGGCCTTGCTGGATGCGATTCCAGGAACTGCCTCTGTGACACGTGGCATGGGTTTCTGTTTGGCGTCGGACAGGGGGGACACATTTTAAAGGTTTAAACACGGCTTCTGCCCTGGACGTGATTTTCGATCAGAGTGTTAAAACTTTTGTTTCGGCCAGACAGAGCAGAGGATGCTCTGTCCGGTGAGGGGAGGGTGCTGTGGTGCCTTCCATGGAGGTTTTCCGGTGATTTCAGCTTCTTGTGGCTCGTGCAGGCGGGCAGCGGGGAACAATGCGAGGACGACGCTCGGAGCGTGGATGTGCCGTCGGCGAGGAGGTTTGGCATTTTCTAGTTGGTAGGGAGATTCCTACTTCTCACCTTGTTTAGAATGGTTTAAAGGGGTTAAATGAGGGGTGGTGCATGTGTGGGTGGCTTGCTATGAGTTAAATATCATGTTTACTGTTTTAAACGAGGTTTGCATCGATGGGTTGTGCATGGTATGTCTGTGGGGAAGGTGGGGTCTGGCTTATGCGTGGCCTCTGGTGTGTTGGAAACGCGGCAAGCTTCCCTGACGCGTTCATGTGAACGCGTCGCTTTGTGTGGATGTGATATGAGGTTTAGTCTGATGGGTGAGGTGGCGGCGTGAACGCGGTCCCTCGACTCGACGTAGTTTTCTGGAAACGCATCTTAGTTATCAGACGCGTCTTGGATGTTGACCGATGGTTTGATCGATCGGGCTTTGTGGCGTCGGGTCGGGCCGACACGACTTGGTTGCGTCACTAAGGCCTGTCGCGACAGCCTTTTTAATAGCGTCTGGAAGGGCTGACGCGACACTATTGTGGCGCTTGGCCCTGTCACGACAAGGTTTGGAATGGCGTCCAAATCGAGCGACGCGATTCTATTGGCGGCGTCTGCGTTGGACGCGTTTCAGGTTCTGAAGCTGGGTTATGTTAGGGCGGTGAGGTTCTAGAGGGAACTTGCCAAGCTTTGTGATTATTGTAAGTATGATTAATGCAGTTAATTTGGTAAGGTTGTATATGATGTTGGTGTGCTTATAATTATATCAAGCATGTTCATGTATTATGATATATGAATAGCGGTTAATGTGTAGTAGTTGATGAGCTGCAAGGTGTCACGGGGTGACCAATGACAGGCAATGTTATATTCCAATATGTTATGGTATGTTTATACCTTGTGTTAAGTATGTTAAGGTATTAAAACAGTGTTTAATGATTAATGTGTATAAGTCTATTGTGGCGGTCATGTGATGGCCCCGTTAATGAACGGTGTGTGTGTAGGATGGCTTGAGAGTCACAGGGTGACCGATGATAAGCTATACGTACGCTTGTATATCGTGGTTTGTATATGTGTCGGCGTTGGTGGCTTGAAGGTCACATGGTGACGTTAACAAGCTAAGCTTGACACTTGTATACCGAGGTTATAATAAAGGATCGTATATCATGGTTTGTGTGCTTACCGAGTCTGTGGTCCGGCGCCTAATCCGGAATACCTCTTCAGTCGGGTACCCTAGCATCAGGTGCTTAGGGCGTGTCCCGGTACGTGTGTACCTCAGAGGTCTGAGTCGTCTTCCTGGACACCTCACTCGGAGTTTGAGTTGTACGTCCGGCTGAGGGAAAGACGACTGAGGGTAGCGGCTTGTGGTGTGGGTGTGCGGCCGTTTGTAGCACGCTCGTGGTTGAGGGATGGACACCAGTAGACGTACTGGTCCTCAGCTAGTCCTGTTCCAGTGTCTCACTTTAGGGTTCTTGGCCGGAGTCCCTAAAGGTGTCAGGCTTGGGCCTGCGGGGTGTGTGACTGCAGGTTGTGGTGGTTAGTTAGTCTCCAATGTTCTGTCGTTGTGGTGTTGAGCAGACCACGCAGGGTTGGCCTTGTTGCTGGTGTCCGGAGGATACTTGTGGTGTCAGTGGACCCGTTCGTGACCGATATCCTTGTGTGTTGTGGTGTCGTCATGAACCAGAGGTCCATCGTGTGGGGGTCGTCTCCGTCCGACTAATGTGTTGAGGTGAGGTTATGTGTGAACCGTGGTAAGGTTATGATCATGAACCGTTAACCATTGTGGTTGCCCTGGAGGTGGCACGGTTCTGTGTTCAGTGTTGTACCTCGTGGTAGTAGGACATGTACCCTAGTGGGTAGAGTTGGGTTGTGGTGGTACGTGAGTCTCGACCTCAGTTGGTGTATTGTGGGGGTCTTGTGGTATGACTCTCCACGTGTTGTGTGTTATATATATTGTATCGTGTATTTCTAGTTATGGGTTGGTATGTGGGTGTTGGCTGGTCGTTGCCAAACCCGATGCTTGTGCGGCTAGTTTGACTGTGAGACTGTAGCCTAGGCAGGTTTGCCGGTGAGGCTTATGGTCGAGGTGGTTAGGTTGTAGGGTGGACTAGCTATGCTAATCTAGTCCTGTGCTTCCCTTTACTTTCCGAGGACTGGGTTAGCTAATGTGTTTGTGATTAGTGGTTGTTTAACATGCTTGTGTGTGCATGTTATGCTTCGGCTACCTGTGTTTCCAATGAGACCCTTTCGGGTTAAGGTCTCTTTGTGTTGTTGTGGTTTCATGGTGGGAGTTCCCTGTTGAGCCAGTGACTTATTGAGGCTCACTCCCTTACAATTTGTTTCAGGTGTTGGCCGACTTAGGCATGGTTACGCAGGAGTAGTGCAGACTTGTACCACCAACAGTAGAGTAGTAGAGTCGTTTGAGCTTGTGCTCCCTCGGGGTATATCCCAGTTAGTTGTACTCTTTAATTGGACATGTAATATTGTAATGTGGGACTATATACATTGTGGTTTACAGTATATACACTTGTAATTTCCTGTGTTATATACTGTAATTGTGGTCTTTTATATTCTTACTGGACACGGTTTGAGATATCCCTTGTGAGACTTCGGTCTGTTCGCGGGAGACGAATATGAATATGGACCCTTATTGGGTATAGATATCCGGGGCCGTTACAAAATAGGTGGCTCTGGGGGCACAGCCTCTTCTGCAGGGTCTTGACTGCGGACTTGCTCTGCCTTTGACTCCACTGGCCCTGATGGCTCTGATTTTCCAACTGATAGCCCTGGTGGCCGAACGATTCTTCAGAAGGCCCTGGAGGCCGGACTGCCTTCATCACTTGGCCCTGATGACCCTGAACTATCTTCTGGCGCTAGTTGAGTGGGAGAAGGAGGGGCAGGAGTAGATAATTGCGCCTCACCAAATCTAAAAGATCTGTTACTATTCCTTTAAGCTTCACAGCTCATTTCTCATTTCCGCAGCACAGCTTTGACTCCTGCAAGCTCCGTGGCTCCAGTGCTAACTAATGAAAATAGAAGAGATATCAGACTATACAGAGCATAGGATCTCCTTGTGCATCTAATCTATCAATCACAGGCTTCAACTGCTCAGTATCTTATTCTTCTTGGATCTTCGGTGTGCTTCTTGGTTAGTAATGGAATTCTGTGGCAACACCCTTGCCTCTAACACTTGAGCCACCAGCTGGCTCAGCATCCATACTATCATCACCATCAGAGGTGCTCTCTGCTAAGCCTTCTTAAATTGATCAACATGGGCACTAGCTGTGGGCTCCCCTGAATTACATGCTCCCCTGAGCTGGAGATCTTCCATATGAATTTCTTCGGTGTGGTCTGGTGCCACCTCTCCCTGAATACTTTTTGCTTGACTGACTTCTGCAGCAACATCTTCAACAGGAGCAATATCTTCCATAAGATTTTCTCTGTGTGGCATGGTGCCACAACTTCTGAAATAGTGTTCCCTGTTTTCTTCCACATTAACTCTAGAGCAAGAATGTTCTGGGTGATGTCTTCATGAGTCTCTTCCTGCTCCCCCTCAATGTGAGCAACAGTCTCCAAGGATTCTTCAATGATAGATGCAATGATGTTGAGGGGTTTTCAATTTCTGATGACTGTCCAACTGGTTCTATATGCTCATGAGCAATTTTTCTATCTTCTAGCAATTGCTACAGGTTCTTCAATCCTGACTGCTGCTACTTCTTCTTGAACATTTGGAATTTCAGGAGCTTCTCCAATAATGGCTTCTCCTTCAGCCATAGAGGTCTTGGTCCAAACATTTCCTACTAGAGAAAAACCACTTTTCTTTAAATTTCTGGACCTAATAGCCTGGCCCATCTTCTCCATCACTGCTCCTTCAGATCAATATAAATGCTGAATATCCGGTCAGTAAATGAGATAAGGGAGTGAGACATTCAGCTTGTTCTTCTTATCCCATAGCATTTCTGCAGCAAATCTCATTCTTTCGATTATAACTTGAGCCATATTGATCTTGATTTGGATTTCCCAAAACATCATGTCAGATTCGGCTTTAGGGCAATTGAGAAGGTGGCACTTCTTGCACTAGAATCTGACAGACAATAAAATGTAGAATCCTGTTGAATGCATTCAGCTGGTGATATCTATCTTTCCATCTTTTAGCTTATACTCTGTTCTGATAATCCTAACCCCTTGGCATGAATATCCACACCGTCTACCCCCTGCGACCGACGGTAGACACACCAAACAGACTCTCCATAAGTTCATAGGTAATACGAATGGTTGTACCTTTAACTGAGGAAGAGAGGGACTCATCTTCTTCTGACTTCAGGCAAATGAAGAACGCCTTGACGAGGTCCGGATAGCTTGGCTCAGAAACTGTGTCCATTTTCATCCATTTCATCTCTGAATAGCTTCCAATAGCTCCACGACACTCTCATCCCTTCTTCTCTAAATCACCAATATCTACTGCCTTATACCCACACACCTTGATCTTGACTGCTGCAAACCTTCCTGTTCTCCACTGTGAGGAAGGCGACGTTGTATCCACCACGTGCCGGAACTCCCAGAAGCAACCATGGATTTGAACAAGGAAGAGTTTCTGGAGGATCATGGGGAGGAATGGAATAGAAGCCCTCAAGAAATTTTAGTGGGAACAAAGAGATCTTTCAAAACCGCTCAGAGAGGATTCCTGAATCGATAAGGGTTTATCGCTCCAGGCAAGTCGAAGGAGATGAGAGAGAAATGAAATCGATATGGCATGGATTACGGATTTAACGGTGGGACTTAAAGTTGCTTTCGAGAAGTCAGAGCAATAAATGCGGTAACGACAAAGAGGATAGGATAATGGAAACAATAAAGAATTCATCTCGAAACGTCATAGCATTTTATGACGCAAGCAATAAAAGATTGTTTAAATCCAACGGGAAAGATAATATTATTCTGAAAATTATTATTTCAGTTATATGAAGTCATATTTTTACACATAATACATGCCTAGTTCCTTTTAAGAGACGTAAATCTCTCTTCAGTAAGGCTTTTGTAAGATATCTGTTAACTGATTCATGGTATCTATAAAAGAAATATTTATATTGTAATTAGCTACATGATCTCTAATAAAATGATATCTGACCTCTA